>CAUZXH010000071.1:0-56686 GCA_963584085.1 Pyrausta aurata | reverse complement strand
CTTCGAGTCGACTGGTAACAAATCATAATATTTTCCGCCCAGTATTTTTGCAACGTTGATTGCGTTGGCGTTTGCCTGCTGTAAATCTTGAAGCGTGCAAGAGCTAGGACATTTGAACATTTTAGTATTGAAGTTAAACAAAAATGAATGTACTTCGATAGTATTGATACAAAAGATGTCTTGTGATCGTAACGGACTACGCTGCGGTATGCGGCTCATACGCAGCGGCACAAAATATTGTTTTAATGTGGTAATAACAGTCAATACTGCCACGTGCTGATATAATCTGTACCATTCCTAGTAATTTTGATATTAAGAATGCAATATTATCGTATCGATTTTATTCCTTTGCGATAGTATTATTTACATAACCGGAGCCTTCCATAGCTGTTTACAGTCTCGACACAAGCGATAGGCCCATCGTTATATTCAATGATGGTCGTTAGGCAACATGAGCCATGGGAGCGCGGGAAATGCAAGTCGGTCTGCGGGTCGTGTGTCGCGGGCGTCGTCTTAGGAGCAGCAGGCGCGGGCGGGCGGCGCGCGCGAGGGCCGGCGCTCCACGGCGATGCGCGCGAGGTCGGCGTCGGCCTCGCGCCCCGACGTCTTGTCCAGGATGGCCTCCGCCAGCTCGGAGAACGCGCGGTCGATGTTGATGTTCGCCTTCGCCGACGTCTCCATGAACCGGATGCCGTGTTCGCGCGCTATCTGCACAACGAGAAACGAATAGCGAGTTAACGGTGCCATTCATTAATGTTTAGGTTCCAATTGTGCATGCGATTTTGATTTTACAGAGCTCATAAGTTAATTCATCATTCTGTCCGAGTCAAAATCAAAGAAAGTGCAACAAAATGTGTGTTAGTCCGAAGCCGTCTTATTCGAGCACAGCGAGCGTTCTAAAGGCGATACGTCGGAGCCCGTTCGATACTGCACACTGCACAGATACGCTTTACAAAGAGTGTGGTATGCTCAGATTGCGACAACTGTATATTTTATCGGTCTCTCTCAAATTTCATAAAACTGCCCTGTACGCTATGCATCGAGGCCAGCGATCGCGAAGGCAACCAATGTGGGGTAAACCTGCAAACAATCTTGTCTTCGGGAGAAGATCATTTACTTTCATGGGTCCTTTCTTATACAGTATAATTAACAATTATTTGAACAAAGTACATCAAACCAAGCGTAAATGTAAAAACGTTATCTCAAATGGTATCAAAATAGTATCAAAATGGTTGACAGGCTTAAATTATTCAGACACAGAACAATTAATTACGCCAAAGAAAGATGGTTCCGTAATACTATTAATTAATATGACACTCGTGAGTGTCATATTTTATTCTTAAAAGATGATATATGAAACCAAAAATTGCGCACGGTAGCTCAATTGGAAGAGCAGTTGGCCCGGATAGCCAGAAAGATGCTGGTTCGAATCCCGCCCGTGCGCAATTTTTGGTTTCATATATCATCTTTTAAGAATAAACTATTGATTAAATTAGAAAACACAAACATGAAAAGAACTTATGTGCGTGGGGACGCACATAAGTTCTACTACACAAGTACTTTTTGTTTTCTAGCTATTTAAATTGTTTATTTTAACTCTACATAATATTAGTTTTTTCTTGTAACTAACAAGAAAAGAACTATTTAAAAATAAAAAAGACAGGGATAACCTCCATGAAATCACAAATATAAGCAAAGAAATAAACAAAAGCATAAAAAAGATAAAGCGAGGAGAACACTAGATTGCATTAACTATCATATTGCAAAAACAGGAGGAATAAAAAAGGCTCTAAAAGAATTACAAGAAGCAAAATCGTGGATACCAAACGTGACTAACAAGGATAAAAAACACATTACAAATAGAGCATCAATCAATGAAACTGCAACTAGTTTTTATAAAGAACTATACTCAAGTGAAATAACAGATTACCAAGACGAGAATCTCTCTTTAGAAGATGAAGCAGAAATCCCACCAATCTTGAAAGCTGAAGTTGAATTTGCCATCAGATCACAGAAAAACGACAAAGCACCTGGGCCAGACGGCATATCAAACGAATCCATGAAAACATCATTACCAGAGACCCTAACAACACTTACCAACATATTCAACAAAATCTTAGATACTGAGTACATTCCGGCACAATGGAAAACAAGCAACATAATTCTCATCCATAAAAAAGGAAACAAAGATGATCTTAACAACTATCGCCCAATAAGTCTCATGTCCAACGTGTACAAAGTTTTCGCGAAGATCATTCTACACCGAGTCACAAAAAAGCTTGATGAACAACAACCAAAAGAACAAGCAGGATTCAGGTCTGGTTTCTCCACTACGGACCATATGCATACTTTGAAACAAATAATTGAAAAGTGTCAGGAGTATGGCTATTCTCTGTACCTAGCATTTATCGATTTCAATAAGGCTTTCGACTCCCTTGAGCACCAATATATATGGAAAGCTCTGATAAACCAGGGCATCGAGCTCAAGTATGTTAGGCTTATAAAAAACGTCTACAGCAACAGTTCAGCTCAGATAAAACTAGAGTCACTTGGAGAGCCTTTCCCAATAAAAAGAGGCGTCAGACAAGGTAACCCACTGTCACCTAAAATCTTCACATCCGTTCTCGAAGACATCTTCAGAAAACTGGATTGGGCTAATGTTGGAATCAACATCGACGGAGTGAAAATTAACCACCTTAGATTCGCGGATGACATAGTTCTAATAGCCGACAACCCAGGTACTCTACAACACATGATGGAAGAACTTTCGACCAGGAGCAGAAAAGTAGGCCTAAGCATGAACAAATCAAAAACGAAAATTATGACAAACCGATCAGAAACCCCAATCACACTGGATGGCACAGAGGTTGAATACGTACCAAACTACATATACCTAGGACAACTCATCTCAATGAAGGACCAAATACTCCAGGAAACTGACAGAAGGGTAGCAAATTCGTGGAAGAGATTCTGGTCGCTGAAGGGTATCCTAAAGAACAAAGAATTCTCTCTCTCGGTCAAAAGGAAAATATTCAACTCCTGTATACTTCCAATACTAACATATGGATGCGAGACATGGGCGGCTACACAAAAAGCAACCAAGAAACTCATAACGTGCCAAAGAAGTATGGAAAGGAGCATCCTTGGTTTCAATATTAGAGACAAGAAGAGGGCTACAGAACTGAGGAAAATAACAAAACTTGAAGATGTCGAGACGCGGGTTAAGGCCCTAAAGTGGCGATGGACAGGCCATATGCTTAGAGAGACGCGAGAAAAATGGACCAAGACAGTTTCAACATGGACACCTCGACACGAAACTAAAAGGAAAAGAGGAAGGCAACACAAAAGATGGTCAGATGAACTCCGCAAAATAGTTGGGCCAAGATGGCAAACGACAGCAAAAGACAGAGAAGCGTGGAAAGGGCTGGAGGAGGCCTTTTGTCAAAGGACGAGCTAAGAGGGGAACTAATGTTATAATTGCTAAACAAACTTGCTAAACAAATGTTATAATTGTAAATCCTCTCTTTAAGTAAATAAAGGCTTTTGAATTTGAATTTTTGAATTGAATTGAATATTAGTTTTTACGTAAACCAACTTAAAATTTTATCACACTTACTATATTAAACAACAAACAAATGTACCACGTACTACAAGACGAAAGAGATGCCTGTGAGTCGATGTTTTATCTAGCCTAGCCTAACCTAACCTAATGCCTCTAAACAAGGGAGTTTAGCACGATGTTACGCGCAAAACAATTGTATTAATAATAAAAACTATTGAAAATTAAAACTTTATTTCAGGTGTTTAGTCTACGGTATTTAAAAACAATCATATAAATAGTTACAGAACCCGCACGTACGAAAATAAAACAAAAAGGGAAAATCGGAAAATCTCTAGTTAGATTGGGGTGATATCGCTACACTGGATCTGGCAACTGCATTTTTGAATTTGACAGCATTAGTTTCGACTGTCACCGTTGGCCAGAAGATCCCGTGTCGCACTGTACAGTGCTGCACACGCGCTGCATTAGATATTATTTGCTACACATGAATTTGTATTTTAATAGAAATAGTAGATTGTATTCTCATTTTCTTGTACTATTGCATTGGGTGTTATAATTATCCTGTAATGACAGATATAAGTTTGGAAAATAAATAAATTAAATTAAAGTCAAGAAAATACTCACTGCCTCGCCCCTCTCCTTACTCACCACCCGCTTCTCCTCCATGTCACATTTATTGCCCAATATCATTTTCTCTACATCTTCATTAGCATGCTGAAATTAAAAAAAAAATTGTAGGGAACAATTATAGAAAGGGTAATGTTATTAAAACTCAAGCGCAGTTCTTAAAAGTACTTGTCAGGAATCTGGGATTTATACACGCGAAAAATGGTGCAGTAAAGTGAAATAAGTAAAATAGTCCAGTGCGAGTCAATGATTTGTATTAATCATCTATTTCATTTATCTCAGTAGATCTACTCACAATCTCACTCACTACCTAATATTCATTCAGCTCAATTGTTAATGTTTAATGTAAGAATCTATTCCTACAACTAAAACAATCATTTTTAGTTTCCAGTCTAGAATTAACAACTATGACTACTATCAAACAGCTGTCAATCAAAATTGCAACTGAAATCAAACAATACAAAGTCTTATTGTACAGATGTTAAGAACATTTTTTGCTTGAGCTATTTGAAACATTAATTTGAAACTAATAGCTTGGGCTCTTTCTAAGGCCCTGCGAGCCGTGATGTGCAAAGTTGGCACTCTTGCTTTACTTATTATAAGCTTTACTTTCTATCAGTGAGCTACTGAAGGACTATTGAGCATATTTGACGATAGTGAACAAGTGATATTAACATCAATAGAAGCATTCATTCAGAAAATACCAACCTATACTTTGATTACTTTCTCGCTGGCCAGTTTCCATAGCATTACAGTATTTTCAAGCATAAAGCAAGTCATGAGATTATAGTTGTATGCAATAAATAAGCAAATATTTATTATATGGGTGAATAGTTCATATAATTCAATTTGAAAAATATTTACCTCATCTATGTTTCTGAGCCATTTGACAATGTCATCAAATGTCTTCTCATTAGTGATGTCGTACACCAGCATGATGCCCATGGCGCCGCGGTAGTAAGACGTGGTGATCGTGTGGAAACGCTCCTGCCCTGCAGTGTCCCAGATCTGCAGTTTTATTTTCTTGCCGCGAAGCTCTACTGTCTTTATTTTGAAGTCAATACCTACGTAAAACATTGATTAGTTCAAAAAATATAGGTAGTAACTATCACATGTGTTGTGGAAAGCCATGGGGGAGGCCTATGTTCAGCAGTGGACGTCCTTCGGCTGATAATGATGATGATCACATGTGCTGCAATAATGTTTTAGCGAAACTACTGCCTGCAATGACCCGCTATATACGGATTTGGGTCAAAAACAAATCATTACATTTCTTGTGACGGACTACCAACGTCCTAACGACATTCTCCAAAGGCACCGCGCTGATGCCTGTTACTTATTCTATGATGAAGGAAAACAAGGAGGCTTGTAAGCAAAGGATTAAGGTCTCGTAAAGAACCAATAGGTAAAAAATTCATGTGCAAAGGTGCTACTTACCGATTGTAGATATAAAAGTCGTTGTAAAATGATTGTCCGAAAATCTGAACAAAATGCAAGTCTTGCCTACACCAGAGTCACCGATGAGTAGGAGTTTGAATAACAAATCGTAAGTTTTCTTTGCCATTTTTGTTACGAATTGTAGTCTTTACGGCAGGAATCCAACCAAAATCAGTCAAGTCAATTCGAGCACAGATTCATTCACTGAATAGATAATCTAAGGAATAGATAGATTATTCAGATTATTTATCTATTCAGTGCACAGATTAGTAAGAGTATGAATTCGAGTCTAGTCCACAGATTAGTAAGAGTCTAGTCTATAGATGGGCGCCTACCCGGATATAAACCCAGCCACTGGATAAATATCCAATCCACGCTATTTTAACCCACCCGATTCCAATTGATACCGGGTATAAATTAAAGCCTGTTTTCAAAAATTAAATGAAATATTTTTATTGAAGTTTGTCACTTTTATGGTACGATTCAATTTCTTTTCAAGTAGTTTATAATACTGAACTATAAAAATAGTATATTTTTATTTAAATCCAATAAAAACTGTCATTTAGTTGCAAATACAGTGAAACAGTGAGTACCTGCATTTTGGCAATCCCAAAGGGGAAGAGACTATAGATTAGACTATAGATGGGCGGGTGGGTAAAAATCCGGTGGATATTTATCCAATTTTTTCCCACCCGGTAGGTAAAAATTGATTTATACCTAATTTACCTGGGTGTTTATTAAGAATGCTGGGTATTTATTAAATTTACGTTAAATACTCATTGTTTTGAGTATCAGTTGGCTGTGTATGAATACCTCGACCTACATTACAAAATCATAAATTATATTATTTGTTTCAACATAATTGGATAATGTTGAGTATGAACACCCGTTTTTTTTTAAATGAGTATAACTTACAAAAGGACAGAGACAAAAGGAGCTATCTCAACTTTGCAATATTTCACTTGATGACGGGATACTTGGTAGCGGTGACAGCACTCAATGTAAATCTGCATGTTGCCGTATTTTTTTTTGTTTTGCATCAGTATTTAAGTTTAACATGATCCGGGACACTATTCCAGACACAATAGATATTTTATTGTTATCACGGCCGTAGGCGTTCACTGTCTCGGTCGGAACGTGTTAATATATTTTGAGCACGTTTAACACATTGACATATCATTCCTTAATTGCTAAAGCATTCTTGTATTATAAGTATTGTTTTACATAACAATAAATGCACTCTACGCGATTTTTGTAAGATTTGTAACTCAATGTTTGACAGTACTACCTTAAATCCGTCGTCGGTCGAGAAGTTGTAAAAATTGTTATTACTTACTACTATTACAAAGACAACGCGCAGTGACATTACATTCAAAACTGGCAAGTTATAGCCAACGGTGATAGAACTGCGCACGTGGCAATCCCAGGTAGATAAAAAGATAAAGGGAAGGGTTGTAAAGGTATTGTTTTTGTTTGCATACTTATCGCTTGTGTGACTATATGGCCATTGTGTGATCGTAGAACTGACAAGTAATGAATTTACTGAGCACTTCATTTTCTTTTTAATGTGTTAAATACTCTCGTAGTATTTTCAGACTAACTCGCTGACGTGACCTTTCGTAAAACGCTTTATGGTTACATCGATACGTTAGGTTGCATTATTGCAGTAAATGTTGTCGATAAGCATTCTTAAATTTCAACCACATAATATGTATATATTAAAAAAAATAGTTCGTACTTAATTCTTAGATCTACAAATACGTATAATGTACTGCATTGAATAAAATGTTGTCCTGTACAAGCGTTTAACCTTACACAGTCTCCCTCTTCCCCTTAGGGATTGCCAAAATGCAGGTACGCACTGTATTTGCAACTAAATTACAGTTTTTATTGTATTTAAATAAAAATATACCATTTCTATAGTTCAGTATTATATACTACTTCAAAAGAAATTGAATCGCACCATAAAAATTAATTACACAAATAATTAATTAAATTAATTATTTGTGTAATTTTAGTATGTATGTCTATGTCGCCATAATGCACTTTATAAGTTATTTTATTTTACCCGCTCAGTTATTGCAAACGTTCCGCCACTGATTAAATTTTCTGCGTTCCCAAGCGGTTGACTGGTAGAGAATGCCCTAAGGCATTAAGTCCGCCAATTGTACAATATACAGTGCAATAAAGTTTAAATAAATAAATAAATAAATAAAAATGACAAACTTCAATATAAATATTTCGTTTAATTTTTAAAAACAGGCTTTAATTTATACCCGGTATCAATTGGAATCGGGTGGGTTAAAATAGCGTGGATTGGATATTTATCCAGTGGCTGGGTTTATATCCGGGTAGGCGCCCATCTATAAGCACAGAGCATAGAGCACAGAGTACAGTGGTGAGTGGTGAGATTAAGGATTATGATCAGTGAGTGGTGCTCAAGTGGTGCTGACTGACTGAGGTGATGAAAGGTGAACGCACATTTATCCGAGCCGAACGAACCGAATTTTTGAATTCTTTATATGAAATCTCATGAAACCTCGCACACTTCTCCGCGCCGAATCGTCCGAATCTTTCGAATCTGGAGGAACCCCAGGAATCCTAGACAAATTCGGATAACGTCATCAGATTCGGCGCGGATAATACGGACGACTCGGACGAATCGTCGGGACATCTTCTTACTCACTCCCACCTTTAGCTGTCACTCATAGCGTTATCTCATGGAGACAACATTCGCGGTCGATTCTTTCGGCGCAGTCGATTCGTCCGGTTCGGATATGTGTGCGAAGCCTCCTTGACTTCGATTCGTTCGGCGCGTTCGGCTCGGATAAGGTGTGCGTTCACCTGAAGTCATAAAGAGGCAGGTAACCGGCAGTGCGACATGGATCTTGCCAACGGCCAACGGTGACAGACGGACGGAACTAACGCTGTCAAATTCAAAACCGGTTAAGTGCGTGACGGACCCGCGCACTGAGGGTTCCGTGCCACCCTTAACTGAATTCAGGGTCCACTTACTGTCACTTAACGAAAACATCACAATATATTGCGACAGCAAAAATAACTTTGTTTTTCATAGTGTTTGTATGAAAAACAAAGTTATATTTGCGGTTGATAAAAATGCACAATATCTCAGAAACTACTGGTTCGATCTCCTTCAAACCAATTTTCGTTGCAAGTTTTTGTTGAGATCTACAACATATATTTTTTTCAAAATTTTCACTTTCTTAGTTCAAAAGTTAGAGGGGGGGGGGACGCCCATTTTACCACTTTGGAAGCGTCTATATCCCAAACCTTACACTTTTAGAAAAAATGGTTTTAGAAACCTCAGCATCATTTTAAAAGACCTATCCATAGACACCCCACACGCATAGGTTTGAATAAAAAAATTTTTTTAGGTTTTAGTTTCATGTATGGGAGCCCCCCCTTAAATATTATTTTTTCTTACTTTTTGTATCTGAATCGGAAAGCGGTGAACAAAATACACCTACTTACCAAGTTTCAGCTATGTGATGCTTATAGTTTCAGAATAAAGTGGCTGTGACATACGGACGGACAGACAGACAGACAGACAGACAGACAGACAGACAGACTTGACGAAACTATAAGGGTTCCGTTTTTTGCCATTCGGCTACGGAACCCTAAAAATGTGGCTGCCAGATCGAGTGTAGCGTAATCTCCCCAATCTTACGAGAGATTTTCCGATTTATCCTCTTGTTTTATTTTAGAACGTGTTCTGTGATTATGTGTAAACTATTAATATCATTATTTTTAAATACCATAGAGCTAAACTCCTTATATAAAGTTTTAATTTTCAAGGGTTTTTATTGTTGATACAACTGTTTTGCGTCTAAAATCGGTGGAACATACATGATAGATAGGCCTCTTATGCCTTCGACGACATTTCCATCCAAGAATCTTTTCTTTGACTTTGCCATTGTGGGGTTAATAAAAATTCGTTAAAAAAGTAACAAATAAAAATACCCTAATAAATAATCGACTCCCTGAGTCAAGGGAGATTTTCATGCTCTGGCTATCCTCCATTGAATAAGCGCCCCCCTGACAACGTCATCTGTTGGCCAGTACATCCTTGTCGCACTGTACCATACCGGCCTGTCCGACTGACTAGTAATGTGTCAAGTGCCCAAGTCATCTTTTTTTGATCCTAAAATATTTTGGAAATTCATTACAAAAATCCAAATAAGGACCGACTGGCACCAGAATATTGAATAAAACAAGATTCAAATCGACCTTGAGTCGGAATAATCAAGAATCTCTACTATACAGAATTTCAATTCCATGAAATAGCCAATTCGGCACATCACTAGTCAGTCGCTACAGGTCGGTACTGGCTAACTGCTTCTTTATGTCTTTCTTGACCCTTAAAATCTAAGCCGGTTGTAAATGAGAAATAAAATATTATATTTTAATTAATGTGTGATGGTTTTATACCTTTGCCTGTTCATCATCCGCACAAAAGAAAAATAAAACGACGCAAGCGACACCACCGGTTGCTTCCCCAAACTTTATTAGGGTCTTAGGACCCTAATAAAAGACTTAGGTCTTAACCTAACCTAAACGCTTCAAGAGCTTCCTTCGCTCTCCACAACCAAAGAAGAAGATAGATAGTGTCCCTTACTAAATTTATAAGATAAAAGGGTGAAGACATAAAGAGGCGGGGGGTAACCGGTACCGACATGTATGCACCGAACTTTGAGTATATAGGGGCTATATACTCAAAGGTCAGGGCCTAACATTAGTAAAAGTGAACAATCATGTTTCATCGATGTAAAGATAGGCAAACATTTCGTCGACATGCATTAGCTAATAAGCAACAATACAATAATGAAAATATTTATAATTATGATTTTTATAATTACTTTCATGGTCATTCATGTCATGTCATGATCGTGAAATCATGATTCATCCAAAAAGAGTGTACTACTGAGCGAGGAAACGTATTGTATTAAGCGGCTAACTCAATGTATGAAAAGTTGAAAACATACTCCAAGTTGTTGGGGGAACTGACGTATGTCGTATTAAGCGGGGTGAGGACGTTCTATCGGGGTTCTCCTGTATCTTACTTACCTCAATGCATTTTTATATAAAAAATAATCCCAATCGCCTGCGTTGCGTAAACACTCTACTCCGACCCGAACTTTTCCAGCCAGTACCGAGATGGAATATTTTGACTGGACGGATCGGTACCTACCTGTACTGATTTTTTCTGCACCGGAAACCAGTTTCAGCATGTCAAAATCAAAAATACCCAACTCGGCACATCACTGGTCGGTACGTCCATGTCGGTAATGGTTACCCGCCTCTTTATGTCTTCACCCTAAGAATATAAATCTCTAGTTTTCTTTGGCACACGTGTATGGTAAATTTGCTCAGATCTCTTATTCTTTTTGTTAATTTATTTTCAACGAATATTGCCGTGTAAAAGGTTTTACACGTGATGACATTGGCGGAACAAATGTCGCACAGTGTGGGAAACATTAAGTTCGGATCTGTCATATCTATGGTTCAGATGCCATTATAAAAAAAGAAGAAGATATCACTCACAGACTTAGATTATGTATAATATACTTCGTCTAAGCTCACAGATTACAGTGCGACAAGGATCTTCCTTCTGGCCAACGTATGACATTTTCAGCCCCCTTACTCTGAACCACGGGGTCTCATTCGGAACATAGGTTTCATAGCTTGTAAATTTTCTCGATAGGTGGCGCTACCTGTCTGGCCATCGGTGAAACGGTTTATTAATTTGGATTAAAAACCTAAAATACATGAAGATAATATCCAAAAAATATGTAAATAAATATTTTTATCCGTTTAAAACAGATAAAACTTTATACTACCCAATTTTTTATCAAAAAATAAAAATGTTGTAAATAGCATAAAAGCACACATAAAAGCATGCTTAAACGACATAGGGAGCCCTCTGTCGGTATATGATAAAACTTTGCGGCATATTTATAAGGTGGTAATAGATGGCGCATTTTGTCCATTGACTATAAAGCAACTTTAAAAACTAAGCAAGTACGAATTAGGTTATGCAATTTATTTTGATTCCGGTAAAAGCTCAGGCAGGCATCGATAGGCCACTGGCGGTGGAGTAAACAAAATAATGTTGATAACCGCATCAGTGAGCGTTTAAATTAAACATTGGTAGGATTATGAAAACAATAGGATAAAGGTAAAATATTTAAATAGTTTTATAACATTCTAAGATTTCTGAACATCATCATCACATGAACATAAATAACCAAACACAATTCTAGATCTTTCCGGTTTTCGCCGAAACTTTGTTGTCTGTTCGTTTATTTTATGTCGCAGGCAAAATAATTCCACAAATTTCATAATTGGCGTCGACTGTTTTTAAACGTTTTCAGTTTCATCACAACGACACGTTGGTTTTGTTGTCAATGATGAAGATTTAGGGTGACCATGACTAACAGTTTGGTAGGACAAATAGGATTTTATTTCAGAAATTAAGCATGATGACAATGATAACAACAAAGACTAACTTGTTAAACATGTGCTTCTACACTAAGATGTCCCTTAGTGCTAACGATTTCATAAAGATATGTATAATCCGTTTTTTATTGCTTGTCAAATATTGTACACATTTTTTTTCATTTAAAGAATATCAGTTAACGAAATCAGTAAAAAAAGTAACATTCATTAACTCTTTGATTTAAAAAGATCTCAAGTGTTCAACGATAAATTACCTAATGCAGGTTGTGATTGTTGTGTTAAAAAGAATGATTTCGTTAATAAGAAATTTCAAGATTGTTTACAATATTCGACAAGCAAAGAAAAACTGACGTTTTATCCAAACACTGACCGCGCCGTAAGTTGCTTAGCATCGGTATTAATACTGCCACCACTGCGCTACGATCGAGCACCTCTTCTTTCTATTTTCGTATCATAATATAATCAAAATAAAACATTTAAATCACTCAATGTTAAATATGAATGTTTTCAGATTGATAATAGCAATTACTCTGTCACACTTCCAAGCGTCATCCGGATACCAGATTCGATGAGCATTGAAACAGGTGCATAACCTAAAAAAAATGTTTCTACAGGGATTTTCTATACTTTTCGTTTGAGAATCTCAATTTTTTGTAATTCACTGTAGCAAACGTCTTTCAAGTGACTATTATCACGCGGTCACACATATTGTATTTGCACTGCCTTTAATCACTTTTCCAGACACGAATTCGCTACTTGACGCCATTTTGTTTTGCTCAGCCGTGGCACGTAAAAGAACTAAATTAAAAAAAAATCGGCATTATGCATACTGCGTTTCAATTGTACCTACATAAATGTTGCGGCATTTCATAAAATTCCGCCACTTTTGATTAACATTTCTATTGCCGCTTATATTATTATGCCGCGGCATGTTGAAGAAATAAGTTCTGGTTTTTGGCACACGTGTCTTATTGTTACGCTGATTATCATAATGTGGGGAGGCCTATGTTCAGCAGTTGACGTCTTTTGGCTGATAATGACGATGATTATGTTGAGTGGTGATTATTATATTATATTCTTTCTTTAATGCACTTAAAAGATGTACAAAAAATACAAGAAGTCACAATGTGAACAAAAGTGGGCTTATCCCTAATCCCTAAAAGTGATCTCTTCCAGCCAACCCATAGGTATTTGAAATGAAATAGTTGCGGTTATCGGCAGTAATATAATGCCAAAATGAGATTATTTTTCGTTCAGTTAGTTTAAAAAAATATAAACATGTTTATCTGCTTAGTAGGTACCTGGGTGACCTAGCTTTGCTGTATTTTATTTTAGACTAATAAGACTAAGGTTTTTGATAAAGGGTACCCAATAATAGTTTTTCTCGTTTAGCAGATAATGCGTAGATAGATTATTGGCGATGCGAAGATTATCCACGCCTTTAGCGGTGAAATTTAGAAGCTGTCAACTTTTTTTCGTCAGTCTTCTATAATACATTCATTACCTGCCCGCCACTAATTAAAGTTAATAGTTTTTAAGAAATGTTTGTCGTGTATACAGTTCTATTAATTACTCTTCCACCATGATCAACACAAGCCCATCACCTCTTTTCAATATACTTGTGAAAATAGAATATTTACTATGCATGAAATAAATAGTAATATTTTTTTACTCCATCGTAGTACTAGTACCTATTTAACTATACATACTTGAAATCTGCCATTATAAAATGTTTTATCTAATCGATGATTTTTAGATAGATGCCGTACACCATGACACCCTTAACTAAATTCGGGATCTACTTACTTTCACCTAACGAAAACATTACATTTGTGACAACAAAAATAACTTTGTATTTCTTAGTGTTTGTATGGAAGACAAAGTTATATAATTGCGGTTGATAAAACTGTGCAATATCTCAAAAACTACTTTGGAAGCGTCTATATCTCAAACGTTAAACTATTGTTGCAAAAATCAACAAAATATTTGAGAAACAATAAATGATTTAATGAGTAGAAATAACTTCTTGAATTCGCCAACATAATATAACACTTTTGTTACTAATAAATAACATGTTAATTTTGACGTTATAATAATATTAGTCTTGCTGGACTGTTATGCTATTTTACTGGTACTGCAAACAGAAATGTGTTATTTTTATTACTTATCGTCGATCTGATATGTTAACGAATTACTGCAACCAAAAACCTGTCTTACTGCACTGACTTAAAAAACAATTTAAAATGTCATGGAAAATGTTATTTTTATAAGTTATCGTCGATCTGTTATAATATCGAATTACTGCAACCCAAAACCTGAAAAAAATCCCTACGGCTATTTTTATTAGCTCTATATAGATAGACTAACCGATAGCGGTTATGTTATCGAATTACTGCAACCAAATACCTGTCTTATTGCCATGTTTTAGAACACACTTGAAATTATATTAATTTATTTCATTTCTTAGTCGCACCGTCCACAATCATTTCTGCTTAACCCAAAGGTATGACTGGTAGAGAATGCCATATGGCGTTAAGTCCACCTTTTGTACAAACTGTGGTTGTGCAATAAAGTATAAATTAATAAATGACGGTAGAAATATTGTAATACTTTCATTCAGAAATATGTTGTTTCTTTAGGAAAGAAATTATGATAATTTTTAGAAATATCTTAGTGTTCATTAGAACCAAAAAACGTTAAATTTGTGACTATGTGTAAGGTTAGGAAATGACACTAAATTCGCAAATGATAAGTTGGTAACATAAAATGTGTTACTGCAATTGGGAAGTGAAATCGGCTTAACAATGTTCTGCTAACTGACAAAGAGTAGTTAGTATTATTTTTGGAAGAAGTACTTTTTATTCGTTTTGAATGTTATTTTTGTCACGAGAATATTTAAATGTGAACTTTACGAAAACCAAAACGGATAATTTAATCTTATTTAATATCTTCATTGGTTCTAATTCGTCCTATGCGCAAATCAGACTTTATTTCTGATCTGAGTCTGGTTTTGACGTAAACGTTGTTAAATCATGGTTACCCTAAAACTATAACTAACGTCGAAAATTGAAAGAGTTGTTATTTTCCTTTGGCATTTTGCAAAGCTGCGAGCGTTTATATTATATATAATTGACAACACCATTAACTTAATGAAAACAATGGAATGATAAGTACAATTTGGTGCGCCATATCCACAACGGCCACACACCGGTTTAGCCGCCGGCTCTTGCTAATCTGTAGCTGCCGGGCGGAATAATAAGATTTAAGCTGTCTACTAGAATTAAGGAATAAAATTATTTTTTCATTAGAAATTATTCCAAAGAAAACTGATTTCCTTCATAGGTAACACCGGCTTAATAACAAACATGAACATGAAACACGAGTCAAAATTGCATGAATGTGAAAATCAACTCAAATATCAATACATAAAACAATACATAAATTACATAGATGATTAATAAATAACATTTCTGCTTGCACTGTCGAAATAATAATTCGGCGCGCGGCGTGAGACTAGCGTGGGCTCTCCTCGAGAGGTCACGCGAGCCGGCCGAGCCGTGCAACAGCCTCTCTCTGTCTCGCTCTTGCAATACCTGCTAAACTAACCAATCTATCCGTACTCTTTACTCTCTTAATGGGGACTGAAACAGAACTACTGAGAGAGCCGTATTGGACGGTCCTTGTGCTAGTGAACAAAAGATAAGGAGAAACTTGATTTCTGAAGTAGGTACTTACAAATTGCATTTATTTAGGAAACCTACTCTACTTTTAATGATGGATGACGAAACGCGACGTTTTAATTTTTTCATTTACAAATTACACACAACAAATTACTGTCATAAAATTTAAAACATTTTAAATTATTTATTATAGTAGTTTTAGGACATCTTGTCACATATTATTTTATAATTTCTGGATTTTGTTGAAAAGAAAAGAGAAAAAAGTTCAAAACACTGATAAAAACAAAAACAACATTAAAAAAGAAGATCATGAAGTACTGGGATTCGAACCCCCGTTGTTTCAAATCCAATGCCGCCTTACTAATCCGCTGCGCCGTCGTGACATTAACAATAGTAGCGAAATTTACCTTTGTATTTTAGTTACATTATTTTAACCCTATTTTAGTGATACAGCCACTGTCAGCCACTACAGCAATGAGTTTAGCGCCATCTATTGAGATACTAAACACGTAGACTAGTTGCGACCAATCGACATGCTTATCCGTGAATCCAGTCTACGTAGCGCCATTTATTGACGTGCTGAACACATGAACTAATTGCGAGCAATCGACATGCTTTATTTCGTGAAATGCAACAGTCTACGTAGCGCCATCTAATCCGTGTTGTAGTATTCCAACGGGTGCCCGTAAATATTGGCCAGTTACGGCGGAACCGTTTTCTTGTAGAGATGAGGTATCTGT
Organism: Pyrausta aurata; assembly: GCA_963584085.1. Classification (NCBI taxonomy): domain Eukaryota; kingdom Metazoa; phylum Arthropoda; class Insecta; order Lepidoptera; family Crambidae; genus Pyrausta; species Pyrausta aurata. The sequence continues at coordinate 40,163 of CAUZXH010000071.1, read as the reverse complement.
ACTAGTAGTATTATATTATCTGTGCTCTGGACACAAAACCCGATCCAATAAATATAGCCATCCCTGTCACACGCATAAACGGCCTGGTATGAGTGACAGGGATGGCTATAATCATTGCATCGGGTTTTGTGTCCAGAGTAAGGCCACAGGGGGGCGCTTTTTCAACAAGGGTAGTCAGAGCAAGAAAATCTCCCTTGTTTCAGGGAGTCTATTATTTATTAGGGTATTTTTATTTATCACCTTTTCTAGCGAATTTTTTTACCCAACCACGGCAAAGTCAAAGAAAAGATTTCTTGGATGGAAGTGTCGTAGAAGGCATTTTCTACCATAAGAGACATGGTCAAGGCCACCGATTTTAGACGCAAAACAACTGTATTATCATTAACAACCATTAAAAATAAAAATAAAATTAAGGAGTTAGCTCAACGTTATTTAAAAACAATCATATTAATCTTATCACAGAACACGTACGAAAATAAAATGAAAGGGAAAATCGGAAAATCTCTTGTAAGATTGAGGAGACTTCCAACACTCGATCTGGCAGCCGGATTTTTGAATTTGACATCGTTATGTCCGCCTTCTTTAGACATACTCTTATTAATCTGTGGTTCCGCCTGTCACCCACAGATTAGTAAGAGTATGTCTAAAGAAGGTATGAAGAAGGTAAATAAAATAGATACAATAGTGGCGGAGTTTATTTTATTGTTTTGACTGCACAATAACCAATAAAGACTTCATTCAGTTGATTAGATTCTAGGCGCAAAGCCTGCTTACGGCTATGTATGTTAGAAATGAGTTCTGTATTGCCGCGATGTAGAGTGAGTCCGGAGCAACTCGACATACTATTGAATTTTATGGAAGAGCACCCCGAGTTCGCAGCGGGCAAGCATTCTATATACTCAAGGTTCAGCTCGAGCAAACTCTGGAGGCTGTTGGCAGAACGGCTTAACGCAGCAGCGGCGGACACGGGCGGAGCTCGCAAGTCACCGGACCGTTGGTGCCGGGTAAATATAATAGACCACAAACACCATAGCCCTGTCCATAAATTGGTTGATTTTGTAATAAGTAGTATTATCTTTTTACTTTTATCCAGATCTTGCTCAATCGTTTTGTAGAGCTTGAATATCAAACAATATTATTCTGAACATTTTAATTTTTATTACAAGCATGGATTCTATTTGATTTCCCTTTAATTTCAGTACTGGGCAGATCTCAAATACAAATCTCGTAAGAAGTCTGCTGCAGGGGGAGCTCTGGGTGAATTGTCCAGTGTTGAGGAGCGCTTGCAAAATATATTGAATAGTACTGGAAGCAAAGATTGTAAGTATAAATTTCCTTGGTATTAAAACCTTTCATTGGAATGTTTCATTGAAATTCCTTTTTCTTGGAATTTAAAAAAAAGTTCTATGTTGAAATCTCTATTGAAGCAAAAACTTATGAATAAAGTAAAAAACATGTACAAATTTATGACCATCATATTTACATCATAGTCCTAACCAATTTTGACTATGGCAGCCCCAGTCACAATGACTAACTGACTATGCAGGACATATTATAGTGCACAAGTGTGTGCGAAACACATGTGCATCTGGATTAAGGGCCAATTTTTTAACTTTATGAAACAAAACGACACCTCCCTCGCAAAACTCTGTAACTGTTACTTATCGAGAAATACGATTTTAGTATTTTCGTGTTCTCCGAGGTCGGTTTAATAAGGTGGCCTTCCAAAATTTTTAGATTCTCATTAATATTAGTAATTTACAGTTGTATATGTGTCTATCTAGAAAAAGTGTTCCCTGCATATCTGCCTAGCTGTTAGTTAACCGCAAATGCGCGGGGCGTATCGAAGCGGACCGGGGGGGATATCTGTCACTTCATCAGTATTACAGCGGAAAGCGTAGGACGCGGGTGTGTACTCAAGTAAAATATGATTTAATTAAAGAAAACGGCCAGGAAGTGAATACAAACATGTGTTCAAAAAGGATACAACTCAAGGATACTCTAAAAAAATGCTTGTTTGATCCAAAAGTCAATAAATACAAATGTGAGAGATTCAAGTAAAATACAAAATCCAGCTAAGTTAATAAGATGATTAACTAGAATATTTTTCAACTGAATTAAAATTATACCAACATAATGTTTTGTACACTGCTTGTTTTTTGAGGTATTTAGAGGTAAAACTTACGGCAATCTAATAAATTCTACTAATCCGACGCAAATACACGTAACTAGACCAGTTACAGAGTTATGCTTCGTAATTCATAATGACGCTTGCCACTTAAAGAGTTTTGCTACGGAAGATTTGTCATGCTTTTTGCTTTAACTGACACTGACACAGACTTATGTGCCGTATGGCGTTACTACAATTTTTGTTCCAATTGCCGCTTACATACTTATGCACTGGAAGTTTATTTTAAAAATATTTTTTAAGTACCACCTAGGTTGATTTGCTTCGAATTAGTTAATTCATTATTTTATATGTATCTGTCACTAAAGTATACTTACGTGGTAAAACAAATTTGAGCATACCCCCTAAGTCTTAGTGTTATTACTTTTTCAGAGTCACTTTCTTCTGTGAGTACACACTTCACAGAAGAAGAGGAAATATTTTGGGCGAATAATAACCTAGTTCTGCAGAAAGCAGCTAACTAAAACATTTTCGAAAATCGAGTTATTAACAAAGCCATGCTAAATTCTACATGCCGGATTTTTTGCAAAGACAGCCATATCAATATTTCTTTTTACGGCGGAGATATGAACCGTCAAATGCCATTCAACAAAAAGTATTTTGTAAAAATCTGTAATTATAGCGTCAAATGCAGCCAATTTCGACGTAACTGCTTAACCTATATTGCTTAAGGCAGTTTCGCACAAAATTCTAAATGTTAGGAGGTATCAGGAATCGAGTTTCGTAAAAAACAGCAAGTGTACGATGGCTGTTTTTTGTAAATTTTATATTTGTTACGAGCCCATACGTGGCTTTTTCCTACGTCATCCAGGCTGTTTTTATCAAATTTTAACATTACTTAATTTATGCGTTGGGTATTGGGTATATCCACTTAAAACCAGTCAGTGTTTACTGGTGCCATATGAGGGGGGAGCTAAGGGTAATCCTTAGCTTCCTAAGCTCAGCCCCTGGGTATTCTTCCGCAGCCTCGCCCCTGACTGTGACACGTAGTTTGCGAGCTCCACCCGTATTCAGGAGAAAATTATTTATTCTGTTATCCAGCAGACAGCGTATGGGACACACACACACCACCGTCATGGGTTTCCATTAGCAAGCGGCAAACCGTCCACCTCACATCATCACCATGTCGACCTCTCGAAACCCATCTAGGAGTGACAGGTGTAGGGCATCGAGCCTTATTCGGTTTCCAGGAAGTCGGCGACGAATCATCAGTGTTGGCTTAGGCAGCTGAGCGCAATGCACACAGAGAAAGTCTGGAGTAAACCCTCCATATCGGGGCGGTCGTAGCACAAATGGTAGAGAGATAGGAGGCGTAGCAGGCGTTGCTCACCTTCTGTGAAACCGTAATCTCCCAGAAGGAGCGGCGGAGAGGTAGCAGGAGGCTTCAGCCAACACACCGATGCATCGGTGCCGGCTAGACACACTTCTAGGGTATGCTGAACCCTATCTTCATCAGCTAGGCAGTGATGACATCTTGATTTTGGATCACTGTTGATGTGGTGCAGATATTTGGCAAAGCTCGCTAAAGTGACCTGTTTAAATCTGAATAGCTTGGTGTGTTAGGCGTTCATGTTGGCGCCTCAGACTTCCCTCGAGCAAAGTATAGCAGCGAGCAAATATATAATGCGGTGCCCACGTTTCAATTGATTATTTGCAGGTCCCAGATCTGCATAGCCTCGTCCTTTAGTTTGAGGCGCTCCACCTCAACTTCTCAGGGTTTTGGCCTCAAGTCCAGAGACTTTTGTTTTTCGTGCCACTCAAAAACGGCGGCAAAAACCACGGCATCGAGCGCCTAGACTTCGTACCGGCCATGGCAGCAGCTGCATTTTCCGCTACTGTACAAACTCCGAATTACTGTCAGGGCCTGTATAACGCCATGGACCGCAGAACGCCCATATTGGCATATAGGCGTCTACTAGCGGCACCCACCAATGTACGGGATTAGTCTGCCCCAGCAGCTTACTTTCAAAATGGGCGGTGAACTTCCAGCGTCCATCAAGCCGAAATACCTAAGCGGTTTTCTTTTCTTAATCCTGACCCCAAAAGGCTAGTTTCCACTACGAATAAATCAGAATATTGGTAGGTCTAGTGATCAATTATGGTTTGGATATATCATAAAACCAATTAATTTATGAATTTTAATTAGGATTATTAATATTTTAAATAATGTAGTTTCTCCAAAACGCACATTTGGCCACGTGACCGCAAGCAAACGCCTATCAAAGGATGTGACGTGATGCCTTGTCCAATGGCGGTTTTTTTTTGCTGTCATTGACAACTCTTTATAGTATTTTGCTGACAAAAAGACTTTCGAACTTACGCCATGACGTCATTTAGTACGCCGGTCCTACAAACAAAATACTACATGATAAAACCACGAGACTCCCACGCACCCCTTAATTATGTGGGTCCAAAGCTCTTCTTCATAGTTCAGACTTCAAAGTTCATACTAACAAAACTATGTATCTATAAATATAAAAATATCTCAGCCTATTCATAAAGCATTAAGTACCACTTACGAAATAAAATACGTCCATTCTTCCATTACATAACTTACTATTTGCCACCTACTGACTTTATCAGAATTTTTTTTCCGAAGCAAAACTCTGTAAATGACACTTGAATAAAAAAAAACTTATTAAATCCGACGCATAATTCTTAAAGTGTGATATCTTAATATCTGTAAGTAATTTGATAAAACTATCAAAAAAATCTGAATATAGTAGTCAAAAACAGCCCTTATGCCAAATTTCAAGGTGATAGTTTCAAGGGTAAGAGCACAGTGCGCATTTGAAGTTTCAATCGGCTCTCCTGTAAAATTTGCGATTTCAAGTTAGCGACTTTTGCGTAGGAGGTGTCGAAAATAAATTTTTTAGGGAAATTTGTTAAAAATAGTAAAAACTTATAGTTTAGGGCTAAACATTTCTTTAATGTAAATTACTACTTTTATGGATAAATTACTTGGGCCCTCAATCCAGATGGTGGCATACCATAAATCTCAGTAAGTACTATCTCTGGTTTCATAATTTTTGTTTATAATTTCTTACATATTTTAAGAAATTTACAAATCTGTAGAACAATACATTACAGATTTATGGTGGTTTATCTAGGGCCCTTGCTTCGTTATTGTCTGAACCCCTAAACATGTAATATTTATATGAAAAATGAAAATTATGAGTGTCAAAAATGTTACTTAGATACACTTGGTGAATGAAACATGGTGACTTGATTGGTGAATGATTGTTGTTGGTTAATGACTCAAAAGTTCATTGTTAAGAAGTACACGAAGGTCAAAACATCTGAACTGACAGTCTTTATTGACTGGGCACAATGTTGTAGATTAACGCAAATTTGATAAGTTTTTGACGTTTTCTTAATTAAATTATAACATAACATCCGTTCTTCAAAATTCCATATTTCAAGAGAAAAATAATATCCACTTTCTTTAAGAGAACAAATTGTAGGGTGACCATTAGTTTATCATAGTATTTAGGGACCGTCTATTAATTCCTTGAAAGTAACTTAACTAGGAACCAACATACTTCTTCTTCTTTTATTTATGACCAACAAATCAGGGGTCATCGGTTGAACATCTCGCCATGGAATTCCGCCAATAACACGTCAGTTGTTTATGCACGTTGTCTATAATATACAGGGTGTAAAAAAAATACGAGCCAAATTCAAGGGGGTGGTTGTCCATCGAGTTAAGAACTCGGGAAATATATAAAAAATAATAAAGAAATTAATTAAAAAAAAAAAACAAATATTATTTACTACAGGTAAGTCTTCTACAGGGATGGACCCCTTATAAAAAGTGTATTTTTTAAATGATTATTTTAAAAATACCATGTGTATGATGATTGTCATTCCAACCAAACTAGCAACCGTAAACAAATAATGCACTTTACCTACTGACCGATATTACTATGAATGAACACTCGTCATATGAAAATACACGTTATCAATGTGCGAAAGTGACAGAGAGTGCGGCTACCTTAGTTCAAAAGAGACAAAAGTTCTTTTGTTCGGTTCCGGGCGGCTCGCAACGGCGCTAACCATCTGTTTTTGTAGCTTTTTTAATTTTAATCAATTATTATTTGTGTAAATAGCAGGATCGTTATTTTAAACCACCACCACCACCCAGATGACCGCGGCTCTTATTAGCCAGAAAATAATGTGCCAATCGTTAGAAACAGAGACTTTTAGCTCAGAAAAGAGCTTTTTTGTCTGGTGGTGATTCATTCAATGAAGACGCTGATTTGGTGGTTGTGGCGAAGAAAATTATTTCTACCACTCACAGAAATACAAGCTTCACAGCGACGGTAATATCGTGTCACAGCGTCGCACTAGGTTGTTTCGCACTGATTGTAATACAATGACTGTGGTACCCAGCGGAATAGCTAAATGCACTTCACACTTCACAGTCTCTGCGAACTGCAGAATAATTACAGTCACTCCTACCCAGACACATGAGCATATTGAAGTATTCTTAATTCGTGTACGACATTTCGCGGATCAAGAAAACGGAACGATCCCTCGGAAGTAAAGTTCCCTGGCAACTACAATTTGGACGTTTTCAAGAAGAGAGTGAATAGGCTGTTACTAGGCAGACATGGTCCATCTTAGGCTACATTGTCACTTAACATCAGGTGCAATCGTAGCCAAATGTCATTTTTTCTTCTTTTTTGGAACAACTTTTTAATTATTATCTGTGGAAAAAATTCGATCGATATTTTTCACAAGATTTTTTTAATTATTTGATATCGTCTGCTTTTTTGTACTCTGTTTTCATGTATTCGTGCCGTTACTCTTTCTAATCATGTTAAATGTTTGTAGTATTGTAAATCAACTGTTAATTTGTGCAAAAACTTGAGTTTTCCTTTCTTACTGAACTTACATAATACCTCACCACGACATCTACAACCTCTATTGTAAATGTAATGTTTTTCCTCACAGTCGAAATGAAATAGTATGTTTAACTCGGGTGAAAGCACACCTTTCACTCTCGAATTATTGGCGCTCTTACTTCGTTCGAGCGCCAGAAACATCTCGAGTGAAATGGGTCTCTTTCTCCCCTTGTAGTGTATTCATTCTAGATTTCAATGTATGGGCGAAACGGCAAAATTTATAATTTTAGTTTGTTGCTGCTGTGTTATAGCTCCAAGTGAGTACATTATAGTACACAACTCTCCCACCCCCCCAACCCGCCGCTTCACCCCTCCCCCCCTCGATAAAGGTCCCAAATTTCATATTTCCTCTATTTTCAGGAAAACTATACAAGCTAGGACAAAATGGTCAAGGACTAAATTATTTGTCAATAAATTACCTACAAATAAGTACTCACATTCATTTTGATACGAGTTATAGTTTTTAAGTTATGGAGCATCAAAAAGTACTAAAAATGTGCGCTTAGCAGAATACAACATTCAACACAAAATAAACAATATAGTTTATAAATTTTCTCAAAAAACGCGTTTCTGTAGTACTTACCTATCTAAAACAAATTAGTATCGTCATTGTTATCTTCTAAAGGTTTGTCGAATCTACTAAGGCCCCAATGTATGCATATGATGGAACAACGGAATTTACCTTTAACACATCCACATATTTTTCTGTAGCCATTTTTGCAGCTGCATGATATTGTTTTCAGTATCAACTGTTGAGAGCTTAAAGTATGCATTGAATGCTGACAAGCTGAAGAAGGTGGTCTTTTCATAATAACACCGTATGTTCTTGAGAGTTGGTCAAGAAGTGAAGTTGAAGTACCTTAATGTTTCGTAACACGATTATACTTTTTTAGGTTTGCTTAGCCTCATACTATGCAAAAATATATGTTTCTCCTGCCTTTTTACCTCCTCGCGTTAGGCATCAGGAGTTATTGTATCTTGCAAGTCGATGTTATATGTTATTGAATAGACTGAACCTTTCCTGTGCCTTAAAATGCCAATATTATGTACTACGTCGAAAAGACATTGTCGTAGTGGTTGGGAAAGACATTGATCTGTTGGTTTTTTTACTGGGACTGACTCCACCACGTAAGAATATATTCTACTACATCGGCATTCTATAACAAAGGAATGGTTTAGTCTTTCCTGTTTGGTAAAATGACCGACTTGCAAGATACAATAAACGTTTTAAATAACCCGGATGCCTCACGCAAGCGGATAGAAGAGGCAGGAGAAAGATAAATTCTCGGATAGTATCATAGTAGGTACCTAAAAAGTATAAACGATATACGAGAGGTCCACTTTTACAAAACATTGATCTGAAGAACAATACGATGGTGCTATTATCAAAGTTTTCACCTTATTCAGGAGCTGCTTGTCAGAATTCAACACATACTTTTTATCAAGTTAATTATGGCGAGCAAATTCATTCAACCCAGAAAACTGAAGCTGGAAAAAAAATAGTAACTTTGTACCCTAAATACCACATAGGCACCAGCTCCACAGTAGATACTGAAAATAGTATCATGCAGCTGCAAAAAAGGCTACAGAAAAGTATGTGGATGTGTCAAAGCTGCATTCCGTTGTTCCACCATATGCAGACATTGGGGCCTTTGTAGCTTCGACAAACCTTTAGAAGAAAACAATGACGATACTGATTTGTTATAGATAAGTAAGTACTACAGAAACGCGTTTCTTGAGAAAATTTATAAATTATATTGTTTATTTTGTGTTAAATGTTGTATTTCTGCTAAGCGCACATTTTTAGTACTCTTTAATGCTCTATAACTTAAAAACTATAACTCGTATCAAAATGAATGTTAGTACTTATTTGTAGGTAATTTATTGACTAATAATTTAGTCCTTGACCATTTTGTCCTATCTTGTATAGTTTTCCTGAAAATAGAGGAAATATGAAATTTGGGACCTTTATCGAGGGGGGGAGGGGTGAAGCGGCGGGTTGGGGGGTGGGAGAGTTGTGTACTATAAAGTACTCACTTGGAGCTGAACTTGAACACAGCAGCAACAAATTAAAATTATAAATTTTGCCGCTAAAAAATCTAGAATGAATATACTATTGTATAACAATCTACTATTTTTTAGGTTAACTTCTCTATTTGTTTTCCAAAATAATGTTTTAAATTCAGTCAGAAGCTATGGAGTACCTACACATTGAGTAAAGTAAATATTTTTTTAAAAAATTGTACCGATTGTAAATTATTTTATCAGAATGAGTTTATTTGATTTGCGTATTTCAATGCTTCTGATGCTATAGTAAGACCGCGCTTTACAAGATATAATACACGTACACTGTGTATGATAAACTATGATGATCACCCTACAATTTATTCCCTTAAAGAAACTGTCCATTAATAGAAAGAGTCAAATCTACAAAATATTTGGGAATTGTAATCGATCAAAATTTAAATTGGTACTCACAACTTGAAGCGGTGTCATCTCGTTCTAGGAAACTCATTTGGTTATTCAGATATCTAAGAAATATTTCAGAGTTACAACTTCTAACATATATTTATAAAACTTTAGTCCAGTCTGTTTTATTATACTGCATTACAATATGGGGAGGTACCTTTAAAACTAAATTTACCAGTATTGAAAGAGCTCAGAGGTCTATTTTAAAAGTGATTTTAAAAAAGGGACGACTTTACAGAACGAACTTATTATATAATGACTTCGAGGTTTTAACAGTTCGACAACTTTACATATTGCAATGTATTTTAAACATCCACAAACACACTCCAGTAGACCCTAATGTTCGTAAAAAACGAAAACGTTTCACTGTTATACCACTAACAAAAGTAAGAACAGCTTTTGCTCGTAAACAATATTCCGCGCAGTCAGTAAAGTTATATAATAGAATAAATAAAATTTTAAACATCTCTAACATGACCTTTCATGAATGCAAAAAAGTTGTTACAAAATGGTTATTATCACTCTCATATGATGAAACGGAAGAAGTTTTATTGTTTGATAGAAAATAGTTATACTCCACGACTTGGCACACATAGATGCACACCCTAACTTTTCCACACGCACGCACACACGTACACTCACACACGTACACTCACACACACACACACACACACGCACACGCACGCACACACACACACACACACACACACACACACACACACACACACACACACACACAACTGTTTTTCAATATGTTATTAAACTAATTAGTTATTAAGTACTTACCTTGGACTGTGAAAGAGCGGGATCCCCTAACACAAGCGCTTAGCTTAAAAGGGGTTCCTATAACCTTGTAATGTTGATGCTGTGAGTACCATTAAAGGAATTTTGAATTTTGAATTTTGAATTTTTAAAGAAAAAGTTATTTTTCTTTTGATATATGGCATTTAGAAAAACGGACGATATGTTACAATTTATTTAAGAAAAAGTTAAAATCTTATCGAATTTGTGTTAATCTATGACATTGTGCCTAGTAAATAAAGCCAAAAATATTGGGCTTTCAGTTCAGACATTACGAACTTCATGTACTTCTTAACAATTAACTTCTGAGTCATTATTTCTTTTTAAGTAATTCATAGGGTGTGATTCATGTCATGGAAATGTTTTCATATTTCTTTTTTCATAATTATTTTATATCTTGCATAAACATTATTTTTATTGTGATCCGTGTTTATTGTGTTTTACCTATTGTGTTTTAAGAAAACACAATAGGTAGAATTTAAAAGATATATATTAAGAAATTAAATTTTTTTACATGTTATCAGTTCAAAACAAAATTCAATGGCGATTGACAATGTCATTTTAAAAAGAGTAAAACGTCCTGCCACACATCACCATAGAGGTGGTGGCGTGGACTTCCACCTATAGAAGCGCCCAAATGATCTGGCGGGGCAACTCCGCCAATACGCCGACAATACGCCGGCTTAAGAAACGCCGGGATATTTATTAGACGCAAATTGATACCTAGAAGGGGAATTAATATCGATGAAGGGCTGGCTCCACTGCAAGCAGTATTCTTCACGGCACGCAACACATAGATGTGTTTGTACAGCAGATCTGCTTATAGTCAGACAGATTATTCGCGAATGAAATACCAAAAAAAATGTGTTACAAATATGCATATTAATTTTATTTTGTTTTAACAGACTTCATAAAGGGTATCAATAAGGGTATCAATTCGACTGTATGTTTTTTGTGTGGTACAAAATAAAAAGGTACTCCCCCTCACTCCCCTCCTCCTTAAATCACATTTTTGTAAAAATAAAATTACCTTTTAAAAAAGTTTAAATCGACTTCAAAAACAGAATGCACTAAAAACTCTTAAGGGCCAGATATTCCATTTTTACGATGTTTCGATTGAGTTTAAACATGGAAACACTAATTATTTAAATCTCGAATCTATATATGTTATAGAAGAAGATTACTAGAAAGCTGGATTGTGGTTGGAAACACGATTGTAATTACTTTGCTCGATAATAATTGCCTCAGAAGTGGGCCCCTTTTTTTTCGTATTTTCTATGTAGTTTTCAAATTATTGGACTTATATTTATGAAAATCACATATTTTAGTAGGTAATTCCATTCTACACATATACATGTTAAAATGATTTCAAAATGTTTGTTATTTAGATCAGAATAACGAAATATCTAAAAACACTTTATTTGACCTATTTTGACTTTTTTGATCTTGATTTGCTCAAGCTACACAGATGTGAGGAACAGAGGATTATAAGAATATACATTTTGACCACATAAGTGAGATCTCAGCTATGAATCAAATGATTTTTTTTTAGTTTTTATCGGTGTTATGTTCAGGCAAAGAAAGGTCCATTTTTTTCATTAGTCTGTATTCTTTCTTACAAGCAGCAAATTCTTCCAATTGTCTTTTTAAGATTACTTTAGACACCAAAGATGTTTAGGGCGTCCAATCGTTTTTTTCCAGTTTTATAAACATTTTCATTCATAAAACACTGATTTAGTGATTCTCACACTTGTGACGATGGTGATTCGCGCAACGACTTTGACGCAACAGTTGATCGTCGTGTCATCTCTGTTCTATACATGCAAGCAGAAATAGCGCTATCTTTTTATTCAAATGACAAGCACGAGATACCATTTCCTCATTCCCCTTGACGCCACTGCGAACGCTGGACCTATGTCAATTTTTGCAATTTTATTTGCGTACTTAATTACGTAAACCACCTAAGAACTAATAATAGCTAATTTCGCCGCGCCGCGTCACGCTCAGTTGGATCAGCACCAGTCTTATACTAATCAAAGGTCGCGAGTTCAAATCGGGGGTATCATGAATATTTTTCTACATAGTCACAATATTTTTTTAGAAAACGAAATAAGTATTTATTTTAATTTTTGGACATTTTAACATTTAAAATAAAAAAAATTAAAAATAAAAACTAATTAAATTTTTAGTTTTTTTTTTAAAGTAGCAAATCCTATTAAAAAAACTACATAACAATGAAAATAAATTTCAAAAAGAAAATTAGTATCAAAAACATCATCACCATGCGGATAAATCTCCTCAATGCCATGAGGATGGAACCCCCAACCTCTACGTGTTAAGCAAAATAAAAAGAGAAAGGCTGTAGCGACATATATAAATGTTGTGAATAAATGAACTATATTTTTGTACCAATCGTAGAGATGAATCCGTTTCTATAGTAACAGTATAAACAAAAAGCACAAAACACTCATGTCAAATTATTGTAGTTTTGAACGGGAACTATATTTTCTATCACCAAAATTTATATTTGTCATCAAGTTGTATCACCTAATAAATAGATCTATCGCCACGAAATATTTTCGTTCTCAGATAAACAAAAATTGTTCCCAGGTATGAATTATCAAATTAATGTTAATATATGTGTAAAATAAGAGATCGATAACCAATAAAATTATATTGCATTAAATGAATATAAACTTCGTTCTTATAATAACAGTTTTGTTACTTAAATAATAGCTCTGTGCTCAGAATGGTAGATCTGTCACCAAATAAATCGATTATCGATCCCTGACTGCGACTCCTTTTTATTTGATGTTTTGTCACCAATACAGTAGTAACATTTTATTTCGTTCAGATATTAAATTAATAGTATTCGTTACCAATTTAATACATCAATTTATATTTTTTATGAAAAAATGATCAAAGGGGCGGAGACAAATTGGCGCGCTCCAATCCGCGAAATCCAAACCAGCGCTGATTATTCAGTGATTATTGTTTTTTAAGAATAAATATTGATTATTTTAACTTTAATTAAGTGTTTTATCTACTATTCTGCTAGCCATAAGCCAGCTATTTTAAACCAGCGCTGATTGTTCAGTGGTAATTATTTTAAACAATAAATATTGATTATTTTGACTTTAATTGTTTTATTTACTACTCTGCTAAGAATTTTATTTAAATATAATTTATACTACCAGTGGAAATTTATAACTTTGGGAGTCTAGTTAAGTAGCAGAATCTTTTGGTTGAAACGATGATGACAACCCTAATTTTTTATTTGAACTTTATGCAATTTTCTAGTAACATTATATGATTTAGTGGTGATCTCTTTAAACTAGTTTGCTTAAATACTTATTAGGACACACCTATTATAATACATACAAAAACATTTATTTGGTACTAGACCTTATATCTCAGGATTTTAGGTGATTTATTGTGGAACTGATTTTGCATTGTTTGGTGACTACATTTTGGTGACAGATCTACTATTTTGAGGACAAACCCTATTATTTAAGAAACACAAAACTAATTAAATTGGTGATAGCTTAAATGATACCCGTTTTGAACATTTTCTCTATTTGGAAAAATCAGAGCTAAACCATAACTGTAGGTTTAGCAGTAATCTCAAATGCTAAAGCTGTGCCCTGGTGACTCTAGTATATTGGAGACGAGAAAATATTATATGAATTTGAGGGAGGAAGAAAATTATTAGGTGATAGGTCTATATTAATTTTATTTATTTATTTACATCTAGACTCCTGTGACAAAATACAAACATTGGAGGTTAAGTTAAGGTCGGTCTAGCTCTCTTCGTGTATGGAACTCAGGTTTCCATGTTATTTACGTACGTACGTACACATTTTCTGAATCGTGTAGTAATAATGCATTGACTATCTATCTCTTATTTGGTGACATGGACTTGAGCGACGAACATGGAGATTACTCAGTATAATCCAATTATATTTGCATTCAGAAATGTCAAATCTGAATAATTTTTTCAATTTTGTTCTGTCGAAAATGTGTGGAGACTGTCTTAATTTTATTTTTATAACCGTTCCTCAAATTGCTGTTACTGAATATCCAAAACAACTTTGGTGTTTGTGACACATAATAATTCTATTAATCTTGTAGTTAGCGCCAAATGGCGCTTCGGGGTCACGAAGGGTTCCGTACCATTATCTATGAAAATGGCATAAACATCATATCTGTTGTCAGGGAGTCCCATACAAAAGATATGAAGTCCTAATAATGGGGCAGCCCCCCTAATTATTATCATTATCAGAGTAGTTAGGTTGTATGAGAGCCACCTGAAAAAAAAACTGTTTTTTCAACGGCAACATGAATACATCCTTCCTGAAAATTTCAACCGTCTTACTATCACGATTCATGAGATAAACCCTGGTGTTGCCCTTTCGGTGTAGGAACTCATGCTCATCATAATTCATTCCTTGTAGGGAGGTGTCCCAAAAATATTTTAAAATACATATTTTAGGAGGTGTGATTAGGATATAAAGAAACCCATGCCAAATTACAGTTTTATAGTAAAAAAGGTCTATGAGCTAGACTACAAAAAGTCAAACATGGCAAAACCATATAAGGTTTATCAAAGTAATTGTGTGGGTGCGGTGCTCTAATTAACAAACCTAGACAGTTGAAAATATGGCATCTAGCTAGGTAATAATGTGTAAGCGAAGGAAAAAGTCTGAAAACAAAAGAAAGTTTTTTAATTGTAGGGTCTGAAACCGTTATAATTAAGTGGATGGAAGCTTGCACAAAATATGTATTAATGATTTATGAATAAGCAAATAAATATTTCTATAAAAAGTTATGATATCCCAACAAAAACATCAATGTGAAAAATGATAGCCAAGTTCAATGCTCAGTATATTTGATAGTGAACTTCGCCGAAAAAAGTATTGCATCTAAATGAGAGATTACTACTAACTACTTTTGCCTTACTATTTTCTTACTTTCTAACACATGATAGTCAAGTCATTTTTATAGTTCAGGCTGATATTAAGCGAGTATTTTAAGCGTGGTGTGGGTGACCTCGATAGTAATTACTTTAAACCATTAATTTACTTGAACCATTTCACGGGACATCCAAAACATACGCGGGCGACGTCGCGGGAGACGACTAGTAAATAAAAAACTTTGATATTATTAAAGGATTACTGAAACGATAAAGAAACCTTTGTCTTTAATTTAGCTTTCCATATTTGTAATGTTAAACGGAAGCGTGAAACATACTGCGCAGACCCTAGATAAACTGGGAACAGGGCAAGAGAATGATGATGATGATTTGAAATGTTATGAATTTCAGTGTGTAAAAAAAACCATGACAAAATTCTCGTGATGGGTGAACTTTGACTTATATACCTACTGGTTTGTACGGAACCCTAAATTTGAAGTGCCATATCTGTAATGGTCTTCAGTCATCATCAATTGGAAGACTGATGGAAGATAGTAGTGAGACTATAACTGTGTCGACAAAAAGGATCTTAATATAAACCACCTAAATGTTATTACATTACATTTCCTACACCTATGGGTTGGCTGGAAGAGGTATCTTTTAGGGATAAGCCCACCTTTGTTCACATTGTGACTTCTTGTACCTATTTTCTGTACATCTTATAAGTGCAATAAAGAATATAATAAATGTTATCGGATATTCTTTCTTGTTTTTATAATGGTTACAGGTTGCTGGCATAAAGTGCTGACCAGTCGTGTGAGAATGAAATGCCACTCTTTGCGTTCCTTGTTCTTTCGATAAACGTTTAGACTAAAAAGCATGTATGGTGTACTAAAGAAACCATTTTGTAAAAGTTCTTAGGGGTTCTGCTAGATGGCGTGGGTATGTTACTTACAAAAGCGCATGAAGTATCTTATTCAAGAAAATTTTGTTCCTTAAATAAACACTAGATGGCTTAATTATACACGAGATTTGTAAGACAAAGTTGACAGAAAAAGTTTTGTGCGGGGGTGCTGGTGGGGGAAGCGCCCCGCACTTTTAACAAGGGGGCGGGGCTTATGAGATAATTTGACGGAATAAGACGGCCTTAAACGAACTCTTATAATGACTCCATTTTAGGCAAACCATTTCTTTTTTAGGAGCAATAGACAAGCACAATCTGTGAAAAAATCTCTAGCCATAGCGGTTCTAGAGATTCAGCCTGGTGACAGACAGACTTGCAGACGGCCGGACAAATAGCAAATTCTTAGTAATAAATAAATAAATATGCGCCAGACAACACACCAATTGTCTGGTTTCGTGGTAAGGAATTTTCTTCCTTGTGTTACGAAGTACCAGACGACGATTATGACGGGGGCGTCTCCCATAAATACTTAAATACATATAAACCATCTATGTCTTAGGTACAAATGTTCGTGCTCAACACACAAACATTTGCCCCTTGCGGGATTCGAACCCGCGACGGCCGACGTAATAGTCAGGAGCGCTAACCACTACACCAAACGCGTCGTACCGTTTAGGGAATAGGGTCCCGTTTTTATCCTTTGGGCATGGAATCCTAAAAAAATAAGTGTAGTTGGCATACATATTTGTAAATTCCATTTTGTTTGGATATCCTATTGTAATGCTGCTATAAAGTATATATTTTTATTTACATCAAAGGTGGTGCTCGCACTGCAAATTTAGACGAAGATCGGAAACCCAACATAGAAGAGGACATGTGTTCAGAGGGATCTGCTGCTGGAATGACGTCTGACGCTCCACGGGTGGGCACCGAGGAGCTGTTGGCTGAAGCGGCTATGAGGAGCGCGCTGGCAGCAGAGAAACAGGCAGAAGCCATGGCCCAGGCAGTTGATTTACTTCGAGATTTGGTATCAATTCTCCGGGAACGTCCTTTAGCCCACATGGGTCCGACTCCCGCTCCTCCACCACCTTTGCAGCACCACCATCACCGTCTTTGATGTCCATTTGGAATCCTGCTACATTCGTGTGAAGAAGTTGGTCAAGCTTTGTTTGTAATCAGTATGAATAGTCTTTATTTAGAAAATAACATGGGAAGGGATTGCCATTATAAGGCCACGAATTAAGACGGGGTACTGCCTGTCCAATGATAATTAATAATTGAAAGTAAAGTAAAGTGTACTAAAGATTATGAGCAACAAAAATCGTGGCCTTATAATAATGTGAGCTTTTAGACACGGTGTAAAAAAATTGGTTGCCTGTAAAGTCGGTATACGGGCGAAAGTTTTACGTGACAACGACTTTTGATGTCTGTCTCTCTCGCTCTTAGGCGGGCTAACCATGCCCGAGTGGAAGGGACGCGTGCCTCTCAATCGCTCTCATTGTGAGCGCATAACGTGAGCGGAGCGTAACGCAGTTTCTTGAAGTGTCACCCGGCAAACCAATTTATAAGACGTTGTCACGTCAAAAAGTGATTTTCAATCGAGTTATACAGGAAAAATATAAAAAAAATATTTTTCAAGATTTTTTCTCGTTTTCTAGACTCTACTCTTAACCAACCCCTTGAATTTGGCTCCTACTTTTTGTTTCAACCTGTATAAGAAAGAATAAGAGTATTTTATAAGATAAAATGTCCACGGATACCTAAAATTCTATACAGATGTTAAGAGACGCGTCTAAAAAACAGGAAAATAAAAAAATACAAAGTTTTGTTGAATTTTTTTAAAATATATTTTTCTTGTATTCTATTCTCGATTAAAAACAACTACCTTGTATGTCAATAAAGGACATGGTTACGTTAATAAGGGAATATGCCAACACCTTGTACATGATAATATTTTGTAATAATATCATATAAAGGGTGTCCCGTAAGTAGTGGTTCAACCGAAAACCGTAGATGGAAGAGGTCATGATCTATCAGAAAAGGCCAACATGGGTTAAGAAAAGTCTCATTGTTTAAGAGTTATTAAACTTATATTTTTTCAAAAAACAACGATCAACAATTTTCTCTATCATGTCTCATATGATCAGCATGTCATATTATAGTAAAATTGTAATGTAATTTAACTTATTACAATCTTAATCGTTGCAACGCCCTTGCAGGGCGTCACATGTACTAAAACCCTACTATTGTCAACTGTATACCCATGTGACACGCATGTGACTTAAACTGAGCGGGGACCTTTTTGGCACACTATTTTTTATCTGTGTTTTTTTTCTGTCTCCTTCTGTCTTTGTAATTTTTAATTTGTGTGTGTCAAATAAATAATTATTCTATTCTATTCAATAAAGATTTTGAGTTTGAGTTTGAGTTTGAACGACTTACTTATGTTGGCCTATTCTGATAGATCATGACCTCATCCATCTACGGTTTTCGGTTGAACCACTACTTACGGGACACCCTGTATATGTTTCAGTCAAAACGCTTAACCAGTCAATAACCTTATTGACCGGTAAAATTATTCAATAAGCTTATTGACTAATTTTACTAAGGGTGTTGGTTAAAACCCTTATTAACTGATTTTCTCGGACAAAATCAGTCAATAAAGATATTGACAGATTTAAAGATCAGATACTGAAACCTAGTGATGTAAAATGAAAAAAAAAACAATTTGTTTTTTTTCGTTTTTAGAAAAAAAACATGAAAAAAACTTAGCACAGTTGTTTTTTTCTAAATTTAGTTTATTTTCTGCCTTACATTTTAGGTCACACGCCCCAACTGCGCTAAGGCAACTACGTTCAAATAAACTAAAACCTAAAGGAGATTTCTCCGTGTGCAAATGTAATTGATGTGGGAATTACCCTTTCGTTGATGTAAAAATGTTACCAATATTTTCATGAAATCTTAGTACATACCACTCAACCAGAAAAGTATAGTAGAAAACTCTATTACCTATGTATTCTTAAGTATTTGTCTTAACTTTTTTTTTATGCCTGCAATAAATGATATTATTATTATTAAAAGTTTTGGATTTCGTTCTCTTGAAAAAAGACATGGTCCAGAACAAAAACAGTTTTTTTCCAGGCTTTTTTTCAACGTTTTTTTTCACACCAGAAAAATAAAACGGTTTTTTGCAACACTACTGAAACCACTCCAACTTTTTATGAGTTTATACTAAACGTTTGAATTTCTAATCAGTCTGTTAGAGTTGATTTGGATTTGTTCCACTCCGATTTCCATTTCTTTTTAAAATATGATGAACGCAGTACAAAGAATAATTGCAAAAATTGGAACGCAGCGGTTGAAAGGTCAATGAAGAAAAAAAAGAAGAAAAGGAAGGAAGGATTTGTTTTGGTTTTCTTGATCATTTGGAATTAGAATAGAAGAGTTGATTAGATAAACAGTTTTTTATTGGATATCAAAATACCAGATAAGTTTGTTTCTATTACATTAATATCAAATCAACATCAATAAGTCACGAATTTTGTTATACCTCTTTAAATTTGAACTTTATCAAAACATGGCTGTTGTAGCAATGGAAAATTGTACAAGTCAGCACATTCTAAACACATAATATTAGACCCATTTAGGATTAATGAATGAATCATTGGATTAATGTTCTAGGTAACTAATCATAACTTTAATAAGTCCATATACCAGTTTTGACTGGACGTTGGACATAACCTATACCTAAGCTTGACTGGATATCTGGTCTTTAAACCAGTCAACAAGGTTACTGACGGAGGGTGTCGGTCAAAACCCTTATTGACTGAGTTTATCTGACAAAATCAGTTAATAAGGACATTGACCGACCGACACCCTTACGGCCGTTTCCTATATCCATTCTATCTGTGGTTTTGCCCTACTAGAGATAGAAATAGTTATAAATCTACCTTTAGATTTTTGTCCCTATAAAACTTCTGTCAGTAGGAAATCCTATCTTCGAACGAGGAAATGCTATCTCCAGTCGAGGATAGCTATCTACCTTTGACTATAGTTTGCATTTAGGGAACGGCCGTTAGTCAATAAGCTTACCGGTCAATAAGGTTATTGACTGGATTTGACTGTAACATATATTTGTAAACTTAATGTTTCTACGGAATGATTTTCTGTAAATAAATGTACAATAAAAAAGTAAAGAGCAAGCAGCTTCCCCCGAGGGCCTTGTATAATTTTTTCTTGTCACGTTCGATTATATTTTGTATCTACGCGTAAACTATATTTAATTTTAATTAATATGATAAAGAGGTAAGATTTGATTGTTTGGTTTGCATCAAATAGGCGCTGGAACTAGTGAACCGATTTGAAAAATTCTTTTTCATCTCTCCTGTTCGGAAAATAGCACTTTCCTGTGTAGATAGCCTGGTGGAAAATAGCTTTTCCATCCCTAGGGTGGAAAGTAATTTAGTTTTAATTGGCATGGTATAGAGTCAAGGCATGCAGTCAAAGCTTGGGTCAAAGATAATTGAGTCACATCATACCTCGTGTGTTCATAAGTTTTGAGACAAACTTGGTAGTTAAAAAAAAAAATTAAATATTACTGGCTGCTATTTAATTCTTTTTCCAATTTTGAATTTGGAATGTTTACATTTATAGATAGTGCCATCCACGAAGGCGCACGCCATCTCTCGTCCTTAACGTTTATTGTATATGTGTGCAAGTTTTTGCCAATATTTAATGATATTATAATGAATACAATTATTAAATGTATATTATTTGATATTTTAATATTTGCCACACAACTCGCAACCCGCGCTTTCCTCAATCAAAAATAAAAAGCGCGCGCCTTCGTGGATGGCACTATCTATAATACCTTTGACTTTCAAATTTATTTCTGTCAATTTTATCGTGATGGAGGGGACTAAAGAATTGCGTGCGACCGTGATATCGCTATTTAAGGCGGGAAAAAAACCAATGGAGATTTTCCGTGAGGTGAAAACTTTTGGCGTAAGCCGTAACTTCGTGTATTACACTATCAAACGATACAATGAGACAAGTTCCTTGCAAGATCGCCAAAGGAGTGGTCGGCCACGCTCTGTAAGGACGCCTGCGAACATCAAAATCATCCGAGAGCGACTTCGCCGAAATCCATGTCGCACTCAAAAAAAAATTGCTCTGCAGACTAAAATTTCGCGCGTTTCAGTCAACAGAATACTGAAATATGATCTTAAGGTAAAGGCGTATAGCCGTAGAAAAGTTCACTTTTTAAACGATCGGCTTCGTAAATTGCGACGCTAACGTTGTCCATTACTGCTTAGGAGACACGATGCGAGGAAGATACTGTTCACCGATGAGAATTTTTTTTAATGTCGAAGAAAAGTTCAACCGACAAAACAATAAAGTCTATGCCAAAAGTAGCAAGGATGTCCCAGCTTCAGCACGGAATGTCTCGCGTACTCATCATCCGGCAAGTGTGATGGTATGGTGGGGACTTTCGTATGAAGGTGTCACTCCGCTCCATTTCTGTCAACAAGGCGTCAAAGTTATAGTTAGTGGATGTTTATATGTATTTAAGTATTTATGGGAGACGCCCCCGTCATTATCGTTGTCTGGTATTCGTAGCACAAGGAAGAGAATTCCTTAGTTCGAAACCAAGATAATAGGTGTGTTGTCTGGCGCTTATTCATTTCATTCATTTCATTTCAAAGTGATAGCCAAGAATTATCAAAATGACATCTTAGAGCCTGTTGTGAAACCCCTATCTCATACTTTATTTAACAACAAATTTTGGGTTTTCCAGCAAGACTCAGCACCATCCCATAAAGCAAAAACCACCCAAGCTTGGTTGAGGGAAAATGTGCTGTAATAGTGTTCGGGATATGTGAAAGACAATGCACTTTAGATTAAATTAATTATTTATTAAAAGACAGACCATGACAACATCTTATGTCAAGATGCAAGAGAAGACCATAGATTAACATACACTATAGACTATCATAACATCTCTCTTCACAAAAGTTTAAAGAAATAAATCAAATAAATTACGCGTTCTGCTTAAAATAAAAAAATAGACTTTATCTCACCAGTCAAACGTAAACATACAAACTAATATTTGAATCTATAAATTTAACTTAACAGGGGGTTTGATAAGTCTGCCACTTCTGGTTCTCACTTGCCCCTCATCAGTGGCTTGATCACAAGGGAGTGATACTGCCCCATCCTGTTTAGACGCAGTTGCAATATCGATGATCTCTGGCGGGTTAGAAGACCATGAAACCGTTTTACTTTTAAGCTCAATAATATGCTGTCTGTTTCTTCTGTGCACCGTACCGTCTTCTCCCGCGACCTCGTAAGACCTTGGTTCCTCACAAACCTTTTTCACTATACCAGGCACCCACGAACTATTTGGTGATTTTTTGAAAAGAATTTTATCATTGATTTCTAACCCTGCTAAACTTTTATTTGCATGTTTGTCATAGTAAAATTTGGCTTTTTCAGTACATTTTGTTTTAGATTTAATATGTGTATCAGGATCAATAACCTTAGGCAGCAAATTTTCCTTGACAGTAGGTAGCTGTGTTCTTAACGTCCTTGACATAAGTAATTGCGCTGGTGACGACAATTCACCTCTAGGAGTATTTCTATATTGAAGCAGCGCTAAATACGGATCAGTATTTGACTCTAGACATTTGGTTAATATTCGTTTACAAACTTTTACTCCTGACTCTGCCAGCCCGTTTGATCTCAGTAAATATGGACTTGATGTAGTTTGTTTTATTCCCCAGTCTCTAGTAAATTCCCGAAATTCTGCTGAATTAAACGGAGGACCATTATCACTGATCAGCTCAACCGGTATTCCATGTCTGCTAAATATGGGTTTTAATTTACTAATGAGCACTTTAGCACTAACAGTACTCACATTTACAACCTCAATGAAATTTGAATAGTAATCTTCAACAACAACATACGTTTGGTTTTTAAAAGTGAAAAAATCAATTCCAACCTTTTCCCATGGAAATCTAGATATATCATGCGGCTTCATAGGCTCAGGCGAGTTAGCATTTCTGTGAGCAAGACACGCCTGACAGGATTCAACAATATTTGTAATATCTGCCGACATGAATGGCCAAAATACATGACCTCTCGCAAATGCCTTAGACCTCTCAATTCCTAGATGACCACTGTGTATAACTCTCAATATGTCTGACCTGATACTCCTGGGAATCACAATACTGTTATTCCTAAATACTAATCCATCTTCAGTGTGTAAATCATGCCGGTATTGCCAATATTTCTTGACCTCTTCAGACTGTAATTGATTTTTACAATTTGGCCATCCTTCACGACATAGTTTTTTTAATTGATCCATACATGCGTCTGCATTAGTAGCATCTTTTAGCCATTGTAGACGTTCTGGAGACACAGGTAATGTTTTTATCAACATATTAACGTGAACAACCACATCCCCATCTAACTCATCTTCACTAGTTTCTGGCAAAGCTGCTCGTGATAATGCATCAGCTAAAAACATCTGCGTGCCTTTCTTGTAAATTACATCTAGACTATATATTTGAATTTTTAACATCATTCTCTGTAAACGTGTAGGGACTTCAACTAACGGTTTTTTAAACAATGTTATCAGAGGACGATGATCGGTTTCCACCACGACCTTTTGGCCATAAATAAACTGGTGAAACCTGACACAAGCAAAGACTATAGCATAAAGTTCCTTTTCGATTTGTGCCATTCTTTCTTGAGTTGGAGTTAATGTTTTTGACGCATAATATACAGGATGTCCATTTTGCAAAAGAACTGCACCGACTGCCGTGCTGCTGGCATCGACTGATAATACTATCGGCTCTTTAACATTGAAATGTGCTAGGACAGGAACACGACATAAAATATCTTTAAGACGCACAAAAATATTCTCATAACTAGAATTCCATATGAATGACGTACCTTTTTTAAGAAGATCTCGTAATGGACCAATTTCATTTGCTAAATTTTCAATGTAAGGACTTAGATAATTCAGCATACCCAAAAATCGCTGCAAATCTTTCACTGTTTTTGGCGATGACATTTCAGTTATAGCTCTGACCTTTTCAGGATCCGGTTTCACACCATCCCCTGAAAAAATATGTCCTAAATATTTAATTTCATTTTGAGCAAATGAACATTTTCCTCGATTAAATTTAATATTAACTTCTTGAGCTCTATTAAATACCAACTTTAAACGCTCATTGTGCTCAGAAATCGTGCGGCCACATACTAGTATATCATCACTGTAAACGAACACACCCGGTATATCAGCAAATGTTTCTGTCATTACACGATGGAAATATTCTGGTGCGCAACTAACACCAAACGGAAGGCGCTTAAAACGATAACGTCCGAAAGGCGTATTGAAGGTGGTTAGGTATGAACTGTCTTCATCTAAGCAGCACATCCAAAATCCTCTACTAGCATCAAGATTTGAATAATATTTCGCACCAGCTACCTTGGAACGTACTACATCAACTGTTGGTATAGGATAATGTGAACGACAAATGGCTTTATTTAAGTTTCTTGGATCTAAACATACTCTAAGTTGCCCGTTCTTTTTTTCCACAAGTATAAGAGAACTTACCCAAGCCGTTGGTTCTGTTACTTTAGTAATGACTTCCATTTCTTCCATTCTATCTAACTCTTTCTGTAGTCTTTCGTACAGTGCAAATGGGACTTTCCGAGGTGCATCGATTTTTGGAGGTACATCTTCACTGACGGATATGTGGCACAAACCAGGCAGACATCCTAGCCCCACAAATAATTTTTCATTTAATTTTATTAAATCATTAACGCTACTATTATTTACGTTTGACTGACATGAGACATTTGACGTTGACAGCATTTCATTTTTTTCAGATTCAGACTTATGTTGAATTTGATTATCGTGACATAAAGAGAAAACTCTTTTGATGAGACCTAATCTTGAACACGTATTTCTACCCAAAACAGTTGGTGATTTTACATCTGCAATTACAAATCGCAATGATGAACATTTCTGGTGTTGATTAAGCATAAAATTACTAATGATATCTTGCTCTCCAACTACTCTAACATTATCACCACTGTACGCTGTTAGCTTGACTTGACATGGCTTCAATTCCTGGCACAGCTGAAGAGACTCGTACACACCCAATGACATAACGTTTACATCACTTCCCGTATCCAGCACCACTCTGACCTGTTTATCGTTAATATCAAGATTTATCGTCCACTCAGCATCCAGGATATCGGCTGTCATGTGTCCCACAAAAAAATCCTGACTTTGGCTTTGGGACATCGAACCATCAACGGTTTCCTCACTGTTCTGTTGAGTATCAACGAACCGAACTACCTTTTTTGTTCGACACATAGCTTCATAATGACCAATAGCGCGACATTTGTTGCATTTGGCCTTCAATGCTGGACACTTAAATCTGTGCACCTGCCCGCATCTATAAGCTCTTTTAAGCTCTTTTAATTCCATACAAATAGTGATATAACATGCAGTAAAGATTTGAGTTGATACAATAATAATAAAAATTAACTAAAATTCCAAACAAAAATACTAGGACGTTAATTGAAATAACATTGGTAACTTAAGTATAATAAATAATTTAAATTTGTATGGACCCCCTCAGGGTAAAAGCCTCCTCCAAAGCTTTCCATTTTTCTCTATCTTTGGCTGATTGAAGCCATCCACGACCTGCTGCGGCCACGATTTCGTCAGCCCATCTGGCATTAGGTCTACCTCTCGTTCTGGTGCCTCGTGGTCCCGCCCATCTTATCACTCTTTGTGTCCATCTATTATCAGTGTACCTTGCCACGTGACCTGCCCACCTCCACTTTCTTTGAAGAGAATAGGTAAGCGCATCTTTTATACGGGTTTTTTTGCGGATGACTGTGTTCCTTACTTTATCTTTCAATTTGATACCTAAGTAGCTTCTCTCCATTCTTCGCTGCGTGGTCTGAATTTTATTGCTAGTCTTGTTATCAAACGTCCAAGTTTGGCATCCGTAGGTGAGGCATGGTAGAATTTCCGAGTCCATGACTATCTTCTTTGTAGGCAGTGGAAGATTCGATTTGAAAATACTCTTATGAGCCCAGTACTTTTTCCAGGTAATCGCTACTCTGCGGTCTACTTCTTCGGTATTTCTGTCTTTGCTTAAGGAAATCTGTTTACCTAAGTAAATATAATTATCCACGTACTCAACAGGTAAGTTATTTACTATTATAGGTGTCTTGTGGTGGTTTGTCATGACTTTCGTTTTGTCTAGGTTCATATCCAATCCAACCTTAGTGCTGACCTGCTGGAGGTCTACCATCATGCTGTTTAGTTGGTATGACGATTCCGAGAATAAGATGATGTCGTCGGCAAATCTAAGGTGGCTTAAATAGTTACCGTCTACCCTGATGCCTTTCGTAGACCATGGTAAGTCCTTCATTATGTGTTGTAGGACAGCTATAAAGAGTTTTGGAGAGATAGGGTCGCCTTGCTTCACACCTCTGCATATATTAATTTGTCTTCCCACTCTATCTAGTTTGATTCTACTTGTACTATTGGAATAAATGTTTTTAAGTATATTTATATATTTTTCGTTTATGTTCTGTGACCTCAGCGCTTCCCAGATGCAGTTATGTGATATAGAGTCAAAAGCCTTTTTATAGTCTATAAAAGCTACGTACAAGGGTCTACGAAATTCTTGATATTTCTCTATCACCTGGTCAACTACTTGGATATGGTCGACTGTACTGTAGCCGCTTTTAAATCCAGCTTGTTCTATCGGCTGGTGTTCATCGATATCTGAGGATATTCTATTCAGCAAGCAAGATGCGAACAGCTTGTATAGGCAGGGCAGCAGGCTTATCGGACGATAATTACTTATGTCAGCCGGGTCGCCTTTTTTATATAGCAATATAATCTCCGATTCGGTCCATATCTGTGGCACATTTTCTTCATGTAGTATTTTGTTCCATAGAAGAGTGATTGGAGTCAATAGTAGGGTTCTTGCATACTTGATGCATTCGTTTGTAATTCCGTCGGGCCCCGGACTTTTCTCTGATTTAAGCCTCTTTATTTGTTTCAGGATTTCAGCCTCTGTGAACTCTGAAGTTGGGAGAGCTTCGTTGTGTTGGTTCTCAGTAATTAATTCTTTTTGTGGGTTTGGTTGGCTATATAGTTTTTCATAGAATTCTGTGGCTGTGTTTATGATATCCTCGCGAGACATAATTTTTGAGGAGCCAGGCTGTAGTGATGGAATCCACGTCTTGGATGTGTTTAATTCCTTGTAGGCTTTTTTAGCAGACCTAGTGGTTTCAAGGTGTCTTTTTATGGTATTTATTCTATAGGTATCATAGCATCTTTTTATTTCTTTGTTAGTAGTTTTATAGAGTTCTCTTAATTTTTCTTTCTCAGTTTTCGTAAGTTTAGATTTATTTTGTAATTCACTTCTTTCCTTCATGAGCTTTAGCGCCTCTGTAGATAAAATGCTAGACTTTTTCCGTTTAGTAAATTTAATAGAACTCAAACTTTTCAAACAATAAAAGTGACAAACTTCAATAAAAATAATTCATTTAATTTTTATAAACAGGCTTTAATTATACCCGGTATCAATTGGAATCGGGTGGGTTAAAATAGCGTGGATTGGATATTTATCCAGTGGCTGGGTTTATATCCGGGTAGGTGCCCATCTATACTTCAGTGTGATTAGGTAACATCCCTACATGAAATTTAGTGTGCACTGCAATCACAAATTGCTAATTCGTTAGCATACAACATTAATTGCATAATGGACAAAACCTAATAATATTAATGTTTCAAATATTTAGCAATAATTTCCATTAATTATGGCAAATCATAATTACCGATCTATGTATGAGAGTGTTTTTAAAGGGGAACTAAGATAATAAATTTTAAATCTTTAATAACTTGTACACTTATTCCTCTTTTCCTAACAAAGCTGTTCTGCGGTATTCCCAATCTTCATATTATAATATTAAGATTCAATGGCAAACTTGATTTTTTTATCTCTTAAAAGCTATATTCTGGAGCTCAGGCGACAGTGGCGCCAACTAGTGAGCACGAAAACGGTAACCCCCATGAGCAGTTTTCTCCCAGTGTTTCAAAGCTCGCACTAGGTGGCGATGGTCACTTTAGGATAATTTTTTTCACGTTGGCGAAATACCATATACAAAGAAAAAAAACCGGCCAAGTGCGAGTCGGACTCGCGCACTGAGGGTTCCGTGCCAACTTTAACTGAATTAGGGATTCTTACTTCCACTTAGCCAAAATACCACAATATTTTGTTGACCGCTATACTTACCGCTATTACTTTTAAAAACATTCTAACCCATCATAACTTTGTTTTTTTATAGTGTTTGTATGAAAGACAAAGTTATATTTGCGGTTAATAAAAATGTGCTATATCTCAAAAACTACTAATTAGATTTTGCTCAAACCAATTTTCGTTGAAAGTTTTTATTGAGATCTACATCATATATTTTTTTAAAAATTTTTACTTCCTTTCCTTAAAAGTTAGATGGGGGGGGGGGGGGACGGGGACGACGCCCATGTTACCACTTTGGAAGCGTCTATATCTCAAACGTTAGACTTTTAGAAAAAATGGTTGTAGGAACCTCAATTTCATTTTGAAAGACCTATTCATAGACACCACACACGTATAGGTATGGGTAAAAAAATATATTTTGGTTTTAGTTTCATGTATGGGAGCCCCCCTTAAATATCATTTTTTAAAACTTTTAGTATATGAATCAGAAAGCGGTGCACAAGATACATCAACTTACCAAATTTCAGCTGTGTGATGCTAATAGTTTTAGAATAAAGTGGCTGTGACATACGGACGGACAGACAGACAGACAGACTTGACGAAACTATAAGGGTTCCGTTTTTGCCATTCGGCTACGGAACCCTAAAAAGTGCGTAATTAAATATTGTAAAATGCGTAATATGACTTATGGATTGTAGTGTTTGTGGTATCTATACATAAGTAGATACACACCGTCTCGGGGCAAGCCACATAGGTTTGCTACGCGTCAGTGACATAGTCTATACAAGTTTAGGATGTCTCTGGTCACAACACGGGAGCCGCGGGCGAGAGTGGACGTAGGCTATCGCTATGTGTGCTTGTGAGGCGAGCCGGTGTTGGGAGTCACGTCCAAGGTGAGGATATGGGAAACGCTATATTGGCGACGAGGTGAAAGGTACAATTTTATATATTTTCTATTTTTAAAGCGAAAAAAGGAGATAAAAGGAATTCGTAAGTCGGACTGAAACTGTATCTTGCTCATTAAAAGTGTTATTATTTCTTTCTGAAGTCTATACGAAATGTTGTGTCAATTTTTAATAGTAAATTAATAATATACTTACGTAAACTGTTCGATAATCGATATAATTAATGATTAAACGAACTTACCTGTACGTGAAGTTCTATCATAATTATACTTCAGTATTCGTCCTCGATATTAGTATTATACACATGTAGTATCGCTTGCACCCACCACCACATAGCACAAATTTTAGAGCCAGATAAAAACAAATTACAGGCAAAAAATGTTATTTCCGGATTATATTTCTAAAAATAAAATAGAATCAATTTCCGTATCCTGTAAAAAAGAATTAAATAAATCAATAACACCTCCGCTCCGTCACCCCCCCCACGCCATTGCTTTTGAAGCCTTCATTTAGTTTAGAGATAATAATAATATGATGATATTTCCTAGAGATGGGTTTTTGTCAACACAAAAAGTATGCATCGGGTGGGTGGGACTTTCTACTAATATCTTCGGACGAATACTTCGTATAATTATGATAGAACTTCACGTACAGGTAAGTTCGTTTAATCATTAATTATACTTCAGTATTCGTCCTCGATATTAGTATTATACGCATGTAGATGTTTAGAGCATGAAAGAAGGAAATATCATCTATGAGTAAGTACTTGATCAATTCTTTCAAAGAATCATATTAAACAAATAAGTTACTTATGATAGTATAATTCTCAATCATTAAACAAGAATTATTTATCAGGTTAACAACAAGGAACTAGCAAAATCAGAACATAATGTACTGTCTACAGTAACTATTTTATAATAGTTATACTATTACGGGTTTATACCCGTGCGAGGGTATTTTGGAGTTGCTCAACCAAGTTACTTATACAGGTTGACATTAATATCGGCTGTGGACGTCGAGGCATGATGCCTAGGGCTGTGCGCGGATCTGTCAACTCCACTAGTCCGCAAAGTCACATTGATATACGGTTTTCTAATCAGAAGACTATAAGTTATCAGATTTTCTTAAAGGTTCATTTTGGAATTGTAAACGCATGAGACGCGCCTGGGAGAAATAAGTAGTTAAGCCCGTTATTTGAATAAGAATTGGGTTATCAGAAAAAAAATATATATTTCTAAAATTATTTGTAAAAAAAAACACTCTTAGTAAGTACAAGTAAGTAAGTACGAGTTGTAACAAAAAGCGATGAGACGATCATTTTTTACCCATTGGTTCTAATGAGATCACGATTGAATAGTTAATCCAGATAGTCTACTGAATAAAATATTCAAGTAACATTATGTTTACATAAATTAGTGCGCAGCCTATAAACTCCTTTACAACATCCTGAAAAGAACTGCATTTTCAAAATCTTGATAACCAAATTGAAAGCAACAAAACCGCCATTTTATAATTCTATACTGAAATCCTGTGGTTAGGTTAGGTTAGTTTAGTAAGGTAATCTGAAATCAACTTAGTAATTGTTCTATAGAAATCAATAGATATTGTTAGTTTTGCAATAACAATACCATCTTTTGATAAAAATATCATACTGAAATGCTGTAACATGATGTTGTACATATTAACCATTACAATGTTTGTTATTACAACTTCTCGCAGGTTTTATGAAGAGAGGATACCAATCTTATAAATGGCCAGTTCGGCACAATTTACTGAAGAAAAATCATTATTTTATACCTATTACAGATTTCAGTCTTTAAATCTAAGCAAAAAAGGGATGATGGTGTTAAAGTAATTACCTACTGGCATCAAGTGAACTACGCTTAGTATCTGCCAGCAGTGTCGATAGAAAAAACAGAACATGACATAAATAACCTGATTATTGCTTCTGCTATAATCATTTATATTTTATTCTTACACTTTTGAATAAACAAGCAACTGAAGAGTTTATTGTAATTTTTTTACAACTAATAAATGTATTAACGACAAATTCGTCCGCGTCCAATCACCACGACGCATATTTGGCACATATTTTAATAATATTAGAAAATACGGGTACAAAATAACAGTTGAAGTGTACCAAATTAACAAATATCACACACTGTAACCCTGTATCAAATACACTAGGATTTTGATGATGGATCAGTCATTCAGGGAATGAGCGCTGGGTGAGTGAGTGATAAATTAAACGCTAAGGGATCGATAGGCCACCGGTAGCATTTACAAAAGAATGACAAAATAATGTTGATAAACACATCCGTGAGGGTTAGTTTCTTTTCATATCCGGGTGACAGCGCGTCACTAATTCCTATAAAACAGTGTTATTAACATATTTTATATTTATCAGAATTGCAAATATTTGTAGAAATGAATATGTGGGTATTATTGTCTTATTCTCACAAGTTTTATGCAGCTATCACTATGTTACCTACCTAATGAAAGTATTTCGAAATTATGCGGTAAATATTTCATCTCTAAAAAATTCCAAATGATAACATATTGTTTCTAGTTGTAATCACTGAGCGCTTGCTGACCCGTTCTCACAGGCCGCGCCCTACCCCGTTGTTGAGGCGTCAGAATAATCTCACAACCATAGTAGGTAATATAGCTAATTTTCTGGATAGAATTTAGAAATAACATCTAACCACCAATAACATTGGATAAGATATAAATCGGTATAATATTCATATGACGATCATAAGCATTATAGTCTTTTAAATTTACATGTACGCTTTAGTTCATGGTCAAATCCAGCATAAAACAAAAACAAACCATGCAGATTTTTCATGTTTTTAAACAAAACAAAAAAAAGGAGAAAATGAGCAAAGCTAAAAAATAATTTAACTTGATGCTCTTCCGTTTGTCTGTAAAAGGAAAAGTTTATATATTGAGCCTTAGAAAGATGTGTAGCTTTTTTGAATAAGTCTAGATATCCTTATATTTAAGCATTGTGTTACTTATTTTTGATGTCTTTATTGTATTCCAAATAAATACATACATGTAGCCTAAATAGTAAAAAAGCATACAAAACCACAGTTTTAATTTAAGTCTACCTTGGTTAATAATATCAAAATATTATGGTGAATTGCACCGAACATCCTAACAGTAATATTTTATATCTAAAACTCTTGCAAAATTAATTATCTTCTCGATTTAACCAAAATATTCATGTAAAAAACAACTGAATTGTTGTTGTAAAAAGTTAGAAAATCCAAGGATAAAAAAAAATCTTAAGGAAAATTGTAAAAAACCTACAATATTCCTTTCCTTTACAAAACACGTAATATTGTATTACAGAACAAAATCTGTCACGACAAGGTTAGTCAAGTCGATGATGGTTAATGGTTATAAAACAATGTTTTGAAGTTAATTTACACTGTAACGACTATACTGATATCATCTGTTTTTAGAGGTTAATCAGTCAGTACTCAGTCAGGTATCAAACGACAGCCGGGCTCCGCATAACAATGGAATTTTTATTGTGTCTCGTTTACACATACTTGACGAGTTAAATTGTGTTTTTTCTTTACTCTTTCTAATGATTTCAAATCAAATGAATTTGAAAAAGAATAAGCTCGACGTGTTCGAAAGAAGATTGAAGATCACGCTCTGTATAATATTATAGTAGCAATGGAAAAGAAAAAACTTGTCTAATTTATAAAACTGTGTTTGCTCGATAATCGACTTTAATAAAGTACGACTCGCATCTTCTCAAAAGATAACCTTTCACCGTGTCTGATCATATGCTATACTGTTTTACAAATGACTCACGTAGCGTACCTCGTGTTCTGCAGTCTGCGGTTGTGTTGCGGTCCGATGCAATCCCATGCTCGAGAACGTCACTGGCGATGGCGCTGGCGGTAGCTGGTGGTAAAGCCATAAGGGCTGCTTCCTATCTGCGTGGTGCACTCACTGTATTCCAACTTTTATTAAATGTTAATAATACCTGTTTGTTCGCGACGAGAAAGTTTTAAAGAAAATTGCAAAAACCATTATAAATTTAAGCAGGGCTATAACCTGCAACCTTTGGCAATTAATCGAGCTACTTGTAAAAAACAACGGTGTCAGAGGTGCCAGACAAGGAATCTACCCCTTTGTTCTATGCAATTTTTAAAGTTTGCGCAGTGAAATACACTACATAAACCAAAATAAAACTACATAGTCAGCCTGATTTACTGCTCTGGCAGATTGCGTAGTTTCTTTGACGGTAAAAATAAAATAAAATGAAATGATGATGAATAGTGTGTGTAGTACTGCGCGTTGCACAGTAGGCGAGGGCAGCGGCGTTAAATAAATGTTTGAGCTTTCGTAGCCAGGTTTGGCCATGTTCAGTCAGATGAACACACACAAATTAACACTGATGTGTGGCGATTGTCATGCTTAGGCAAGTAGTAGGATCGGTCCAAAGAAAATATCTAATAGGTTTGGTTTGGAAACCGACCATTTATTGCAGGATTTTTGATGACTCACCGGTTGCATCTCGATCTCTGGTGGTGTCGTCGACTGCTCTCCGTCCCAGCTGCATCACGAGACGTGGACGGCTGCGGCGGTGTTGGTGGCAGGACTACATCAGCTCTGGATGTAAAGGGTAGATGCGACGCCGCCCATGCGGGTTGCACATGTGTAGGTTTTTCTTCATTGCCCGTCGACTGCAGCAGCCGTGTTCAGTCGAGCTAAGTCTGAGAAGACGAA
This sequence comes from Pyrausta aurata, assembly GCA_963584085.1. Taxonomy (NCBI): domain Eukaryota; kingdom Metazoa; phylum Arthropoda; class Insecta; order Lepidoptera; family Crambidae; genus Pyrausta; species Pyrausta aurata. Next base: position 6,020 of record CAUZXH010000071.1, on the reverse strand, counting down.
GCTAAATGGTTTTAGCGTGGAAGAGTCCAAAATACAATTCCGAGTGCTAGAAACCTTGTAGTACGCACAAAACAGTCCAAAATACTGTACGATGCGTATTGACTGAACAGACGAGGCCGAAATGGTTTATGCGTGGAAAAGTCCGAAATACAATTCCGAGGTGCTATAAACCTTGTATTTACGCACAGACGTACGTATTTGTTCAACGATTCGGAAGGGTCTTGAGTTCGAGGAATCCAATCTTGCTAGTTCACTAAAATCGCTGAAATCACAAAAACTATTATTAAATTTATTCTGCACGGAACGAAAATTGACGTGCTTTAGTGGCGAAGCACAAATAGCGAATGAAGGCTTCAAAAGCAATGGCGTGGGGGGGGGGGGGGGTGACGGAGCGGAGGTGTTATTGATTTATTTAATTCTTTTTTACAGGATACGGAAATTGATTCTATTTTATTTTTAGAAATATAATCCGGAAATATCATTTTTTGCCTGTAATTTGTTTTTATCTGGCTCTGTGCTATGTGGTGATAAGTGCAAGCGATACTACATGTGTATAATACTAATATCGAGGACGAATACTGAAGTATAATAAAGGTACTTAGCAACTTCTGAACTCTTTGGTAAGTTTTATAATTTTTGTATGATATTGTTTTTTCACAAGTAACTTTGTATTTGCACGTTATTTGTTTATTTCTCGTGCAAATACGGGGGCGGCGGCGCGTGGGGCAATCGCCGCCTCCGCTGCTGGGGAAACTAATACTAACTAATGCTACAATCCCAACTAGATATTCACAGTAACCATCTCGATTAAAATTATAAAGGATTCAGTTTCATTTAGTAGAACGATATGCCAATAATTAAACATTCATGTTTCTCGATTGAAATTCATATTTTTAAATATTCAGTTAAAACACAGCGAGCAATTCTAGCGCTTCTGACTTCGAACTTCATATTTGGTACTAATGTGCGGTGGTCAGTAACGAGAACACTTTAAAGAATAGTATTGTTAAAAACTTTGTAAAATATTATACTCGGGCGAGTTAAAACTTAACTAATACTCTTAATATTAACATAGTGTAAGAGATGTACACTATGTTAATATTTAATATAAGTACAGAAGAAGACACCGCTACCTGACCACTTTCTATCAAAAATCGCTCGGTCACGACATAAAAACGGACATCACTTCGAACAAAATGCAAACAATTTTAGCTCTTAAGCTGATGAGGCGGCGGTGTCCTCGAGTCCGCATCATAAGTAACTCGCGTTGCACCTGTAGATGAGTATGAAGAGGAACCACATGGCGACGGAGCCCCAGATGGCCACGTGCGTGACCCACGTCCACGAGTGCGTGGCCAGCCCCGCCTTCAGGCACACCGTCAGCACCACGTACTGAAAATAGATATACACCGTGCTTTTTTAACCGTCTTACAGCCGAAGGCCACTTAAAGTATCCAATAACTACATGTCATTCGTTAAATAAAACTTGGTTATTATTAAGATTTCAAAGCCTAAGACATTAAAGAAGATATCAGCACAATTTAGTACGAAACATCCTGTAACGAGCACTACGCGCCGGTCATTCACTCGGCTGTCTAGCACTACTGACCTAGTTTTACGCACGAATAGAAAGGGGCGAGGCGGTGGGCGTCACAAAGGATTGCGCTAGCGCATGATTGGTTAGAGATCCACGTGGACTGTCTTAGATTGGCTAACGGTGCGGAACGCGTGGAGGCGGCAAGGTCAAGGAATGCATTGTTGAAAACGTAAACATTATGAACAGGATGATACATTACGTAACATTACTATTAGATATTTTTTACACCAAAATTATGTGGAGTGTAATAATAAAAAAAACATGTCCTAGAGGTTTATTAAGATGGTTACATTACGTGGGCTTCGGGTGTAAGACGGTTAAAAAAGCACGGTGTATACATTTCATATGAGATCCCTTATAGATGAAATAAAAAACCAAAACTTGCGCGGCCAGCAGCACGGGCGGCCAGTAATAGTAGTTCAACGTACCGTGTAGACAAAGTTCCCGAGCACGAGGTATCCCCCGTCCTTGCCCTCGGGCCACAGCACGTGGTGCGCGGCCAGCAGCACGGGCGGCCAGTAATAGTAGTTCAACGTACCGTGTAGACAAAGTTCCCGAGCACGAGGTATCCCCCGTTCTTGCCCTCGGGCCACAGCACGTGGTGCGCGGCCAGCAGCACGGGCGGCCAGTAATAGTAGTTCAACGTACCGTGTAGACAAAGTTCCCGAGCACGAGGTATCCCCCGTCCTTGCCCTCGGGCCACAGCACGTGGTGCGCGGCCAGCAGCACGGGCGGCCAGTAATAGTAGTTCAACGTACCGTGTAGACAAAGTTCCCGAGCACGAGGTATCCCCCGTCCTTGCCCTCGGGCCACAGCACGTGGTGCGCGGCCAGCAGCACGGGCGGCCAGTAATAGTAGTTCAACGTACCGTGTAGACAAAGTTCCCGAGCACGAGGTATCCCCCGTCCTTGCCCTCGGGCCACAGCACGTGGTGCGCGGCCAGCAGCACGGGCGGCCAGTAATAGTAGTTCAACGTACCGTGTAGACAAAGTTCCCGAGCACGAGGTATCCCCCGTCCTTGCCCTCGGGCCACAGCACGTGGTGCGCGGCCAGCAGCACGGGCGGCCAGTAATAGTAGTTCAACGTACCGTGTAGACAAAGTTCCCGAGCACGAGGTATCCCCCGTCCTTGCCCTCGGGCCACAGCACGTGGTGCGCGGCCAGCAGCACGGGCGGCCAGTAATAGTAGTTCAACGTACCGTGTAGACAAAGTTCCCGAGCACGAGGTATCCCCCGTCCTTGCCCTCGGGCCACAGCACGTGGTGCGCGGCCAGCAGCACGGGCGGCCAGTAATAGTAGTTCAACGTACCGTGTAGACAAAGTTCCCGAGCACGAGGTATCCCCCGTCCTTGCCCTCGGGCCACAGCACGTGGTGCGCGGCCAGCAGCACGGGCGGCCAGTAATAGTAGTTCAACGTACCGTGTAGACAAAGTTCCCGAGCACGAGGTATCCCCCGTCCTTGCCCTCGGGCCACAGCACGTGGTGCGCGGCCAGCAGCACGGGCGGCCAGTAATAGTAGTTCAACGTACCGTGTAGACAAAGTTCCCGAGCACGAGGTATCCTTCGTCCTTGCCCTCGGGCCACAGCACGTGGTGCGCGGCCAGCAGCACGGGCGGCCAGTAATAGTAGTTCGACGTACCGTGTAGACAAAGTTCCCGAGCACGAGGTATCCCCCGTCCTTGCCCTCGGGCCACAGCACGTGGTGCGCGGCCAGCAGCACGGGCGGCCAGTAATAGTAGTTCAACGTACCGTGTAGACAAAGTTCCCGAGCACGAGGTATCCCCCGTCCTTGCCCTCGGGCCACAGCACGTGGTGCGCGGCCAGCAGCACGGGCGGCCAGTAATAGTAGTTCAACGTACCGTGTAGACAAAGTTCCCGAGCACGAGGTATCCCCCGTCCTTGCCCTCGGGCCACAGCACGTGGTGCGCGGCCAGCAGCACGGGCGGCCAGTAATAGTAGTTCAACGTACCGTGTAGACAAAGTTCCCGAGCACGAGGTATCCCCCGTCCTTGCCCTCGGGCCACAGCACGTGGTGCGCGGCCAGCAGCACGGGCGGCCAGTAATAGTAGTTCAACGTACCGTGTAGACAAAGTTCCCGAGCACGAGGTATCCCCCGTCCTTGCCCTCGGGCCACAGCACGTGGTGCGCGGCCAGCAGCACGGGCGGCCAGTAATAGTAGTTCAACGTACCGTGTAGACAAAGTTCCCGAGCACGAGGTATCCCCCGTCCTTGCCCTCGGGCCACAGCACGTGGTGCGCGGCCAGCAGCACGGGCGGCCAGTAATAGTAGTTCAACGTACCGTGTAGACAAAGTTCCCGAGCACGAGGTATCCCCCGTCCTTGCCCTCGGGCCACAGCACGTGGTGCGCGGCCAGCAGCACGGGCGGCCAGTAATAGTAGTTCAACGTACCGTGTAGACAAAGTTCCCGAGCACGAGGTATCCCCCGTCCTTGCCCTCGGGCCACAGCACGTGGTGCGCGGCCAGCGGCACGGGCGGCCAGTAATAGTAGTTCAACGTACCGTGTAGACAAAGTTCCCGAGCACGAGGTATCCCCCGTCCTTGCCCTCGGGCCACAGCACGTGGTGCGCGGCCAGCAGCACGGGCGGCCAGTAATAGTAGTTCAACGTACCGTGTAGACAAAGTTCCCGAGCACGAGGTATCCCCCGTCCTTGCCCTCGGGCCACAGCACGTGGTGCGCGGCCAGCAGCACGGGCAGCCAGAACAGCAGCACGGAGTGCAGCAGCGCGTTCAGCGCCCACACCCAGAACACGCGCACGTTGAACAGCAGCCCCTGCTGCGACGGGATGTACAGGATCGGGTGCTGACGGAAAATAAACGTTATTATAGGTAGACCGCGAAATTGAGACCTCGCCTCGAAATTGAGCGGCGCGGAAACACCCGCCCGCGCCACTCACATCACCCGCTCTCGTCTCCCCCCGCACCCCGCCGCCCCGCAGGCGAAGTCTCAATGAAGTGGTTTACCTATAGTGCAAGTGTAAGATAACAACAAGATGGATAAACATACTTATTAATAACTTACGCGTTGCATTACAATGTGAATCTAACATGACGAGTGTAAACACGAATTAAAAGAACACGAATAAATTTTGTGTCAATTTATCAAATATTGTGAGGGAGGCAGAAGAAACTATGTGGCTAGACTAAGGCTCTTGTGAAGCCTGCACGCACATTACGCACAAGTATGTTAATTACTGAACAATCTTATTGCTATTTTTGTGGCTCTCTGTTCACTTGTTGTTAAGCATAAAAGTTTTAGGATCAACCTGTCCTTAAAATCTTTTGATAAGTTTGGGATTTAGACATGACGGTATAAAATGTATAAAATATGTGTCGCGGCGTCTCCATGGTGAGGAGACGGACTTGCGACTTGGACTGACAGACTGGCGGACAGATAAATGAGGACTCTTCTTTTGATAATTTGACTTGTAAACATGGTGTATTTGTAAATATGATTGATTGGTGTTTTGGAATCTAACTTTAAACTAATTTTTATGGAGGAATTTAATTATATTTTTAATGATGTTGTGACATTTCTATAAATAACATTGACATTTATATTATACATTTCAACTGTGTTTTCAAATGTTTTAATTTTAATTTTACTTTGACATATCTACTGTAATTAATTATTTGTTTTAATGTTGTAATTTTATTTTATAATTTAATGTTAATTAATTCAAACACAATGTATTATTGTTTTGTGAATAAATAAATTGAAATTGAAATCAAATAAACGACCGACGAAAACTCTCAACAGTATTTCTTTGTACAGACCGTACAATATGAGAACACCATTTTATACGGAATGACGTACAAAATTTGAATTATTCATAAATATAATTTTAAAGTATTACTGGTAAGTTACACATATTATCACTTGTAGTTTATGTCAAGTCAACCCGTGTCAACTTTTATTTGTACAAGCTATATTTATATAAAGTAAATTCATTATTGGCTGTAAGTTTAGAATGTAAGATTAATTTATTTTTTGAATAAGAGCTGTAATTTTTATAGAAATAAAAAAAATATTACTGGTTAGTGTTTTTGTCGACGGTGGAACTGGCCCTAAGTGTCATCTGACGTTATTATGTGTTCCCAGTGCGTAGTGTGGTGATATGAATATAAATATGAACCCTCAGCATGATATCAGGCGAGCAGAGCTTGTCGAACAGGCCGATGGCGAAGGGCGGCAGCGCCGTGAAGATCACGTTGTAGAACCCGATCGTCCAGCGCTCGAACAGAATCTGACCCGACCTGGAAAACGACATTACAACTTTTATAATATTGTTCATACAACACACTACTTTTGAGGGGTTCCGTAGCCGAATGGCAAAAAACGGAACCCTTATAGTTTCGTCAAGTCTGTCTGTCTGTCTGTCCGTCCGTATGTCACAGCCACTTTA
>CAUZXH010000070.1:0-19358 GCA_963584085.1 Pyrausta aurata | reverse complement strand
TTTATGTTTTTGGTAGTTATGCATATAAATTATAAACTGTAGAGGTATATTTAGTTTATAAACCTATAGTATGTATATTATGAGAATAATAATATTGTACATGTATACATATATAATATTATTATTCTACACTTTGGTATTTTATTTCAATTGTAATATCTATTTACAACACTCTCCTGCACCCATCACAATCTCTCTGCATGACCTAAAGGTATGACTGGGAGAGAATGCTTTTAGCATTAAGTCCACCTTTTGTACACTTTTAATTGTGCAATAAAGTTTAAAAAAAAGTAAGTCGGTAGAAAATATATTGAAAATCTAATAATACAAATATACGTACTAAAATGACGAATATGAAAAGTTTGGTTTGGCGCAATGAAAAAGGTAGCAAAGGGAAGCGCTTCCTTCCGACCGAGGTGTTATTGGTCGGGGGTGTTCTATATATAGTTTGTCAGATAGAAAATTAACCTATCGCGGTTCAGGGTTGTGGGTCAATCAACTTTTCTTTGTCTTTTCGTGTCCCAAGTGTTCAAAAGCAATTTTCAGGAAAAAAGGACTTAATTCAATATATTTTATGAAATAAACTTATACTTAGATCATTAAGAAATATGAAAATATTTTTTTGGTAAACATTTTAATTAAATTTTTCGTTTTTGGCTAGGTGACCCAGGCGACAATTTTGGGCTCCCATACAAAAATCTGCTGTCCCCACGGCAAGTTTCCCTCTAATTTTTAGGTCTGGTGTGAAAAAACTGTATGACAGCAGATAAATATTATATCGCATCCCAATCAACAAAGCCCATAGTTTCACGTGTTTAAAGAGACGTCCGAAAATTTTAAAGATTTTTTAGGTATTTTGACTTTTGAAATTGTGTCCCTCGGAGTGCAGTTATTTTGTTGTCCCCTGACTTACTTATCTTATATTTAGTATTATGTTTTAAAATGGCACAACTAAAGCTTGCACCTATCAGAAAACGGTCTAGCTCTCACGTGACCATGTCCGTTATTCTCGCGACTGATAATTTACTCGGCAAGTTCATCCGCCGTCAGAGGTGACGCCAAGTGTACGTTTACTGTTCCGCTGGCAACCACGCATTTTCCCAAGTATTTCTTTTATTTTTATACTATGAACTAAAATGCAATAAGGAATATGGTCTAAAATTACGTGAGAATATGAATGAAGGTGAATTGGTGGTTAATGGCGTGTTTATATTTTTTTAAAGGCAAAATGTCTTTGGAGTTACTGGTCCCCTTCCTCACTATTTAGGTGACTCAAGAGACAATAGAGGTAACACCAGAGACAAAACGCGGTTATTGTATCAATAAAGTTTATTTAATCATACAATAATTTGTTTTTGCTGTAAAAACTTGTAATTTAATATTGTTTTAACAATATAAAGCCTTATTATAGTGGTTTTTCCTATCCCATCTTGCCGTCTCATTATAAGTGAAGTTCAACAAAGAACTTCCCTAAAAGCTGATGGATTTACAGTGTTTTACTATTATTTCTCGTAATATTGACCAAATAATAAAGTCTGAAATATTATATCCATACCTGTTACAATAATCTTAGTAATTTAAATAAGTTTAGCCACTTTTTGATTACACTCAATATAAATGTAGTCCGTTACTTAGAGTCATGATGACATTCCCCGTGCCAAAACACAAAGGCGCTGTAAGAGAAAACTTACAAAAAGATCGAGAGAAATAAAAAATACATAATATTAAATGTGGTACGTAAATTACGTAAAACATAACTCAGGCGAAGAAAGACCATGTCTGACTTCAATCTTTTTTATTTGCCTAAAAAGTCCGGGTCCTTAGTAGTAATCAATACCATCGTTAACAGCCGTAGGATGTCCATTGCTAATAATAAACCTTTCCATAGTTTTCTATAGAGACCAGTTGCTAGCAGTTAAGTTGCAAGTCGTCATCCCATCTCACCAGTGGACTCTACGCTTTTGATAAAAGATCTTCAATCTAGAACTTTCATTCTCGAAGTTTACCCACTTAGTTGGATCATTCGTCCCAGCTAGACTCGACAAAGCAATTGTCACTCACTTCAAGAGTTGGTTTCCTTAGCTGTACGCATCAGAAATGTATATCGATAACATCTGGTGCTTAAAACTGTTATGACTATGACATTAGGGTGGAAACCGCGTTCACGTCTTGTGTTAAGATACTGAAAAGGAGCCGGATTAACTTCGAAATTCATTAAACTGCTTAAGCAGCTTATGCTGACTAAGTTCAGCATCCTCCAACTCTTGTGGCTCGGTTCCGAATCCACACAGTCAGTTGGTATTTGGGAGATCCAAATTCCTCAAAATAATAATGTAGTCCATGCAATATCAAACCTGAGCTTAAAGAGGTGAGGAAGTTGCTTCAGAATGAAGTATTGCCTGACGTTGGAGATAATTACAAGTTTTTAGCTGATGTTTGGGATATGGATTTGATTAACTGTCTGAAGTTCAGATTGTATTTCAGCCGGAAGGTCATCCAATCTCAACTTCAAAGAAGCAGAAGGTATTCAGTCACTGAGACAGATACTCAGGTGATCAGGCACAGGGAAATTTCCTTAAAATCCCTTTTAAGGGATAGAGGTGCTACATTTCAGGCCAGATTCGGGAGGACGAGCTGTTTAAGGGCAATCACAAGACACAAAACCCCAGAAACTTTGTGCCCTACCTGCGTTTCCTAAATAATTAAGAGCCTCTTAGATAGTTGCCAGTTGCATTATATGAATAACTTGAGCGAGAATGATCTTTTGATTCAATAATATTATTCAGGCTTATCCTTTACTAAGGTTAGCCCAAATTGAAGCCGAGAAATGACAAAACGTACTGCTTAACCTTGAAATAAGATGATACGGTTGTGATTTCTGTCTTTTCTTACAAAGAAAGGCATATACATTAGTTATGCGTGTACAACTTTTTTATAAAATTGTTGTTTATTTGCATATTATTGTCTCTTGGGTTACATATTGTCTCCTGACAAACCATACTGTCCCCCAGTTTTTGCGCAGATTTCTGTGTTTAATTTCACTGACAAGTATTGTACCACGAAAAATATTATGGAGAACTTTTAAGGTTTATGAGATAAGTTAGCTCAAGAAGTATTTTTATTATGTGACGGTTTTGTAAAGAATTATTAGAACTTTTAGGATTGGTTTTTGGATTAGTGACTCAAGAGACATAGTTTTCAGGTATATAAAAAAAGTCTTAATGGTTAATAAATATGTGGTAACTGATTTAGAATGTTATTTAATCGATCTTGCTAAGACAGTTATTTATGTACCGATTTTTTGTTATTTTATTGGTAAAAAAGAGATTCAGATGTAGTATAAAATTAGGCTATCAGCGCCTTTCCGGAGCAGAGTTCAGTTGTCATGTGCATCGCCACAAGAAGAACAAACAATGTCAAATAGCCGCATCGTATGGCGATAAAATTAAATAAGCAAAGGAGGTTTTGTATCAAAATTTTTATCCAAGCCGAGAACTGCTCGCTTGTGTTCTTTAAGTATTAAAAAGCATCAGTTCGTGCATTTTAGACAACGACTTAACTCCCGAACGCAGGATGGTCATTCAAATAATCATGTCCGGGTAGCTTAAAGGCAGCGTTTAAAGCCAATCCTCATAAAAGCCTAATACGTGGCTAAGAGTAATTAGTCGGTGACGTAGTGGCCACCCCGTAGCGGCCGCCCGCCCCACCATGCAGCATAATTTTACAGTGCTTTTTACATAAGTTTTATTACACTTGTTGTATGTATTTTTAAACACCGTTCAGGTAAGATCAAAACTTCTTTAAGCACGTTAATTCATCATCGAGCACGGCTATAAACAATTTTCATTGAAATTCGATATATTAGCCTTCAGAAATGTGATCAATAGTTTCAAACGAGGGAAAAACGTTGGAATATACAGGCATTATCTAGTAGAGTTAGTGACACATACGACGAGGTATAATATTTATCGAGACTGTAATCCGGTTCACATTGTGCAAGATTAACAGACTATGGAAAATCTAATGAAGGCGGCGGCCGGCGCCGGCGGAGTCAAATCGCCAACACGATTAGGGCCGGACTAATATTGTGCCGGAGTGGCGGGAGCCGGATTACGGCACCGCCGGACCGCCGGCCGCCAACCACCGCGCCGGGCACTGACCGCCGAGACCCGATTTTCTTGCCTCGTTACAATTATTGTTCTACTCCTGGTTCGGATGCGGTGCATGCATCCCACTGGGGCTCGATACTGTTGGGTCCTTTTGTTTTGCATGAATCTGAATACACTACAAGATGTTCGCTAGAATAATTTGAAATGTTGGTTAATGTACAGATTTGGATCAAAATTAACATGATGGGATGTATTTAGGTAAAGGTATAAGAAGCTAAATGGATGAGAATCATTTGTTTCATTACTACTTTCGTGCTGTGAGCCAGCGCTGGAGTCAAAGGGTAACTGCGGCGTGAGTGGCCACGTAGGCACTCCATAGAATAATGCATGCCACGCAGAAGCGATAGCTCTCGTAGGCATAAAGCAAGAATAAAACATGCGCGAGGTGCGAGGGAAAAACACGAGATGGCGTAATTTAATCAGCGCTACAGCGTGAAAGGGCGGCATAATGCGTCCGCCCGCACTCGCCACTACTCCCGCTTGAGTTACTCCTGTTGTTTTCTCGGTATTCACACACAGGATTTGAAAGTGTCTTGCGGCCGCTTCAAAAAATAAGTGTGCTTTAAATGTCTGTTGTAATTTTTAGAAAAGAGTTAGAGAGAGTGCCATCCACGAAGGTGACACGCGCGTCAGTTGCGAGCCTGCCGTCATTCAAAAATCCAGTCTCTTCACGAAAGTGGCTCTACTTAAATTGTTTTTAAAAATGTCAAGGAAAACCCAGTGTTGTACTTAAAAATAAACCTGGTATAATCTACTGTCATTATTATATTCACTTTAAGAATTAGAATGGTAACGCCACAAACAATTTTAAATTAAAAAAAAAACATGTGGTACTTATAATATTACTGGGATGTACTTTATCGGGGAAGGCTATAAAACATCACGCTAGGACCTACGTGTACAAAGAAAAAACAATTTACGCGTATGAAGTCCCGGTGGACCGATAGTTCTCTTATAAATAAACTTTTTAAAGATTTTTTTAAATGTCATAAAACGTTCTTACGTATTTCGTTTACGTCAATACTAAAAATGTTACTAGTGCAATTTAAAAAAAATATATTACTCGTCTAGTAGATAATCATACCTACTTGAAACTATATCTAAGTAGAGCATATTTCCCTTTGAGTGTATTTTTAGGGTTCCGTAGCCGAATGGCAAAAAACGGAACCCTTATAGTTTCGTCAAGTCTGTCTGTCTGTCTGTCTGTCTGTCTGTCTGTCTGTCTGTCTGTCTGTCTGTCTGTCTGTATGTCTGTCTGTCTGTCTGTCTGTCTGTCTGTCTGTCTGTCTGTCTGTCTGTCTGTCTGTCTGTCTGTCCGTCCGTATGTCACAGCCACTTTATTCTGAAACTATAAGCATCACATAGCTGAAACTTGGTAGGTAGGTGTATTTTGTTCACCGCTTTCCGATTCAGATACAAAAAGTAAGAAAAAATAATATTTAAGGGGGGGGCTCCCATACATGAAACTAAAACCTAAAAATTTTTTTTTACTCAAACCTATGCGTGTGGGGTGTCTATGGATAGGTCTTTTAAAATGATGTTGAGGTTTCTAAAACTATTTTTTCTTAAAGTGTAAGGTTTGAGATATAGACGCTTCCAAAGTGGTAAAATGGGCGTCCCCCCCCCCCCCCCCCTCTAACTTTTGAACTAAGAAAGTGAAAATTTTGAAAAAAATATATGATGTAGATCTCAACAAAAACTTGCAACGAAAATTGGTTTGAAGGATATCGAACCAGTAGTTTTTGAGATATTGCACATTTTTATCAACCGCAAATATAACTTTGTCTTTCATACAAACACTATGAAAAACAAAGTTATTTTTGCCGTCGCAATATATTGTGATGTTTTCGTTAAGTTAAAGTAAGTGGACCCTGAATTCAGTTAAGGGTGGCACGGAACCCTCAGTGCGCGGGTCCGACACGCACTTAACCGGTTTTTTTTAATAGTGTGCTTGTCATTCATAAGTCATAAGGATGTTCCAAATTCAATTCAAATGTTGGCAAAAGCTTACACACATTACAATAAACGATTTGGACGAGTGGTGGGGCGCGCCTTCGTGGATGGCACTATCTAAAAACGATATCGATTCTCTTTGCCTGACAAACTGTGGTGAATAAGTTTCATTAATTCAACACGTTCCAGAAACTTTGTCAACGCGTCATCATCGCACCCGCTCTAACGCGCGTCGATTTATCAATCTCAACTAGTGTCGAGCGAGTTCGTCCGCATTATCTAAATCGACTACATACTATGAAGTTTAAAAGGTCGCATGCGACACGCGACGCGTCGACGCTGCAACGATCCGTAATTAAGAGCTAATGTGTATCAGCACTGGCAAACTTACAACCGGGAACTGTTCTAATGATGCACCGCGGTTCAATTCTAAACATTTCTACCCGCTAATTGATTCACTGTATTTTCTCATAGCAAACGTACTCGCAACAGTTCGATCGTGCCAATATTTGATAAACTGCTAACGCCGTAGGAAGCTTATGTCTCGCTAGTAGGGCTGTGGTACCTTCTTCATGACAAAATTGTTATAATTCAGGATTTTTTTAAAATAAATGGTTATAATGAGTAGGTAGGTATTGCGATTCAATATTTAACAATAACCAAAAAAGCACAAATATTAGTAGCGCTACTAGGCAAATAGGTTCGCCTTGCCTATGCTAGGTTGTTAACAATTGAAAAGTCGTGTAAATCAGTTGCACGGCTGACGTTTGCGGTTATTATAATACGTTACGCGGGAGTTATTGCGCACCCGTCACGCCCACTCAAGGGGTAATTACGTAAATTGCAAATCATACCCAATTAATTCCAATCCATGTGTAGCATGGCCGGAGCAAGCGTAGCCAGATGCACTGTCATGAGCGAGCTTGCTTGTCAGCGTTGTCAAATGCTACTTAGTGCTAACTTCAGAGCATCAAAATATTGCCTGTTTTTATAGCATCAGCGATAGCGATTGTGTTACGTGATAACCCTATTCTCACCGGACAATAGCGGCGGGATGGAATGGCCGTTTTATTAGTGAGGCAATTACACCTCGATTGGGTTTTATGAAAAAAACCCTACACTACGTATTTATTATTGGTTTTGAAAATGATTTTCATATTTTGGTATTCTTTAGTAGATCAGTAGTACACTTTTCATTTATGATTATAAATAACAGCAGGGGATCAGACGTGTACTTGTTCAAATCAAGAAACAGTGTAATGCCAAGATTCTACACTTATTCAGATGAACAATAAATAGGTTGTTATACAAGGGGAAAAAGTGACCCATTTCACTCGAGATGTTTTTGGCGCTCGAACAAAGTGAATAGCCAATAGTTTTTAGTTAAACATACTATTTTTAATTTTGACTGTGAGGAAAAACATTAAATTAAAATAGTGGTTGTAGATGTCATGGTGAGGTATTATGTAGTTCAGCGAGAAAGGAAAACTCAAGTTTTTGCACAAAATGACAGTTGATTTACAGTTCTACAAACATCTAACATGATTAGAAAGAGTAACACGAATACATGAAAACAGAGTACAAATACATGAAAACAGAGCACAAAAAAGCGGACGATACGAAATAATTAGAGGTAAAATCCTTGTAAAAAATATCGATCGAATTCTCCCCACAGATAATAATTTAGAAAAATTAAAAAAGTTGACAAAGAGTTCAACAAGAAAAAATGACACTGACAATATAAAATAAAATAAAAACTGTCATCTTGGTATTATGGCGGGAAGCCGAATATTTTAATCACAGATTAGTAATATTTATAATATAATTATAGATTGAATTAAAAAATTAAACACATTGTATAATTTTTATATCGAACATCATAATAAATATGTCTTTCAGTGTATAGCTAAGCAAAAATGTTTATTATTTTAATAATATGATGTGACTCAATTACCTTTGACCCAACCCAAGTAGCAAAATCTGGTACTATAACAGTCCTGAGAACATTTTAGAACGTGCTAATTAGTGTTCATGAAATTTATATAGAACCCGAATAGGCCCTAAGTGTTATCACTTATTTATTCTATAAACATTACATAAAGGCTGTCGTGGTGATAAATCAGCTCTGTAATTTAAATGTAAAAGTGATGAGAAACGCTTTTAAGTCCTAAAATAGCTGTAAGTCTGCTACATTGCAGCTACATTGTGTAAATCTGCAACATTTTTAACATAGATTTGCTCGATGAAAGTGTTATTTTGCACCGTAAACGATTCCAGTGATCTTTTTTATCACACTTGGTTGACGTGAATGGATTGTGAGTGTTCTTCAAGAAAAAATATATCGATAAGTTTATGTTTAATGTCATTACACCATTGCTTTAATATAATACATTCATGGACCATAAATCTGCGGTAAATTGCACTTGCGAAAATAATTGTGTCGCTAAAGTCATTATACGGATTTCAAATTTGACAATGCGCCCTCATAACTATCATGTTTTAATTTATTTTTAATTAATAAAATAAGATCTCCTCCCGAATACGGCTTCTACAGTACTTATTGGCTCCAGCCGTGCTGCTTAAGTGCTACCATAAAAAAAACAGCAGCCATGTTTTCACCTAACACGGATTAGGGTTGCGTTGACCAAATATAAAAAAAATAGTCAATATTATTTATTTTTTCAGTGCCTATAACCTACAATTAATAAATTCAGCCATGGCATGTCTTTTGGACGTGGATTGCTTCATAAGGAGATCTGTAAATATTCGACAGTGAGCCGCCATTTATGAAGTACTTGTCATGTAAATGATACTGAAAAGCTAGTATAGAATTAATTAGTCCAATAATTATAGATTTTAGTGCTTTTATATTAGCAGTAATACAAACTCACTTATAGAGCTATGTACTTTGAATATAAGTTATTTAGAAATGCACCAGGAGTCAGTTTGGTACTTTTTAGTACTATAGAAGGTTTTTTATGTGTTTAGAACTTGCCCCATAGCCATGTTTAGGGAGCTTTTAAAACGCTAAAACCCTACAAAATGGTTATGAAAGTTACTTTTATAGTGCAAATTTGTCTTTTAATAGAGTTTTCGATACTGCTACAGTACTAGTACTATAAAAGTAATTTTGACACATAATTAGTGTCAAATAGATATATAAGAGTGTCAATTAGTTTGTCAACAGTATAAATTAGTACTATAATTGTATATTTTATACCCATTATAGAGAAACACTATACAAATATTCTTTTGTATGGTCCTGTAAGCGTTATAAGAGCTAATTTATAGGACTTAAATGCTCTTTTATCATATAGAACCAAACCGCTCTGTTGAAAACCTTTATAGTACAAGCAGTCACAATGGTTACCATTATAGACTTACTATATTACTGTTTGGTAATAAAACGCCTTGGTTATACAAGCTTTTGTTACTTGGGAAGCTTTGACTGCATGCATTCACTCTATACCTTCCCAATTAAAACTAAATTACTTTCCACCCTAGGGATGGAAAAGCTATTTTCCACCCGGCTATCTACACAGGAAAGTGCTATTTTCCGATCAGGAGAGATGAAAAATAGCTTTAAAACAACGCTTGCATTTTAGAGAAAATAAAGACCTGCTTTTCCTAAGCCAGATAGCACAAGTGTATAATATATTTACTTCAATGAAAAAGTCACTTCACAGATAAGGTACTATTTCAGAAAACCAAATTTATATACTTTATTGCCCAACCAAAATTTTGTACAAAAGGTGGAAATAACACCATACGGCATTCTCTACCAGTCATAGGCTAAGCAGAAATTATTGTGGGCGGTGATGCACCGCAACCACAAAAAAATTATGGTATTGCTTTTGCGAAAACTGTTGAGTATAAGAAAATTATGTTATTACTAGCTTTTGCCCGCGACTTCGTTCGCGTGGACTTCAGGTTCGTCCCGTCTAGTAGCGCAAAAAATGTGATTTTTTACGACCTCACATTAGAAACCTCAAAAATTGTAGCCTATATGTTATTCTGATGTATAAGCTATATTGTGGTAAAGTTTCATTCAAATCCATTCAGTAGTTTTTACGTGAAAGAGTAACAAACATCCATACATCCATACTTACAAACTTTCGCCTTTCGATGAAGTACCCAATATTGAGGAAACTATTGATAGCAGATCTAAGTACTTACTAGTGCGATTTACTGAAAATATTACTATTGCCAAAAATGAAAAAATCAACGTCAATTGACCGCATAACTAGAGATATTGAAGACAACGTTCATGCATGAGGCACTAAAGTTTTTCCAAGAGCAACCGACAGAGCCAGGAGCGGCGAATAAAATAATATTGATATTGTATTCATAAGTATGGGACTGGGCGAAGGGTGCTAGGGGGCAGGGGGTAAGGCCATAAATCGCGGGGATAATGAATGCTATTCTCGCCTCGATAAAAACTCTCGGTGTATGATACAGCAGATTTATTCGCGGGAAGGCCGCCTATTAAACTCGCGAAATATTTTAATATCCCGACTCAGTCGCCTAATGCCTATTTATATTCAGGGCCGACGCAGGTGAGGCCGTCGAGAGATTTGCCCAACTTCATTAGCAGCTTTAAAGAGTTTTGCGAAAGCAAGTTGTCGTCATTTATTTTTGAGTTCAGTGGAGCTTTGTTTAAAACAACTAAAAATATTCCATCTTCCTACATAGTGTTTTGTGTATTAAACAAAGCACAGGATTATTTTTGTGAGAAAAGGTACCATCAATAAAAAAGCAAAAGAAACCCATCTGTTACAGTCTTTAAACAACTATGAAGCAATAGCAATATGAACATAATACCACAAAGTATAGACTGAACTCTTTCTTCATTAGGGCTGCAAACTTGTTTAATGCAATGGCCGACGATCCCGAGCTTGACTTATTTAATACAAGTGTAAATAGTTACAAAAGGCGTCTGACACGTAAATGGTTTGACGGGGTGCCCGAACTTAGTTAATCAACTGTATTTGACTTAGTTTCCCTCTTTTTATTATTCTCTCAGAATTTTGTTTTGTTGCTCAAATCAATCGAAGCAGTTTTTTGTTTCTATTTTATTCAGTAATATTATATATTCAATTCAATTCAATTCAATTATTTATTGCAAAAAATACACAGTAGATAAACAAATAGTTACAAAATTAACTCCGCTTACTACATGTGCACACCCGGTTAGGGTACAGCAAGTTGAAGCCTATTTAAAGGTAATATAATTTGTGGAACAGATGGTCCATATACAATATTACTACTATAAACATTGAGAATCAAATAACATAATACTGTAATATTGCACTTATCGCATACAATTTACAAGTTATTTATTTAAAAAAAATATTTAAACTTATACTTATATAATAAAACTCCTTACAAATATATCTGACTAGTTAATCAAATACTATAATAATTTATCCTCCATATAATCCTTAATATTATAATAACTTTTATTTATTAAAGTGTTCTTGAGCTGATTTTTAAATATGTGGTCCTTTTCTATGCTTTTAATATGGTTAGGTAATTTATTAAATATTTGGATACAACGATATAATGGGCTATTTCTAAACATTTCTATTAACGGGGTTGGGAGTACTAGATTCATTTTGCGTCTAGGGTTTTTGTCGAATTCGAATAGATAAATGTGTTTACGAACAAACATTGCTATTTCTAAAATATAAATGCAAGGAAGTGTAAGAATTTTCTCGCGTATGAAGTGTTGTTTGCAGCTAATTCTTGATTTTAAGTTAAGGATTATCCTTAAACACTTTTTTTGTGTTACGAACAAGTCGGAAGCGTCACAACTATGGCCCCACATAATAATTCCGTAGCGTAACCACGCGAACGCGTAGGCGTAATATGCGGACAAAGCGGCTTCTTTAGAAGAGTTTGTTTTCAAGACACCTAAAGCATATAGAAATTGGGATAGTTTTGACCTTGTGATTTCAACATGTTTTTTCCAATTTAGGTGTGTATCTAAAGTTATTCCTAGCAGATTTACAGAGCTTTCTTCTTGAATTTTAAGTAAGTTTGTAATCTGTGTGAGATCTATAGGTGTTTTTTGATATGGTTTGAATTGTATGATTTTTGATTTTTTATTATTAATTTCAAGGTTATGATTCGAGAGCCAAAGTTTTATGCGGTTAAAAGTTTCCGTAATGAGTTGAATATTATAAGGATTTTTTTCGGGAATTTTAAAAAGAAGGGAGATGTCGTCTGCAAAAAGTATACATAGAGATATATTCTGTGGTAATGTCTTAAAATCTAATGTTTTGTTAAAAAAAAAAACTTTTTTCATACAAGCTCAACTAGCTTCTATATGTGAAGACACGTAAATGGTTTTTAGTAAATAAGTAAGTTAGTAATTAAGGTTTAGTATACTGTAGTGTTTTCCGAATAAAATAAAATAGTCGAAGGATGGATCGGCATTGACTATTAGCGACGCTGAATATAAAAGGCACAAATTCGTTCATCGAGCGCGCAACATTTACCGCAATATCGTCCTACAAAATGCGAAATGCAGAAAAATATCAGTTCACTATTCCGAATGCAACTAGCGTCGAATCGAGTTGAGTGAATAAAGTCAGATACAATCGCGCAGCGACCAATGAAGTTGTGTATCTATTGAAAAATATTTCCAAACGGAGCTACCGGGCGCGGGCGCTGCGACTCTGTAGGTTATTCATGAATATTGATGCGGCATCGTGAATATTCAGCGTAGTGACTCTCGCAATTGAAAACACGCCGTAAGTGTCGTAAAGCCGCGCCGTCCGAGCCGTGCCGCCTGCCTGCCGTGCGCCTGCTGCGCGTCTCACGCCTCCTCGCTAGCCAGTAGCCAGTAGCGCATGCCAATCAAACGGCGCACAAATGCTGCGTTTAATTTTGGATTCTCAAAGTCTCTAAAGGCAAGTTTAACGGGCAAGGAGGAGCATTGCCAAACCTGCTGGCACCTTTGTCGTCAAGTAACGAACGGAATAACTATAAATCCAAATCGATGATAAAAAAAAGTCAAAACTATTATTTTCTAACACAAACCTTGTCACAACTCTCGCTGATTCATTTACATTAATAAATAAGTCATAGGTCTAGTCTAGTCTATTGAAACCTAGGACGATAAATTTGTTATACCCCGTCAATTAGATAAAATAAATCTCGTTTCCTTCAAGAAATAAGCTGTACCGGCGAGGTGTGCGCAGAAGCTATTGATGAAGGCAATTTAAATAAACTGGAGCACATTAGGGTGTAGGCGGCGCGCCTATTAATTATTTCTTGCCCTGACTTATGCTCGCCATCTTTGAATGTAGTGATTAATCAGGTTTTTTCCTGGACGGGAGGGGATAAATCTCCGCCAGGACGAGCACAGAGCCGGAATCTGGGCCGTTATTTATGTGCCCGCAAGCCCCACTGTCCCGATGCACCGCGCAATACCCCTCCCATTCCCGCCCCGCTCCTAAACAACGCTCACTGAATTAAAAAACCTACCGCCTTATTATTTAAAACGGGCAACTTAAATAGCCGAAATTCTTGGGGCGGTTACGAAAACTTTTGCGTTGCGGGCCCAGCGAAAGAGAATTAAAATTGATGCAAATCCATCTGAAATATATTAGGAAATTTGAGGAATACTGCCTTAATGTAGAGAGGTTATTTAATCTTTCAATTACGTTTTGCATCATTCAGAATGTTATTAAGGAAGGTGGCGCATTCACTCACTCCTTAAATCCGGTCCGGAGTTAAATTGAAAGTAAGCACCGAATGTTAGCTCTAAGCAAAAAAATTTAACAATACCACAGGCAAAAAAATTCGTTCCGAATCATTTCAAACATACGTCTGAACTATTTCAAGGGTGCACACCCCAAAAACGCAATATTAATTACATCTGGATTTGGATGAATTACCGCTGCTGAAATGAAAACACAATGAGTCATCAGAACGCGGGCATCTAAGCGAATTAACGTCATTTCAGACGGAGCGAGGCGAGGCGAGGCGAGAAAACCTCGTTCAAATTAATTACTCACGGACTAATCGGGTCTTTCTCTGCATCCCTTATCAATGCGAATCGTTTACGCGTCCGATTTGAGAGGCCAAGCGGAAATTGGAAAAACGCTGGCATCGGACGGCTAAAAAGCAAATCGCCGGTATTAGGGCGTGACTGGCCAGAACTGCCGCCTAATGCTGCAGCCACTCAGCGACATTACATTTACACCTATTTCCGTGTGCGAGACATCTATTCATAAAGTCCATGCAGACGTTATTCACCGAAACCTTTTCCAACATTGGCTATGGTTATCTATTGCGTAACATTTTATTTCGTCAATATCAAGGTTATCATCGAAAAAAAATGAGTAGGTATTATTGTTATCATTAGTAGTAAGTGGAAAGTACTCTAATTATTTTAAAACTAGGGAGTTCTGAGAATAGCTCGTTCAACTAATAAAATCTGTTAAAACTTTGTAAAATTATTAGTATTCAAAATATATCCAAATTTTCAGTGCGTACTTTGGATTGAAATTCCCAAAATAAGGAATTTTACATTCAAAAAAATATGTATATGCGATGTGCATTTCCCTAAATCCAGGCTGTGCTGTGGCCTGTTGTGACCCATAGTCAGCGCCCTCTATCGGCGGGCGCGCTAATGAATCGCGTTAGCAGCTACGGCTACGCGCTACGAGCTACGGTAGCCCGTACGGCCGAGGCAGCGGACGGCGCCGCCCATGAATTTATTATTTCCCTTTCTTTGGATATGGAATAGTCGCTGCGATGAAAAGGGTTATTTGATTATTCCCAGATAACAATTTTGCACGATTACACCTCTGTTCAGTGTTTATACCATAGAAATATTATCCCTTTTGGAATAGAAAGACAAAAGCGAGATGTCAGTAGGATAAAGCTGTGCGATAAAAAGAGATGCGAGATATGATGCAGCAGAACCATTTTTGACGGCTGTCAAACAGTTAGGAGCCCCAAAGAGCCTCGCTGAAAATTTCTTTCATGTGATTTTTTATAATTTCAAATGAAATTGTGTATATTTAAGAGAAATTGTGCTTCTGAAACATGGGGACTTGATCGGTGATTGATTATTGTTCATTACAGAAAAATCACCCTTACAACTTCTCATTTAAGAGGTAAATAAGTCCAAATCGAAGCCTTTCAATTTACGATTTATATTTGCTAATCCGGTTTAAATTTAAAGCACAGTGCAGTAAGTTTGCTTATTCTTTTCTATAGACGTTAACGTTATGTAAAAAGTAAAGACAAAATAACATTTAATGCATGTTTACGAATATTTTGTGAAAATAAATAATTTTTCGTTTTATACTAAGGCTGCATGTTCGATATTTTGTGTCGACTGTTTATCATGCGGTAAACTAATATATTCAACCTAGGCAGATAAGTATAAATCACCTGGACGAAAGGTTATCTCATTTTAAGTTACTAATGCAACTTACTAAAATTGGTTATTGTCATCCAAAAACGGTTTCGTTTGACAGCTTTTACTTGTTCTTCTATTCCAATATGAATATTAATTTTATGGTTTATACATTGTTTCTTTTGTTTTGCTTTAAACGAAGAGATGTATGTGGTGTTTATGACTTTAACTAGTCATTGACCGTCTTTAATGCGTCAACTTATACGTCTTTTATTTTATTTTAAATAAGTATTTTTATTTAAAACTAGCTTTTGCCCGCGACTTCGTCCGCGTGGAATAGTGACTTCTTTCTCCCGTTTTTTACACATTTACCACTATATCTATGCTCCTATTGGTCGTAGCGTGATGTTATGTAGCCTATAGCCTTCCTCGATAACTGGACTATCCAACACAAAAAGAATTATTCAATTCGAACCAGTAGTTTCGGAGATTAGCGCGTTCAAACAAACAAACAAACAAACTCTTCAGCTTTATAATATTAGTATAGATAAAAGCACTAATAACATATTTGATTGTGTTGAACAGGCGAAGCAGCGAGTGCTCCCAGTCTAGCGGTGTCGTCGCCCGCTCGAAGTGCGCCTGCGCCTCTCACTGCAGCGGTAAGTACTTACAATTATTTTCGAAGTAAACCGGATAGCTCTTTTCCGTCGTGTTACTTTTTGTCGTATTGCCTTCCCACCTTATGGAGAATATGGGGTACTGCCTTAGGTGAAAGAAATATAATTTAATTCATAAAAATAATATAGAGCACATGCATCAGGGCGAAATTAAAATGAATACTACAGTCTATAGTTCAGTCTAGAGGAAATCGCTTGGAACCCAACTTTTGACTTCATCTTTATTTGCCCTCGTTAAGAGGTTAACATACCAAAAGTCCCAGCCCGTACCTGTTGAGCTTGGAGGAGGGAAGGTTTGAAGGTATTTTTTTTAGGTTTTTCGCTAATAAATCGGAAACTGTGCGTCCTAGCGACATGAGACCTTCTACAAAAAATAATTTTAAAAATCAACCGCCTTCAAAAAACTGACTAAAAAGCTTAAAATAACGCATTCGTCTTCTATTTAGAAGAAACAAATTCTTTTGGAATCGGTGCATGATGTGTGTAAACTGTTGGTGTAGGTACGTAAGCTTGACATCATGCACAGACTAAAATCTAATTTAAATATGTCAAAAGTGATTATTTACTCATCAAATCATGATAGGCAAAGATTAGCTACGTTAAATATGTAGTTAACATCACTTCTCCAAATCGCATTTATCGGAAGATATGTTTGCAAAATTTCAAAAATGCATCGTCTTTTGAATACGTCTGTGAGACGTAGCGAATAAGCTACTAGTGCTAGCGCTGCAGCGCTACAAATTCATTGATGCGGTGTCGCTGTCGGCTGGTCGGCCGTCGATCCACGCGGGGATCACATCGCAGCCGCACTGTATCATACCTCCAAATTCCACGAAAAAAGATACAAAAACATATCACAAAGATTACTTTGTGATATGTTTTTGGATCTAATATTAATTACAGATACGCTTAGTGTCAAGCAGAGAAAACAGTTGCGGATTCAGAAGAAAAGCCACCGGCAAACTTCGTATTTGTCTTAATAAAAAGTGTAACAATCCCTATGTCTTCGTTACGTCGACAAAAATATTTCATAGGCGCTCGATTTCCCCCATATTCAACACGGATCCGAGATGAAGCGATCATAAAAGTGCCCGCGCGTCACATAAACTTGCCGACGCTCCAAACGAGCTGCGACTTAGCACGATTTTATCTACTTAAAGTTAGCTGCCGTTTATTTTATGTGAACGATCGGCGAGTCAGTGAGTTCTGTAATAGGCGGAGCTCGGTGGTCACTGGTATCTTTATGACGGTCGATCCCAATAACCCGGCTGGTTTATATCCCTTCGCAGATACAGGATCATATTTCTTTACGGTTTCCCGCGAGACGCGCTATTTCGCGCGGCACGTCCGTCGTCCGCGTCGCGTCGCACCCTCACCCGGTACGCCACCCACGGAACCAAACAGAATAATAACCTTAGTGTCAAACATTATATGAAACTCAGACCCGTTATTGAAGAGCACAAATGTAATACACTTTGAAAACCAAACTCTGAAAACATAAATTCAGGTTCTGGGAATACTATAAAGTTTTCTTGTTACTAATACAATAAGTCAAAGTTCTTCGCATCGCAAGTGTGCCCTACTTGCATGCGGTTTCGCTCATTAATTAACGCCATACCAACGACGCACGGGCGCGGTGCGGGCAAGCCGCGGGTGCGGTGCGGCAGCCGCATCTGCGCGTCCAATCAGCGCGCCGCGTATCGCACCTTCCAAACATTAAAATATTTGAAGATCCTCCAAAACTTGATCGTATTTACACGAAAACTTTCCTCCCGAATTTACTTCGCAAAGTCCCCATCAAATAGAAACATGGAAGTTCATTTAACTCAGTTACGAACCGATAAAGTAACGAACGAGTTGAATTTTAATATTAACTCTTCGACGAAAGCTAAGTTCGTAAAGGTTAATGGTAATCGAGTTGAGTGTTCTTAAAGAACATTATAATTAAAAGGATGAAAACTGGAATCGAGATCACGACCGGAAGCCTTCGCTTCGGCCAACCGCCCGCGGCTTCTGGCGAATGAGACATCTATTTGATTTGTGCGTCCAATTTTCGAGTAAGAGCAAGTAAAAAACGATAATTCACTCGGCGCTCTTATTGTTCGCTAGATCACGCATCGGGCACACTAAAATGCATCTGCTCCTCGAACATTTATTCTTCGCTATTAGATTTTTCCTCGCGTTCCGGCAGGGAAGCTATATTTCTACATTTCGTTAAAACAGTCTCACAAGTGAGTGCGAGCGCTTCGAAATCGCATGCCGGTTTAACGACTGCCGTAAAACTAATCTAGCAAAAAGGATAATCGTTCAGTAGGTACGGTATTTATGATCCGACAGCGCCGAAGCTCGGCGTCGCGAGCTCAGGGCTCGGTCGGGGCCCGGGGCACCCGCTGCGGAGGCGGCGAGTGACGCGCTGACAGCGCCCACTTCTGTCGCTTCGTTTGTCATCCGTGACGGGTGGACGCGTGACTCGTGATAAAATAAGCCACCGGTCGCACACCTCCGAAGATTGAGCCGCATCTACCGCCACCCACTGTGATATACCCCGTGCACCGAAAATTCGCTCGTGACAATAGAACACAAATTCTTCAAGCCCGTAGAGAAACAGCTATTAGCAATAAATCTACCTGCGCACCTGATAAGGTATGAAATGGCAGAGCGACCGTTGTCCGGGGGACGCGAGCTAACAAGGGACGTTTTAATTAAGCGTCGCGATAGTTTTATCAGCGGGTTCTTTTGTCGTATCACCTAAAGGCCCGTGCGCGGGAGACCCTTCAGCGCCGGCTAGTTTTAATATAGCGTTATCAGCTCGGGACAATGGCTAATTCGCCGGAGATGCTGATAGCGGTGATTGCGTGTAATATAGCGCCAACACCTAATTATGCGCCGCCCCGCTTGCCGCGTGCCGTGCCGCCAATATTGTAACTTACAATATCATGGTTATCGCCCCGTCGACTCATAAATTCTCAAATTCCTATGCCAAAATATTGAACTCTGAACAGGATTCATATTCACTCGTGTATAATTTTTATTTAAATCCCGAATACAAATAATGAAATGAAAACATTCTGACATATTCTACAACGTGTAGAAAAAATAAGCAATAACATTTAAGCGGGCTATTCATCAGGTGATTACTAATATTTTGAGCAGTATTAGGTAACTAAAAATCTTATAGTTTGG
>CAUZXH010000069.1:0-60949 GCA_963584085.1 Pyrausta aurata | reverse complement strand
AATCAAGACTTATTTTTTATTTATAATCAAGCTACAGATTGAAATAATACAGGCCCATAGGATAAAAACCTTATAGACTAAAATACATACAAGATAATTTTTACCTAAGTCTTAACCATTATAAATGACTGACCTCTAGTATCCAACAGCTGATCTAGTTTGACCTTGACTCCCGCGCAGCCAAACGCCAAGGTCTTGCCTTCGGTCAGCTTGGTGAGGAATCGAGCCCCGCGCACCTCGGCGCAGCCCTGCACCACGCAGCCGCTTACTGCTCTACTTAGAAGAGATGACTCCGACCACACTGCAAACAAAAGTTATGTTGTTATATCAATAAATCCGCCGAATATGTTATACATCACGCCTGTCAGCAATATAGATTATTAAACCAAGGAAACACTAGGGGACAAAAGTCCCTAGCGCGGGACGTAAGGTCTGTATTTCATTGCTTGTCGAATATTTTACACAATATTGACATTTCTTTTTAACGAAATTATCCATTTTACGATAATATAAACACAAAATTCACAACCTAAATAGATAATTAATCGTCAAACCCTAAGACCTTTTTAAATCATAGTTAATCAATTTCAATCACTGATATTATTTTTAAAGTTATATAAAGATTGTTTACAATATTCGACAAGCAAATAAAAACGGACTTAACGTGTCGCCCGGGACGCTGTTGGACACAGTAAAAAGTGATAACGATCATTAATTCATTTTGTCTATACCATTTGATCTAAATTCATAGAATTATTTATTTGATCTTAATGTATTTGAGTACATAAAACCAGTTTGTTTACTACATACAAGCATGCGACCTTGTACTGATTTGATCTTGATAATGAATCTCTGAGTACAGACTGACATCATCACTGTTAGCAGAGCCGTTAATTTTCGATGCTAATTCTTCAGATTCAGGGCTAAGGGCAGTGTTAAAATTACAATAGTTTACATCCACACGTAGTATTCGCTGTGTGCGTATTAGGTGGTGGAGGAACCCGAATCAATGACAGCGCTCGCAGTGAACAAAAATAACAACGTTGGGGGACGTTTGTCACATTTTCTCTAGCAAATTTAGAACAAAATTCACGAATCCGTGCATTATGTTTTATTAATAAGTAAAAATAGACACTATTGATGGATAAATTGAAAAGAATAATACAATATTTCAATGTAATAACCTTAGTTTAAATACTTTTTGTAATGACACCCAAAGCCATTTGTCGTTTGAACATCCCCCAATAGTTTGTGACGCTGTTGTCACGCACAGTTAAAAAATAAATGCAAGAAATGTTTAATTGATTGATACGCTTTAGTAGGTACCCGTTTTGCATTAGTAAACAAGAATATTTGAAAAAGGATAGTATCATACTCACTCTTATTTTCATCGTCTTTCATTTGTAATGGCCTAGACTGCTGTCTCTTCGACATAGAGGAGTACCACTTGAACGCGCGGCAGTGCTCGTACAAAACATCCAACGTGCTTATTATTAGATATAAGTTCAGCACTCCTTTCTCTAGCTGAAAATAACAGATATTAACATTGATTAAAACATTGAACGGATTTATTTCGCGCACATTTATTTGTAACTAAACGCCTACAGTTTTGAGTGCTTCACAGCATCCATCACAGGCAAACTAAGGTGTTATTTGTCATAACATAGTTATGAAAAATGAAAACTACCATCACTCATTTATATTAATAGACGTTTTATCCACGCTGAAAAATATGTGTCTTGAGATCTTGCAATGTGAGATGTTGCTTGGGTCTTCGAAAGCATAGAAAATAAAGTGTTTAAATCAATAAGTAGTATTCGCGTAAAATGCAGAACCAGCCCTTCTTTATTATAATTATATTCATAATAATGATAAATTTACTTAATTGCACCTCATAAACAATAAATAATACAGAAAACAGCTTAAATTTCTTGAAGAAAATTCTTCCAGATATCCTTCAGGTTCAGGTACCTTCAAAGTATGTATATGAGACCAGTTTTACTCTCTCTCATCATTACACTTACAGCTTAGTTCTGATAACTTAAAGCATGATCATTTTGCTTTTAATTAAAAATACCTTAGCGTCAAGTTTGAGCTGGTTAAGCGAAGCCACCGTCTCTCCAGCCGCTGTGAACTGGTACTGGTCGACCTGGAAAGCCACATACACTTGCGGCAAGCCCACCGCCTCCGCGCCCTCCTTGTTCACTGCCACTGATGCGGCACTGAACCGGGAGTTTACCTGAAAGTTAAAACATGTGTAGTCATAAAAAGGATGGAGGAAATAGTCAGTAATACAGAATGTAAACGGCTTAACGAAGCCCAAAACCACGTATTTCCCCCATCGAGCATAAGCGGTGCACTACGCGATGTATCGCGCGGTGTGGCGCGGGCGCACGCACACAGCTAGCGCCCGCACGCACACTACTGAGCGCGTGCATTGTATGCGTGCGCGTCGCTACGCCTGAGCGCTCCGTGCGCGTATACATTGCGGCCGATAAATAAATGATTATTTGTATTGTTTAAACATAATAGTCGTTGCCCAGCGATTATTTTTGTTACATACGCTTTGATTTGATGTGCTGAACGCGAAGTTTATGGCTTTATTAAGCCTTTTGTTACAACCTGTATATTTGAGTTTCATTCTCATCAGGGTGTCCAAAGGAAGCTGTGGTAGTGTCTATGTTGCAGCTATCTGGTTAAATCGGCCTGTTAATTGGATGCCTAGGCAGTACATTAAACTCTAGCTTTCAATTAAATGTTTCAAGTCAAGTTATTCTCCATTGCCTTCCATTCAATAGAGAATAACTTTATTTAATTATGATGCTTTACTTAAATAAAAACGTCATTCTCATACCTTTAATCATTGGTCGTACGTACCTTATATTTAAGTGGTATGCACTTAGACATAGTTTAGTTATTACATAAATTTTTTGATTTCAAAAAGTCCCCCGTTGTCTGAACATATTTTTATGCAACATGGTTAAGAACACTCGGGACAAAATTGTCTATGACACAAAAAACTCAACGAAATCCGGTTCATCCGTTTGGGAGCTACGATACCTCAGATATAAATATAAATAAATAAATATGCGCCAGACAATACACCAATTGTCTTGGTTTCGAAGTAAGACATTTTCTTCCTTGTGCTACGAATACCAGACAACGATAATGACGGGGGCGTCTCCCATAAATACTTAAATACATATAAACATCCATGACTTAGGTACAAATGTTCGTGCTCATTACACAAACATTTTGCCCCTTGCGGGATTCGAACCCGCGACCGCCAGCATAGTAGTCGGAGCGCTAACCACTACACCAAACGCGTCGTCAAATCAGATACACAGACAGACGTTAAACTTATAACACCCCTCCATTTTAGCGTCGGGAGGTTAAAAATAACAATAAAACTAAGTAAAGTTGCAACACTTACTTGTAAGCTTTGTAAAGACATCTCAAATATTGTTTTGGTGACATCATCCACACAACCAAATGTTGTGGTGTCTAATTTTAAGCTAAATATCTGAAACACAAATATACATTCATTACCATCTTAGGTTGAATTTTATAAAACTATTTTGCTTTAAATTTCCTCTAAGCGATGGCACAGGCACCCAACAACACGAACCATTACAGCATAGAGTATTAATTCAGGCAAATGCAGAAAAAGTTTATCTAGATATTCATTGACATCAAAATCAGTAACCTTATCAGAAAGATGCCAAAATAGGTTACTTTCCTCGTCTTTTACCTTTGGTATGACTGGTGAGAGTCGTGGAATGATGGTAGCAATGTGATCCTCATTGATGATGTCTGGCCTCAAGCTGGCTGGTTTGTGCTTCTTGTGTTTTTGTATAAAGTTATACAGCTCATCCTCGAATGATAAGTACATGTTGCTTACAGCAGCATGGATTTTCTGGAAACCATTTTTATTTATTAATTCTACTTCGTTTCGCTCGTTTAGCAGCCCAGTGACCTTCGTTTTGGCCAGGCCTGTCCAGCTAGGCCGCATTTTATGGTTATTATTACCCTATTCTGGCACAAGACAAATCAATTTTGTTTTTCTTTTTACAGCCATTTAAAGTTGCTGTACACATTAAAGTAAATTATGCTCAGCACTTTGCAAGTAAATTTAAAAAACTAGATGGCTAGTGTATGTGATTTTGATGTGTTAGTAGAACTTAAAAACAATGCATAATAACATACCATAGAAATACATACAGAAAAGCCATAATAACTTTCCAAAAATTATGATTTCAATGCCGAATTTCAGATATTTGAAAAACCTAAATTATTATTTTAAGGCAGGTTCTAAAGGCAGGAAACGATAGGAGTAAAAATACCTCTACTATAAACCATTTTAATTTGACACACAATATACCAAACACTGTTTAATAATAATATGTGGATGTTGCAAACAGTGGAAAAGGTGAGGTCATAGAGATAATTAATATTTGAACAGGAAATGAACATTGAATATGTATGTCAGCATATTGTTGACATGGTTGCACTCTGTTAAATTGCTATTTTCCATTTTTATTTAACATAGTGATGATTCTAAAACAAGAAACCAAAAATTGTTATAATATCCATTGACTACAATGATTGTCTGGTTTATTGGTAACATAAAAATTTTATGACTTAATATGTATTTTATTTAAAAATAAGCTTTTTAAAATACTATTTATTTACCTCAACATTTAGTGGTCCATCAGCCTTCACAGTGCCTTCAACCAGCAGACTGCATCCTGCCTGTCCCAAACAGTGATTATCTTTGAAGATCCTGGCTTGAACATTCACTAAGTTGGCAGAGAATACCAGGGCTCTAGCTGGGCCACCGGCTGCACCATCTGCATGTACTTCAGCAGCAGTCACGTTAATCACACCATTAGGTGCTATGCAGTTGCGGATTGTTACTGACGCATTGAATATGTGCACACCCATAAACTGAATAAAAGTAATTAAGAATGTTAGAAGTTAAGGAATCAATATTTTAAAGTATTGTTTAATATATCAGAAATAATAATTACCTGTGCAAACATAATCAAGCTATGTGGTAACTTCTTGTCCCTAAAATCTAACAACTTTTGCTCAGTTGCTCTATTTAAATTAGAATTCAAGAAACTAAGAGGATTCCCATCACCAAATCCTCCCTCAGATCTAGAGAGGGAGTTTTGTTTGGACAGCAGGGGCTTAAGAATTGTCTCAACAACCACGCTCCGCTTCTCTTCGACATTGTTGGTGATGTCTACACCTTTTATTACAACCCAAACTAGCTTGTTTATCTCAGAATTGAAGAAACTGCTTCGGAAAGATATTTCATCTATGTGCTGGAATAAATCAAACATATGTATTACTTATTATTATAACACGTCTCCATGTTAAAAACATAGCTTCAATGAAGGTATTATTAGCGTGAACACAACTTACAACAAAGTATCTATCCTTTGACAAACTGACGTCTTTTAGTATCAATTTCAAAACCGCTATTCTGCCTATTTTCAGTTTTATATGGTATTTTCTCTTGAACAGCCATGACAACAGAGTTGGTAAGAGCCTAAAAATATACGAAGTGAAAATAAACTATAAACAAAACAAAAATAATAACACTAAATAGCGACGTCACCCTGTTGGGGCTAACTAACCATGAAACACACGAGTAAATAGTCACAAAAATAAAACATAATATCAGTAAGATATTCATTTTAATATTATTGTAACATCTCGGCTATTTGCGTAGTTATTTAAAGCGAAAATCAAACAATTTTTCCGTAAAACTGTCGCGATAACCTCGCCACCGCTCCACTTGACAAGTTTGACAACTTTATTTTTGAACGTCAAAAAATAATGACAATGACAATTGACAGATATTGACGTTGATATTTTCGTTCAGAAATTGTATGTAATATGAAAGGAAAAGTTTATTTTTGTCTTTTCTACAAAAAAAAAGACGGTGTAAAATCTCTACATAAATATTTTAGGACAACTCTCAGAAGTTTGTTCTCAATCATCCATCCATCATGAGTTACACAGTCACACTCACACACATCAATTATATTCTCAGGATATGATACGATACGACACCATCATGATCACTTACCCACTCACCACCACTCTCCTTACCACACACACACAACAATAACTTCATTACAGTGAAGTGATATGTAGGTAGTAGGTAGGTACATAACATGCCTTCTTTTGTTGTAGGACTTTCATCAAAGCAAAGAGTAGAACGGAATATTAGTAGAGCAGTACCTACAGACTCTGTATGGTTGTTTAGAACAACTGTTGTTGTAATGTATGTAACTAGGTTTAAGAACAAACACATTAGAAGGAGAATAATTCTTGCGTGGAAGCTTGCGAACGTGCAACCAGTGCCCAAGAAGGGTAGTCGTGCTGACCCTGCAAACTACCGCCCCATTTCAGTCACCTCCATACTGTGCAAGGTTATGGAACGTGCACTGAACAATAAGCTCCTGGCACACCTCGAAGGTAACGATCTCCTCAGTGACCACCAGTATGGGTTTCGCCGAGGCCGGTCGACTGGGGACCTTCTAGCGTATGCTACGCACTATTGGAGTGAGGCCATAGAGATGCACGGAGAGGCTATGGCTGTGTCTCTTGACATCTCCAAAGCTTTTGACAGGGTTTGGCACGCAAGCCTGGTAAGCAAGCTTCCCTCATTTGGCATTCCTGCTGGCTTCTGCAAATGGATTTCCGACTTCTTGAGTGGGCGTTCGATACGGGTAGTCCTGGAAGGCTACTCGTCGGATCTTCAAGCCATCGATGCCGGAGTCCCTCAAGGGTCAGTACTATCGGCAACCCTTTTCCTGTTGCATATCAATGATCTGCTAGTGCCCGGTATAGTTGGGTATGCAGACGATAGCACAGTTGTTGATAGATATATTTCTAGGGCAGGAGCCAGCAGAGATCAGATACGGTCTTGTCGAGAGTCCATGGTTAAGCGTTTGGATGGCACCCTTAAGGCTATCTCCGATTGGGGTGACGCCAACCTGGTGTCGTTTAACGCTACCAAAACACAGGCGTGCTTATTCTCCACAAAACGGAGTCCTTTCGACCTGACTCCGACTTTCCGGGATGTGCCTGTCCCCGTGACCGACCACCTGCAACTTTTAGGCATTCAGCTGTCTTCTGATTTGAACTTCGGGCAATACATTGAGGCTATAGCTCAAACAGCAGCAAGAAAGCTTGGCGTTCTCTCTAGGGTCAGGCGGTACTTCACCCCGGACCAGCTTCTTCAACTCTATCAAGCCCAGGTCCGATCTTGCATGGAGTACTGCTGCCACCTTTGGGATGGTTCGGCAAAATATCAGCTGGCTGCTTTAGACTCAATAGAAAACCGAGCAAAGAAAATTATCAGAGACGATGAACTCTTCAGAAATAAATTGGTAAGTCTAGACCATAGGCGAAGAGTAGCATGTCTGTCGGTCTTCTATAGGTTACATTTCGGAGAGTGTGCGAAGGAATTGCATGACCTAATTCCACCGGCCCCTTTTCATCTTCGTAATACAAGACGCGGGCGCGGCTTCCATCCCTATGTCGTAGAGATTCCATCAATACGCACCCAACGATTTCGGTCCACATTTCTTTTACGTACTGCTAGGGTGTGGAATTCGCTGCCGGCAGAAGTGTTCCCTGGCAACTACAATTTGGACGTTTTCAAGAAGAGAGTGAATAGGCTATTACTAGGCAGACATGGTCCATCTTAGGCTACATTGTCACTTAACATCAGGTGCAATCGTAGCCAAATGTCTGGCTATCTATTATAAAAAAAAAAAAAAAAAAAAACACACAGGGGTAGGTTTATAAGAATTTCAATTTAAAACACTTTTTTAATAGCATAATATAATTTTCATCTAAAGCTAAATAATAATAACTATTTACAAGAATCAAGGCCAAGATCGCTTGGCAGTGTATCCTTCGTACTTCTTCCTTGACTTGAGACCTGTCACTATGGTTGAACTCTTGGGGAAGGGTGACAATCCATTGAACATAGTATCTTTATCTGAAACAATAAAATTAGAACTTCAATTGTGGTACCTTTAATAATTCAAAATAGTATGTGCCGTTTATAGTACATTTGTGCAAGATTTTGCCAATATTTGATGATATTATAATATAATGAATATATTATGTATTAACACGTTCCGGGACACTGTTCCAGACACAATAGATGTTTTGACGTGATAACGTCTTATAAATTGGTTTGCCGGGTGACACTTCAAGAAACTGCGTTACGCTCCGCTCACAATGAGAGCGAGTGAGAGGCACGCGTCCCTTCCACTCGGGCATGGTTAGCCCGCCTAAGAGCGAGAGAGACAGACATCAAAAGTCGTTGTCACGTAAAACTTTCGCCCGTGTACCGACTTTACAGGCAACCAATTTTTTATTGTTTTCACGCCTGTAGGCGGTCACTGTCCCGGAACGTGTTAAATATTTATTATTTCAAATACTATTTATTTACACATAAATAACATATATACAGAATAACAGAAAAAAAAGAAAAAAAAAAGAAAAAATTTTATAAAATATAAAAAACATCACCCCCAGCGCTGCTATATGGAATGGTGCCCAAAATGCTGGCAGCGTTACCCCTCTGGATAGCTTAACTAATCCGCTGTCCGAGGTAGCTGCCAGCCTTTTGGTCACCTGTTGATTCAGTCAACCTTTGGCGGAGATCTTTAAAAAGAGAACGTGCACGAGGGCCTTAAGTGCCTAAGGTCTCGACGCCAAAAGGCACAAATATGTAGTTATCAGTGATAGCTGCATATTTGCGCCTTTTCAAACACTCGGCAGAGGCTGCCGCCGCGCCAGCAGCAGTAGAAGTGCTGCTTATATGGGATGGCGCAAGCGTATCTACGCATGTGGCATCCCAAACAAGAGAGCGACCCTGCTTCCAAGGAATGAGCGTCATGCCGTCAGGTCTCTTGCTGTCATCACGAAAAATGCCGGGGGGCTCCAGCACCGCTGGCACGTTGGCGGCAACAAGAGCCCTGCGGATGACGTCATTGATGCTGGCATGGCGGGAGACCCTACCAGCACTCAAGTGGCAGGAAAGACCATGATGTCCTAACTCGGTCTCGTGATCTCCGCACCGGCAGCGATGGGGTTGATTAGTCCTGGCACCGATTCTTAAACTAGCCGCTAAAGAAAAAGTAGTCTTGTCAAGCAGAGTCCCGACATTGGCTGAAGGAAGAGCCTGCAACCAATAACCGGACTCCGGTTGAAAGACGGCCAGTAGGCGAGCACGCTCTGTTGTGTTCTCTGCGTGATCTAATAGTTCATTTTGAACACACAAACAGTTCATTTTGAAGTTAGGTTGGGAGGATCGATCAATGGGCAAGCCACTGACCAGGCATTTCTTGCCTCTGTCAAATAAGCCACCTCCACTACGCCTAAAGAAGGGTAGAGTATTTTATTAAAGAGGTCGGGCGTACTGTGAGCAGAAGACAGAAAACCTGGCAGGGCAATGCTAGAGATTTTTCTTGTACCCAAACCACAATAACGAATTGGAAGGGTGGCTTGAGTCCAAGAAAAATCCGTAAAATCACAATTTAGAATTTTGCTGAGTGTTGATTTCAAAAGGTTGTCGATTTTGGACAGAAGATTTGAGAATTTCCAAAGTTTATTATTTCATATTTTTATATATGCCACACACCCCATACCCCAAGCTGTATGTATGTTTTTGGTGGCAAGAGATGTGTGAAGAGTATTAACAAATTTTGCAATAGTGTTTTAAATATTATTATTTCATTAAAATAAAAATAACTTCTAGTTGGTTTGGAACTTTTACTTACCAGGATGAAATCTAACATAATCCTCTTGCACATGAAGATTCTTAGGCAGTTCCATTTTTTTCAATGCATCAAATGGTGTTTTTGTTTCCACTGGGGTACTGTAAAATTCTTTGACGTCATCTGCAAATGACATTGAAATAATAGGTCAAACAATCATCTCCAACAATTTTTATTTATAACTACCAATTCATACAACTTTGACTATAAGTTATCAATTTTTATATATATGTATTAACTCGTCAAGTATGTGTAAACGAGACACAATAAAAATTCCATTGTTATGCGACTCTCGGCATTCGTTTGATACCTGACTGATTAAAGCCCCACTGTTATGCCGGAAGTTATTATAAAGAATGTTGAACACCGTGAAGTGTATTTTTTTGTTCAGAAAAGTTATTATAAGATTTCCTTTATTTCAGCTTATGTGTAAGACTATCTCTATAAGCTTACAAAGAGTTTAAATAAAATAAATGTATGAATAGTATCAAATAAACGAAAATGTTAAAAAAAAATAACTCGCACCAACTGTTTCAATTGTATGTAACAATGAGTTTGGCACACTATGCCCTGTTTCCTTGAAACAGGCATTCAGTACCACATACTTGGTGTCAAGGCCTTGAAACTCAGAGTCAGGTTTCAAGCCATTGTCTGCACATATCTTTTGGATAGTCTCTTCAATGTTCGCCGGAGGCTCCCACGGTTTGTTGGGTCGTAGGAAACTGAAATGTTAAGTAGTAAAAAGAAATAATGTTTTATCTAACAACTTGTATGTATGGAAAAAAAATTGTGAGTATTATGAGCTGGCAAATATAATGTAATAGTTTCACGGAATTTAATAGTATTTAGGAGGTCATAATGCAAATTATAAGGTAATTATTTACCCTCTAGCAGCCAGGGACTCAGCAGCTGCCTGAAGTTTTTTATCGATTTTAGGAACCTTTTTTTGCTTGTGTCTGACGCTCATGACCTAAAATGAAATATACTTATAAATAAACACGTCTCAAAATAAGAAATTTAAGCTTGGTATTCATTTTATTAAGCAAAATTATTAGTAACATAACCAAAAAGTAACCTGAAAGTTCGTGCGCAATGAAGGTAATATCACGTTTCGTAACATGGCAATGTTATTTCTGTTCA
The DNA here is from genome assembly GCA_963584085.1 of Pyrausta aurata. NCBI lineage: Eukaryota > Metazoa > Arthropoda > Insecta > Lepidoptera > Crambidae > Pyrausta > Pyrausta aurata. The sequence goes on along the minus strand of CAUZXH010000069.1, from coordinate 49,994 downwards.
ATTTTTATGTTATAACAATAAGAAAATAACTTAAAACGGTACAATTATCAATAAATTTCAGAAATATTTTTGTATTTTTCCACTGAAAACAAATGTCATTTTTTGGTAAGTGAAAAAATCCATTCTACGCAAATTACTTTTGCTATAATAATATTTTATCGTGTTTTTATGAATGTCTATTTTAACATAAGAAATCACACTGTTCCAAAATAGTTATAAAATATTTAAAAATAAATATAGTTTTACAAATAATAACAAGGATTCATCAATATTTCACAGGAAATAGAAATCAAGTACGTGTAAAGGAGCGTTGAGAATTTCCGAACGAAATTAAGTTCACAATTTCACCGCTATGCGCAGCACTGTCGGCTTGGGTTGTTGTTTCCTATCCGCCATCTTCCCCAGTCGCCATTGAAAGGTGAAAACTACGCTAAATGTCGGTGATGATTTTAAGATTTTGAGTGGTTTCTTTAAGATTGAACCTGTTTTTAGTGTTGTGAAATGAAAATGAAGTGTCCAGGACTACCATGACGCATCAAAATCACCAAACAAACGGTGCAAGTCTCGAGGATTGCCACACAAACTTCTTCGCCTTGGTAAGTCACTTTTACATTGATGAAAGAACTCGTATGTACTTTTCTTTCGAAATCAGTACGTTATGCGTGATATCAGTATTGTACTTTGTTATTCTGAGGAGTCATATCATGTGTTTTGGAATTCCCGAATATGTAGTCCACGATGCCCAAGTTGACGACTTCTGATACTCTCGTCATTGGACGCTGATACACAAAATTTACCTTATTGCGTTACGACAAGCGCATCGATCTATTGCGTTAAATTTTTTGTATGGAACAATTTATGTTTAGTCGAGTAATGACGCTCGACCGTTAGTCATCCTGGCATCGTTCTCACCGCAGAACAGAGGCATGTTGCGTTGCTAACCCACAAAATGTCAACGCTTTCGGCGAGCGAGGCCACCAGAAGCCACCGGCCCATAGAGGTCATTTTGAATTCACCTGGCCGTAACGCGGACGGACCGTAATGCGTTCGCAAGACTAGTTTCGCCAGATCGAGGAAATAACTTTCTTGATACATTTTGTAAGGCTACGCTCGCGCCGCGGTGTCATGGAAAATGTTTACGCGGGAGCATGCAAAAGAAACGGTCGGGGTCATTCATTATCGCAATGTTGTAGTGTGGAGCCGCTTTGCGTAATGTTCATAGCTGGCGCGAATTTTATCAGATTGTTCGGGTGAGGATTAGCGGGTGTGGGGCGGGTGGCGGGGGGCGCGGCGGGCGGTCGGTCGTCCTCGGCAGAGCAGCTCGGCGCCACTTCCACCTGACGTGTTGCCACATCTCGGCACGCCGGCGCGCTGCACCACTCCGCCTATCTCGATGCGATACAAATTACCGATTTCTTGCCCTGCCTGCTTATTGTCTAATTATTTATGCGTCGTTTGCGGACGCGGCTTTTGTCCTCTGGAATTTTCTCATTCGCCCGTAGTGGTGACGCATCGCCTAGCTTGTCATTGCGAGAGTTCAATACACTCGCGACTTTTGAATGCGTTGAATAACATTTTTTACATAATATTTGGATCAAAGGCTTCGGTTTATCTATAATTTGCACGGATTTGTTAGGAATGTATGTCTCTGGTTTTGAGGTATGCGCGGCGACATCTGTGAGCCGCGGGGTCGCACGTCGCCCGCCGGCTGCGCGCGCGCAAGCGTCTTGCGCTCATTCAACCGTTTATGAATGGTCGTAATGATTGTAACTTTCCCATAAGCGGGCCTCCGCCCAGGCCCCAATTGCGTGCGCAGAGATTGGTTGACATACTTGGCTTTGTTCAACTAGTACCTACCCACTTTGCACAGTAACTTACGTGTATTTGTTACGCAGTTGATAATTTCAAAGCCATCGCACCGTTTCCTTCTGCAATAAAATATGTCTTGGTCAATCGGAAGGCGTAGTTTGTATTCAAATGTCGATTCGAACGACGTAAACAGCGCAGGGTCAGGGGTCATTGACCTTTATTTTGTAGTTTATTTTGCTGACTATTTATATTCTTGTTAACAGGTCATTGGATACACGTACCGATATGCCTAGAGCCGCCGTTGGTTCCTGTAGACTGTCGAAATTTACCGCTAAGTTATTCATGCAATATCCACCCCTTATCGCTCCCCCTGTGCACACGAAACATGATGCCGGAATGTCTTGCTTTCAATGTTCTTCGTACGAACTCCGAATTTGGTTGTACTCTGCCTTACTAAACCGATAATTTTCCGTAATTTAACCTTGTCTAAAGAAAACCACCTTGATGAAATATGGTACCAAACACTCAGGTAAATGCGTAAGAAAACACGACAACATTCAACCTGTTTACCTTTTTAATTAAGGCAACGAATATTTCCGTGTCCTCTGTGTTACATTATCACGTCTCTTACTTAACTCTGAATAGATAGACAGGTATTGGACTGTTTTATATTGTATTCAATGACCTACTTAGTCAGTGGTAGAGTTTGTTTACATAAAACGAATTATCTGAGTAAAAAAATCAAATGTATCGTCTGTCTGAAACATCTGGCGGGCAATATCTCGAGAGCAGAAGCACCGCAAAGTAAATAAACGAGCAATTATACTCTTGAACAGAAAGCTTTCGGTGGCTCCGTCGGTACCAAGGCCGACGCAAAAACTACCTGGCCACGGCTCTGTGCGTTACCTGACTGACACCAGACATGAACGAATATCAACTCTATAACAATGACAAACGGTCTCGTTGTCATTGTGAAAACGACCTGAACAAGTGACCTCTCTTGTTGAGGACTTGACTTGTGTCGACGGGCCCAAAAGTCATTTGTTCATGTCAAATAATTGATACCACACAGACGATACATGACACTGGAGGTTACAAATGTATGGATTCGGTATTACCTAACGCCGACAAAATCACGGGTGTTTCCTTATTACCATACATCGGTTATGTAATGAAAACTATTCCGTTTGAAGTTCAGTTTGCATTGAAAATGAGAATCATTCCTTTGTCGTTAGCTCCTGTAATAGTCGAGTAGCCGGTGCATAAAATGCATTATCTAAAAAGGTAACCAAAACATTGGACGAACTACTGTACATAGTATACTAACTTATATTGCACAACGTGTTGTGATGTCTTGTTTTGTCTCCGGTTATCACCGTGGCACGTTATCAAGGTCTCAGTGAAAACTGCGGCATTCGTCGCCTTATCAGTCGCCATTCGCGGAGTCGGTCGTTACTTAACATGACGGAAAATAACATTAAAAAGAGTTGTAATAACTGGACAAGTAACGCACTGAACTTGGTCATATCCAGTTCTTTTTCGCATTTAAAAACAATTGGTCAACTGACGAACTCTTATATTTCCATTACTTCTTTTATCTCGAGTTATCGAGCTGATAACGCGACATTGTTGGCACAACAGATATGTCAGATACGAGATCACGTGGTTTGCACGCGAATCGGACCGTTTGTGTATTCAGAATTCAAAGAGTACATTCACGAGAGGTCTTGGAAATTTGAATTTAACGGTGTTATTACCTATGGGCTGTTTTGATGGTAATATTCGATTGTTTGTCGTCCCCGCCGCGGGAGTCGCGTCACGCGCTATCATTGCTGATAAGAGCGCGGCGCGGCGGTGGCCTTATCGCGGCTTCTTTATTATTATTTCTCGCATCGCTGCCAGGAACATGTGTTTGTTCTGCGCTGAACATCTGAGTATCTGACCGATATTAAAACAGCCCGCAATTCCGCGTCTTATGTGAAAATAATTAAGCATCAGAGAATGCAACCACAGTCTATAAAACTTGAACAGATTGTTATGCTATAACCGCTGGACTTGATGTCCTTGAAATAAATGATTCCAAGAGTAAAATATAGCCCTTGTTATGATATTGTTATTGACCTTAGTACCTAAAACAATTTTGGGAGAAAGGTAGTTTGAAGTACATATAACAAAATATATGATGTGACAACAGAAATTTACTACTGACTGACTGATGATATCACCCAAGAATGACACCATATTGACTGAGGAACATAGATTCCAGTAAACAGGTCATTCATGCATGTCAATAAATTGCTTATTCATTAACTACACTATTTTAATGTACATCCTACATACCCTCAAGATCTAATTGCCTTGAAACAGAATTTTAAAGTTATCATAACGTGATATAATTTAGTCTGAGTATTTCGTATAATACATTTCTCAAGGCTGGCAGACTTTCAGAGTCCTTGAAGGTTTCAGCGAGACTCGGGCCCTTCGTCCTTCGCCTACATTCACTACATTCTTAAGTAGGTACTATCCTGATAACACGTTTTTCCAGGGCTTGCTACTACTATCGACTGTTGAAAACCTTGGCCGTGTTCGATAAGAGTCCTTTTAGAATGTTATGTTAGGTATGTCCCTTTTTATACTATATCTTGGTGGTAAGTAAATTAAAAATGAAGGTTTCGAATATCGTTTTCCGAAAATGGTCGTCGACTAGTGTGACCCCTCAACTTTGCTGTGATTTCATTCGTCTCTCTAACCGCTAAAATGATAAGCGGCGCAGTTGACGTCACCACCGTGACTGATGCGACAACACGTAGGAAAAGTTTCGCTTAAGGCTGATCTGTGACGTAAACCGCCGTGTTCACCCGTAAGTAACTTTGTATTACTCAACGTGGCTCGAGGAACATGCAAGTTGTCCTTTCCTCTTGTTTTATTACGAAAACACATTGTAGGTCAAGGTTCTGTTTTGATGAACGTCTGGGGAAACGCCGCCGCTTTCTTACTGGTTGCAAGCGCAGTCTGCACTCTGCGCTAATTAATATGGTATAACTGACACACTTTTAAGAATCCTTAAATTAATGGCCTCATAAATTCTCGGGTTGCTGTTGCATATTAATTAACTGTTCAGTCCATAATCGTACTAAAAGAGCAAAAATGGTAGAAGTGGTAAATTGCATTTCAATAAATTAATCGTTTTGATTAAAAGGGTAACGACGAATTTACTTCAAGTTAATTTCGCGTTATCATGAACTCGCTCTCGTTTCATGCCTCTCCCGCGTATTTTTGCTGACGTCTTACCCATCGCTAGCTTCCTTAGAGGTGTTTGAAAGTTTTTACAAGGGTTTCGGGGGTGCTCTGCCTTAGAGCGTGTTCAATTAATTTCCAATTAAGGTCTTCCGCTAGATAACGCGGTGTTCTGGCCGAGACCGCAGCGCCGTATGTGGGTCAAGACAAGGCCCCGCGCGCCCGCCTCTGCCCCTCGAACTACGAGCTCGATTGCATCTTCAACCAAACTTTCCTTTTGATATTTTAAACAAGTATAGTATCTGCTCTAAGAACCTTGTTTCTTACGCTCCTTCATTAGCAAAAATGCTTAGGCCACCCAATTTAGGAACTCAGTGAATAGTATGCTTTTATTACTAGACAGAAAAGATCCATCTTAGGCCTCAATACCATACCACCGATGAGATCGGGGCCAAGATTTTTAAAAATATTATTTATAAAAACATTTAAAAAATACTAAGTGATTTGTAAAACCCATTGGATCGCGCGTGATTACGACACGTATTTGAGGAAACGAACGATTTGTCCTACATTCTACATGGTAAACAATAAATTCATAAACAACATGTAGGTACCTGCCATTTTGACACGTACTTGACTTGAGTTGGATTGCATTTACTTTATGATCTTGGTCTGAATGATATCAATCATTATTAGGCGTTTTCAAAGGTGGTCAGTGCAACCCTAAATTCATATTACATATGTTTACAAAATTAAATGCACGTTTAATGTTTATTTATACTTAATTGCTCAACCAAAAACTGTACAAAAGGTGGGCTTAACCCCATATGGCATTCTCTACCTGTCATACCTTTGGGCTAAGAAGAAATGATTGTAGACGGTGCGGCGACAAAGAAATGAATTTAATTATTAATGAGTAGGTAGATTGTAAATTCAAAATACATAAACAATCGATTACAATAAAAAAAAACAAATGTTATTATTACTGAGCTCACAGATGATCATGTAAAACCTTTTTACCTGCATGGTGCTTAGAAATACATATTAGCAAATTCATGCAAGCCAGCCACCTCTACAAAATAACTCGAAAGAATGCAAAAGCTTTAGACATTTTGCCGTGGCATTCATACTTTGGGCACCACACGCGATGTCTAAAGCCCGCCTAATAGCCGCTAATTGGCCGATTAGAGAAAACACTCAAAAGATTACATGATTTACTACCTCGACAACGAGCTTGCCAATTTTTTTGATCTTATGATAATTTCAAATCCAACACGTGAAAGAAACAGCTAGAACTTAATAATTGATGTCTGAATTTCATACACCCCAAGTGTGTGCGTGTTGAGAGCAAATCAATTATTGTAATAATGATCGCATCTAAATTGTTCGCATTCAATTAACTTAGTTATGACAATTACGCAGTTTTGATATTAAACCGTAAAATCTAGAATTTAGGGCAGTTTATTACTAGCCGTAAATAACTGTGATGGCATTTTAATTTGGCTATATTTTTATGACTGTATGAGTAGGTATATATGCGGATTACATAATACTGCTCAGGTAACGTCTCATGTTACACTTTCTTGGCCTCATTTTGTGCGATTGACAAATAAATTGAAGACAGCGTTGTTTCGTGTGATGGAGTATTTAGAGCTGCGAGTGGCGTGATGGTTTGCGCATGCGCAACTATGTTGGAGGTGAACAGCAAGGGCCGGCTAAGTCGGCTGCCGAAAGCGACGAGGGCGTGCGATTAAATTTGAAACGCTTTCACTCGTATCCCCCCCGTCAGTCGGCGGCGAAGGTGAGAACTCGTTCATGCCACTCACCAACATTGAATTCCAGCGATCCCGGAGTAATCTTACTTGTACTTGCTTGTACTTCTTGTTGTGACATTTGTACCGCGTTTTTAATTAGCTGCCCTGTAAATTCAGGAGCTCGGTTGTCATTTTATTTAGATGATAAATAACTTGTACCGTTGCGTTGCCCTTTGATTGCACAACCAGAAACACCAGAGTATAACCTTCCCGAAACTTGTTGCAAATGCCGCTCAATTCAAACTTACCATTACGTATACTTGCTAGAGTGGAGATACAAGAATCAAAACACTATTATTTAAATAAGATTAGTGAGATCCCGCGACTTGAATTGCAAATTGCCATGAGTCATTACATCAAGGACATATCAGTTTTAGTTGTCAACAGGCTATTGTTTGATACTGAGCGTCTCTTCCATAGTAATTGATATAATAAGTATGTACAGCTTCATCTTCTGAAACCCTGTTTTATCTATCATTCAGGAAAATCCACCAAATCTACACTCTGTTTCTGGTCTTGTAAATCCTATACAATACTTATGAACAATAAGGAAAACATAATTATTTTAATATGTGTAGAGTCAGAATGTTGTGCAAAAAGGCAGATTTTGATGACCGCTATCTATGTTTAACTGGTTCCTAACAAACATGAAATGTCCACAAATTATAGAGCCACTCACATCTGATGAAGGTACTATCAGGATTTGCGGATATAATGTATTGAAGGGGACAAAATATGTATCTAGAAGAATGTTTAAACAATAGGGTCCAGTTAAAACGTTCGCAGCATGCAGCGTGCAGATGAAGGCTCGAGCTCGTTGCAAAACCGGTCGCCTCAGCCAGACGCGCTCCACTTGCCAAACCGTCCGTGGATACGGCAGCGTGTCACCATACTCCAGTTTGGTATCACATTGTGCTAGCAACGTTTGGAACACGAACAGATGTATGCGCTTAATAAACACTGCTGTAACTAGGATTATCAGGACTTTTTCTACGCAAACATTTTTTTTGTTGCCCGCGTCGGTGTTTCCTAGTAATTACAATCCAAATCTATTCAAAGTTAGAGTGATCATCAGGCTTCTTCTGGGCGAGCTCGTTCCATCTTCGACTCCATCTTAGTCGTAGATGGCTTGGTCTGGAGTCAAGAGCAAACCCATACTAAATAATAATTCAAAATTTATCATCTCAGACATAGAAAAAACAATACTACTCAGTTTTCTGTTTTTGCTTAGATTTACAAATCAAAATGTTTCCTCATTATAATGTTTGTTTGTTTCCCTCCAACTCAAATGTTACGCAATACGCCAAAAATGGAATATTTAACGGCACAAAGTGCTAATTGTGCAATAGAAAGTGTAACTGTTACGTTAGTAATTCCCTTTTGAAATGTAACAGCCGTTTTAATCTTTTTGAGTACATTTGCGGCTTGATCGTTCTCTTCGTGGGAGGATCCTATGGCGTGGATTGTCATCGCTTAGACAAAAGCGAAGCTTTTGTGTGCTCTTAAGATCTATGGAGCCGAGTGAGTTCCGGTCACATCGCATTTTACACTTTTGCTGGAATTATGTAGATACCTATAGATAGTGCCATCCACGACGGCGCGCCCCACCACTCGTCCAAATCGTTTATAGTACATGTGTGCAAGCTTCTTCCAACATTTGAATTGAATTTGGAACATTCTAATGACTTATGAATGACAAGCACACTTCAAAAAATACACTCAAAGGGAAAGATGCTCTACTTGGATATAGTTTTAAGTAGGTGTGGTTAGCTACTAGAAGAGTAATATTTTATTTTTCAATTGTACAAGTAACATTTTTACTATTGACGTAAACGAAATACGTAAGAACGTATTATAACATTTAAAAAATGTGTAAAAACTTTATTTATAAGAGAACTATCGGTCCACCGGGACTTCATACGCGTGATTTGTTTTTTTCTTCGTACACGTAGGCCTTAGCGTGATGTTTTATAGCCTTCCCCGATAAAGTAATATTATAAGTACCACAGGGTTATTATTTATTTAAAATTGTTTATGGTGTTTAATTTACCATTATAATTCTTTCAGTAAATTTAATAATGACAGTAGATTATACCAGGTTTATTTTTTAGTACAACACACTGGGTTTTATTGACATTTTAAAAATAATTTAAGTAGAGCCACTTTCGTGAAGAGTCTGAATATATGAGTGACGGCCGGCTTGAAACTGACGCGCGTGTCACCCCCCGCACCCCGCGCATTCCTCAATCAAAAAAAAGAGTGGGGCGCGCCTTCGTGGATGGCACTATCTATACTTATTAGCAGATCTTTGCAATCGTAAATGCCTAAAAATAATCAAACTATCATCTGAATATCCCATTTTTGCTTTTTCATTTGGATTTTCTATTACACAAAAGAACAGTTCTGTTATTCAACATGACCCAAATGTCTGTGTTGTATCAACAGTGGGTGGACTGAGATTGCTAGTTGCTCGTTACTCCGTTCATCTCTCAATTAAATTCCCGACAGACTTACAGTGAGTTGATTAAAATAGCGTTACACTTACACATTTGGTTGGAATTAAAATGCCAGTCGGCCAGATCTGTCATGCAGAAACTAGGCCATACCCTCTAAATTTTTTGACGGTAAGGTCGTAGAGTTCGTTGACCTGCGCATTCTGTTACCGGCGTACCGCAACGTGTATATGTCTACCTTCCCCATCTCCGCATCCTTGAATGCAATGGGGATGAAGTTCTAGCAAGATTTACGGAAATCTAAACCTATTCCAAAAACTCTTGTTTTCTCCATAAAACACTACGCATTTTGCTGCTTTGTCCTCATTGAATCTTAATAGTGTCTAAATGTCGAAAAATCTGTAATTATTAGTAATGACTAGTAGCCTTAGTTTTGCTATATTAATCTCCAGTGCATTTGTTTTACGGACTTGCGAAATTATTATGCTGTTGTGCTCTTGCGAATTGATTTAGAGGTCACCATTCGTGTTTCGCATCACGTGGGTGTTTCGTTTACTAAAGATGTATTCGAGTAGCTCGCTCCTTGGGTTCATTGTTTCGCTCCTGCCATCCATTTCCATCATTATGACACGTACGCCAGCAAACAATGGCCTAGACGCGCTGTCACACAATTCTCAATCAATCCGTCCTCTCGATACAGTTAAAACCGATTTAATTTCATTATGTCTGTTTGTTACTGACAGGACATAATAGGTAACGAAAATCAATAGAGCATTGTTGGATTTTGTATAAAATGTGGTTGAATAGTTATAAAGGTCAGCCGCTGATCGATTTGAAGACCTTGTTAGGTGTAAAGCTAGACTTTCTGTAAACCCCATATGGATGGCTAAACGTTACTAATCTGCAGATCAGTGTTAACATAAAATCAATAACTTGTATTATCAAAACGACTACTGTGTGCGTTGATGCGCCTGCGCCGGCCTACGACCGCGCGTGCCTCTGCTCGGCTACCAGCATATCAATACCATGCTAATCTTCAACATTTGCATATGATGATGGGATAACTAAGAAGGTCCATCTTTCTACAGATGATTTTATAAGTAGAGGTAGAGCTATTATTTGTTGTTATAAATATTATGTTATAGAAGTAGTATAAATGAAGTATCATTTTACTAAATATAGCAGGTCGATAGCCGAAGATAAAGAGGGGGTATCTGTTAATTTTGCTTAATAATTTCATTATACTTTCGTTTACTATTGTCATAGTTTTCCTGTTTTGAACAAAACATTATCATGTTGATACTATCGATTAGCTATATAGTGTATTCATTCTAGATTTCAATGTATGGGCGAAACGGCAAAATTTATAATTTTAGTTTGTTGCTGCTGTGTTATAGCTCTAAGTGAGTACATTATAGAACACAACTCTCCCACCCCCCCAACCCGCCGCTTCACCCCTCCCCCCCTTGATAAAGGGCCCAAATTTCATATTTCCTCTATTTTCAGGAGAACTATACAAGCTAGGACAAAATGGTCAAGGACTAAATTATTTGTCAATAAATTACCTACAAATAAGTACTAACATTCATTTTGATACGAGTTATAGTTTTTAAGCTATGGAGCATCAAAGAGTACTAAAAATGTGCGTATAGCAGAAATACAACATTTAACACAAAATATACAATATAATTTATAAATTTTGACAAGAAATGCGTTTCTGTGGTACATACCTATCTAAAACAAATCAGTATCGTCATTATTATCTTCTAAGGTTTGTCGAATCTACTAAGGCCCCAATGTCTGCATATGGTGGATCAACGGAATGCACCTTTAACACATCCACATATTTTTCTGTAGCCATTTTTGCAGCTGCATGATATTGTTTTCAGTATCAACTGTAGAGCTTGATCAAAGTATGCATTGAATGCTGACAAGCTGAAGAAGGTGGCCTTTTCATAATTACACCGTATTGTTCTTGAGAGTTGGTCAAGAAGTGAAGTTGAAGTACCTAAATGTTTCGTAACACGATTATACTTTTTTCGGTTTGCTTAGCCCCATACTATGCAAGAATATATTTTTCTCCTGCCTTTTTACCTCCTCGCGTTAGGCATCAGGAGTTATTGTATCTTGCAAGTCGATGTTATATGTTATTGAATAGAGTAAACCTTTCCTGTGCCTTAGAATGCCGATAGTATGTAGTACGTCGAAAAGACATTGTCGTAGTGGTTGGGCAAGACATTGATCTGTTGGTTCTTTTACTGGGACTGACTCCACCACGTAAGAATATATTCTACTACATCTGCATTCTACAACAAAGGAAAGGTTTAGTCTTTCCTGTTTGGTAAAAAGACCGAGTTGAAAGATACAATAAACGTTTAAAATAACCCGGATGCCTCACGCAAGCAGATAGAAGAGGCAGGAGAAAGATATATTCTCGGATACTATCATAGTAGGTACCTAAAAAGTATAAACGATATACGAGAGGTCCACTTTTACAAAAACATTGATCTGAAGAACAATACAGTAGTGATATTATCAAAGTTTCCATCTTCAAGAGCTGCTTGTCAGAATTCAACGCATAGGTACTTTTCATCAAGTTCAATTATGGCGAGCAAATTTTTTCAACCCAGAAAACTGAAGCTGGATTTTTTTTAAACTTCGTACCCTAAATACCACATAGGCACCAGCTCCACAGTAGATACTGAAAATAGGATCAAGCAGCTGCAAAAAAGGCTACAGAAAAGTATGTGGATATGTCAAAGCTGCATTCTGTTGTTCCACCATATGGATACATTGGGGCCTTAGTAGATTCGACAAACCTTTAGAAGATAACAATGACGATACTGATTTGTTTTAGATAGGTATGTACTACAGAAACGCATTTCTTGTCAAAATTTATAAATTATATTGTTTATTTTGTGTTAAATGTTGTATTTCTGCTATACGCACATTTTTAGTACTCTTTGATGCTCCATAGCTTAAAAACTATAACTCGTATCAAAATGAATGTAAGTACTTATTTGTAGGTAATTTATTGACAAATAATTTAGTCCTTGACCATTTTGTCCTAGCTTGTATAGTTTTCCTGAAAATAGAGGAAATATGAAATTTGGGACCTTTATCAAGGGGGGATGGGGTGAAGCGGCGGGTTGGGGGGGTGGGAGAGTTGTGTTCTATAATGTACTCACTTGGAGCTATAACACAGCAGCAACAAAATAAAATTATAAATTTTGCCGCTAAAAAATCTAGAATGAATATACTAATATGTTTTTCCTAGTAGTATCTTTACTAAAAACGTTAATGATGTTCTAATGCGTACTCGGCCTCGCCCTTGACGACACTGCACGACCATTGTAGTCAGACAACTCAGACAAGAATGTAAATCTGGTTTTAAATCACTGTACATTTTCCTACCTCGTCTCGTACTCACCTACAATGTTCTAGCGATGTTCACTGATCGCGACCCGCTTCAAACCATTGCACATCTTTGTGCGAAATGTATGCTCTTTTCGGAAGGGTTAAATCAAATGAATGAATGAATTATTATTTATTTGACACAAACAAAAAAATAAAAATTTAAAAAAATATCAAAATACAAAATTAAAAATTAAAAAAAAAATGACGGAACAAAAAACACAAAGCCTCCATAGTGTGCCAAAAAGGACCCCGCTCAGTATAAGTCGTGACAGCAGATGGTAAGCATGCCACGACACTGATTTTCAGCAAGAGCCCTTGCTAAGTGCTGGGTAAATCCACAGAACATAAAAAACTGTGGGTAAATCACACCGATCCACACTTTGAGTATATAGCCCCCTGGAGATGCCAATACGGACACGCGTCTAACAAATTTTTTCACCACTTTTAGGGGGGAGTGAGGTAAACACGTACAGCACACCACCATTAGATGAATAACTCAACAGACACAAATTTTGCTGTGGCGATAAACGCACACTACAAAAAAATTCAACACATGAAACATTACACGCACACAATCAGAGTTTTCACGTAACTACGCAGCATACATACGAACAAGATAGTGATGTGACACGCGAAGAATGAGTCAGATCAGTTTGCTGAATGAACTGAATGATTCTCGCTGAAAATTTCTTTCATGTGATTTTTTATAAATTCAAGTTGTGAATATGTGTATATTTTTTAGAAATAGTAATCCTGATACATAGTGACTTGATCGGTGATTGATTGTTGTCCATTACAGCGAAATAACCCCAACAAATATTCATTTAACAGGTAGATTAGTCCAAATCGAAGCCTCTTAATATATGATATATATTTACTAATGAGCTTCAAATTATAAGTACACATTTTGATTATTCTATTCTATAAACGTTAATTTACTTAAAAAGTTAAGACAGAATAACACAGGTAATGCATATCTACGAATATTTGTCTCAAGAAATCATTTTTCGTTTTACACTGGCTGCATTAGGATTGCACTAGGGTTGTCCTGGAACAATCCTACTACTATTATAAAGGCGAAAGTTTGTATGGATGTATGGATGTTTGTAACTCTTTCACGTAAAAACTACTGAATGGATTTGAATGAAACTTTACCACAATATAGCTTATACATCAGAATAACATATAGGCTACAATTTTTGAGGTTTCTAATGTGAGGTCGTAAAAAAACACATTTTTTGCGCTACTAGACGGGACGAACCTGAAGTCCACGCGAACGAAGTCGCGGGCAAAAGCTAGTAATAAATAATAATGAAAAAACCGATTTGAAAAAAACTAAAAAGCCAAACATAAATGTTTGTTTTTTAAGTCGGTTAAAAACCGATATGTACGTACATATCTGTAAAAAGTGTAATGTTTTGTGATATTTGTACTTATGTAACCTGCTACATGTATGAATAAATGATTTTCTATTCTTTTCTATTCTATTCTATATCGGTAGAACCCAAAAGCCAATAATTTAATGTGATTAAAGGAAATATGCAGCAGCTGGCAGATCTATACTTAAACCACTCAAGGATTTCAATAAGGCTCTTATACTTACAATTACACATTGTGAAGATTGGGACACTGCTTCAGCTGTTGCTGCAGCTGAAGCACTGGCAGTATTCAATATTGTTGGTTAAATTTTTGTATGTTGGTTCAAGTTGGTTCAGTTACTTGTGATGTAGTGTTAAAAATAATAAAGCAACTAATATACTACACAAAAATTGGCAAAAAGAATACAAAGTTGAGGGACAAAACACGAAAAAGGGGAGCAATAGATAAAAATCGGGAGTTTTTATAAAATAAATTAAAAGTCCGATAACTTAACGGTAAAGTTTTGAATATAGGGTTCGATAGTCAAATCAGTCAGGCATATAGATGGGCAGGTGGGTAAAAATCCAGTGGATATTTATCCAATTTATTCCCACCCGGTAGGTAAAAATTGATTTTTACCTAATTTACCTAGGTGTTTATTAAGAATGCTGGGTATTTATTAAATTTACGTTGAATACTCATTGTTTTAAGTATCAGTTGGCTGTGTATGAATACCCAGACCTACAATATGATTAGAAGTATCGTTTATGCTATACAGTCAGTCATTATATTCACTTAAAATCATAAATTATATTATTCGTTTCAACATAATCAGATAATGTTGAGTAGTATGACCAACCGTTTTTTTTAAATGAGTATAACTTACAAAAAGACAGAGACAAAAGGAGTTATCTCAACTTTGCAATATATCACTTGATGACGGGGTACTTGGTAGCGGTGACAGCACTCAATGTAAATCTGCATATCGTCGTTTTTTTTTTGTTTTGCATCAATATTTAAGTTTGATATATTTTGAGCACGTTTTACACTCTGACATATCATTCCTTAATTGCTAAAGCATTCTTGTACTATGACTATTTCATAACAATAAATGCACTCTACGCGATTTTTGTAAGATTTGTAACTCAATGTTTGACAGAACTACCTTAAATCCGTCGTCGGTCGTGGAGTTGTAAAAATAGTTATTACAAAGACACTACGCGCAGTGACATTACATTTAAAACTGGCAAGTTATAGCCAACGGCGATAGAACTGCGCACGTGGCGCAGCCCAGGTAGATAAAAAGATAAAGGGAAGGGTTGTAAAGGTATTGTTTTTGTTTGCATACTTATCGCTTGTATGATTGACTATGGCCATTTTGTGATCGTAGAGCTGACAAGTAATGAATTTACTGAGCACTTCATTTTCTTTTTAATGTGTTAAATACTCTCGTAGTATTTTCAGAATAACTCGTTGACGTGACCTTTCGTAAAACGCTTTATGGTTTACACATCGATACGTTAGGCTGCATTATTGAGTGAATGCTGTCGATAAGCTTTCTTAAATTTCAACCACATTATATGTATACATATATTTATAAAATTAGTTCGTACTTAATTCTTAGATATACAAATACGCATAATGTACTGCACTGAATAAAATTTTGTCCTGTAAAACTGTTTAACCTTACACAGTGTCAGTTTTTCCCCTTTGGGATTGCCAAAATGTAGGTACGCACTGTATTTGCAACTAAATGTCAGTTTTTACTGGATTTAAATAAAAATATACCATTTTTATAGTTCAGTATTATAAACTACTTGAAAAGAAATTGATTCGCACCATAAAAGTGACAAACTTCAATAAATATATTTCATTTAATTTTTATAAACAGGCTTTAATTTATACCCGGTATCAATTGGAATCGGGTGGGTTAAAATAGCGTGGATTGGATATTTATCCAGTGGCTGGGTTTATATCCGGGTATCTATAGTCAGGCATGACGTAAACTGCCACGTCTTACAGGATTTAGGTCGACTTAACCTGTAAGCCTGTAGCCCTGTAAGTAATAACATATACAGTCATAATCCCGGACCAAATGTATTCCTTTTACCTGGAAATATTTTTATAGCCAACAATTCTTTTCATTTTCAGACTAAATTTCAACATCGTATGACCAGAGGATAAGAAAGTATTTTTTTCTTATTTACCGTACAAGATTTAAATATAACATACATTATACTTACTACTTAATTCAAAATCTAATTAAAAAAACTGATTATAAAACTAACTCCAGTAAGGCCAGTGAGTGAATGATTATGTTGAGTCACATCACTAAGACCGATTCACCTCCGTACCACTGTATTCATGTTTACATTTTTCTGTCGTTTACGTATCGCAACGGTTTTTTCTTTAAATGGAAATTGTACTTAAATACACATTTAATAGTTACTAAAAATACTTAACTATGGTAGGAAACGCGATCTTGTTGCGAATTTGAGCTGTCAGATCGCCTTTTACATGAGAATACTTGTGCAGTACCATTTTTCAAGAGAAGCGTCACGCGATACGGAACGATGCAAAATGGCGGTGTAGCGACTTCAAGTAGTTTTATATAACGCGTTTGAACAGTTGACCAACGTACTTTGCCGGAGGGGGTCGCCCGTGTATGGCATCTCCAGGGGCTATATACTCAAAGGATCCACACCGTCTTTGAAGTAAGAGTAATCTGGATCCTTGAGGTCAGAGGTAATCACTTATCACTGAGCATATAACTACCGTTTGTGCGATTTGGTAACGTGTTTATTACTATCGTTGTCCCGCTCGCTCGTATCGCAGACTGTTTGGACGATAGAGAAAGGTATAGCGAGCCGTTGGCTGCCGCCCACTCTGAAGTTATGGCAGTTTGATGTCGGAATGTTCAGCGTTCAGCATGTGGTTGCCATGTATGTATGTGTATGTGTGACACGGACGTGTAGGCTAGTTGTTCGTCGCACCAGGTTATTGTTGTTGCTTGTTAATGTTTAGCTAGTAGAACTAGCCAGTAGTTATTGTAAACGAGTGACGTGATTCGCCTTGTCTTCTGCTTATACTGTTGCTATCTTTCTGACTGAAATGAATGGTGACACTGCTTCTACATTTATTATCAAACAAAACCCGATTTTAATTTTAGATATCCACTAATGTTTATCTGCTTTTATCATTTTGATTATAACAGAACAGAGTACTAAACAAATTTAAAGCAAATAAAGGCAATTAAGTTTTTAATTAGCTAATTTTTTGCAACACGTAAATTATATAATTTATGTGTATTTATTTCCACGGCTTTTAGCAGCCCTAGCCGCATTGTAAAGAGTTATCCAAAAGATTTCCTGGTCAATAACAAATCTTCTCGTTGGAAGTTCCTGATTAAATGATTAGTGATAATGATGATGTATGTATGATACAATGAACTGAATTAATCTAGCTATTTCCCAAGAAATAGCAAAATCTAACTGACACTTATTAAGAAAATAAGTGGTAAATGGTGTTGTTTTTAATTTGACAAGAAATATTATTTTGTAGAGCTACAGAATTATCGCCGCTTCTTACTCCATTAAACGTTTTCAAACGTAATGAGTACAAACGTGAAATGACTCTTTATATTCTTAAAACATATCTCCAAGATTGTTGATAAGTGTTTAATATATCTTTTTACTTCTAATCTTGATTGTTCAAGCTCAAACAGCTCCCGCTTTATAGTCCAACCAAATTGTTCTCAACCAGTATTTTGATGGCGCTAAGGTTCAAATTAAATGATGGTAGACTCTGGGGCATACAACGGTGTACCATGTAAAATAACGCGGTGCCCATAGTAATGGCAATGTTCGCGGAAGTGGCGACTCGTACGTAGCGTTTCTGTCACGCACCGCGCCGCCTGCGCGTGAGTCGACAGCCGACAACGAAGCGTTTTTCACTTGATATTATTTCACTTATCTAACCATCATACTTTCATAATTTACATGGAAGTATTTTATCGTTTGAACATGTCCTATCTTTTAAATTAGTCCCTGTATGAATTCGAGATAGATTAATGTCTCGTCATCTTAATCCAGTACTTAAACTTGCTTTAATTCAAGCCACAAATAAAAAGTACGATAGTATTTGTTACGAATTTCTTTCTTTTCGCTTCCGTAGATGTTCCTTTACTTGTTTCTTATCCTTCGCCTTACATCTCTATGAAATTAATGTATGATTCCTAGTAGAACCTACATGCCTATGCATATGAATAATACATTTGGTGGTAAATGTATTACCACCGTGTAACTTTGCAGTGCAAGCATCGCTCACATAATCGACATTCTTAAATTCTATCGTTTTCTATACCAAGCAAATAGCTTTACAGTCGATAATCCTTAATAGCGTTTACTAAATAGCACAGCGATTTTGTCTATTTGAACACGGATTATACAGATATTATTTAATATTGTTGGCCATTTGTTCGTGACAAAGGCCAGCTTGCAAACGGCCGGGTTTTAGCGGCAATTTTGCAATTAATGCATTTGTGGTCGACGCAACTATCGGACAAAAACACAATATCATATTGAGTATAATATGCTCTACAGTCATGATTGGAAAAGTGAAATCAAATGTCTGCACCAATAGATTATTTTATGGTGTCGAAATTAATTAATCATTTGGTAATTGATTATTATTGACGCTATTATCATAAACTTACAAGATTGTAGTGTTGTGTGTTAACTATTTTCAATGCAGTGATGGATTTGTTTACAAGTTACAAATTTACATTTCGACGTTGCTGACAGCTCTCACGGTTACGGCTATGCTTTATATTTATCGCCGTGTTTACAAACATTATATGCGACTTAACGCTCTTAATTTTATATCCTCAATTAACTATTTCTGACAACACAACACTGCATTTTATAATATACTTGTTTCACACAATGGGCCATGAAACTATAGTTGCTCAGGGCAGCTCAGGTCACGGGCCCCATCCACAGGATTCGTAATAGTTAATGGTCTTGCCTTTCGCGTCTGTTGTCGTTCGGTGTTAGTTAAGTAAGTAAATCGGAGCCCCCTGAATAGTAGTTACTTGTGACGTCAAGCAACAAAAATGCAGTGGCGGAGTGCACGGCGCGGGCGCCGGTCGAGGGCGGCGCACGTCACCGCCGATTGTTTACCCCGCTCGTAACGTAACGCGCTGTTGCCGCATCGCGCTCGCCTCCTCTCACTTTCGCGATCGCTCCGTCCCGCTCAACACGATAGCGTCCTCCCGCTCGCACGACTAGCGGTGCTCGACTTTTTTGGACATGCAGTTTTTTCCGTTCTCGGTTATGATCGCTTTACGGGGTTATTATTGTTTACAGACAACTGTAATTATTTGCTTTTTTCTAGTAAAACACCCGTTGTATTCATATCTTGCACATATCTTTTATCAATCGACATGCAATTAAATATACCTTTACGACACTTGTGTTTTGTTTTATCGTGTGATAAATATCAAACGTAAATTGAAAATTGACGCTATTTCGAACAAAATTACATTCACGATGCCGATGTAAAAGACATCAACGCAGCGCAAGGACGCGTCCGCGCATCGTAAATGTTCAATTGTGTGAACGCGAGTCGCGACATGATCGTAAAAATGGGATCATCGTATGACTAATAAATACGTTTATTTATTAACAAGTTCATATTATAAGGATTTTGCAAATTTGTATACCAATACAAGTAGATTAAAAATGTAGAGCAGATTATTTCGTGTGTAAAGTTTTCGGCTTACAGTTACCCTTATTTGTTTCCAACAACGACCTCTATGTTACACTAGACAGGCTGTTTAGAACAAATTTTGTGGTACGGTAAGTTTAGGCCAGATGGAGCATCTGCGTTTAGTCTGTTACCAGAAACTACCACGTCAAAACGTTCCTTAGGGGCCGTCCATTAATCACGTGAGGCTCAAAAGGGGGGGGAGGGGGTACGGAAAACATCACGAAACATCACGAGGGGGGAGGGGGGGTCTCGTTAGACATCACGTGTATTAATTTTATTTATTTTTTGTCAAAAAGCGCTATTTCTGAACCGAAATTTTGAACGGCGCGAAAATTTGAACGATTTGTAGTATACTGTCCACGAAACGCCCACGCGTATCCTCACGCTACGAGGGTGGGAGGTTCTCTGCGTAGTGCGCGAGGATGATGATGCCGAGTGGTTTGACGAAACCGAAGTTAATATGTCACAAACCTCTTTGCCAATAACAACTGCCAGTGAAGAAGAAGCTTTACCAGTTGTAACCTTAAATGAAAGTCTTGCAACTCCGTGGGACGAAGACAACATTAATTAATTATTATTAATTAATTAATTAGTCATTAATTTTATTTCAAATACATATAAATGTTTTTCGAATCAAAACGCCATTTGTTAAATATTTTTTTCCAGTCAAAAATTGCCTTTACATAGACTTCCAAAAAAATACATGTGATCCAGGGGGAGGGGGGGGGGGAGTGGTCCCAAACCTCACCAAATATCATCAGGGGGGAGGGGGGGGTCAAAAAATGAGTAAAACGACCTCACGTGATTAATGGACGGCCCCTTACGTCAAAAGACGAAATAGATAAATTACGTAAATATGTGTTTATGTGCACGTATTTTCACATACTTTGTCAGCGATAATTTTGTTAAATTGTTTGTAGTAAATCTAAGTGATTCAATGATTAATTTGAGGCATAAAAGTATTAATTTTAGTTTTCTCACAATTTCCATAGAAAACCAAAGATCAACCAAAAACAGACATGCCAAACAAAAGTCTCATAGGTAGAAATGAATGAATTACTGTCTAATAAGAAAATCGGCCAGTAGGATTTATTTGAGTTTATCTTATTTTAAAATGAATCATTTCGTTAAAAAGGAATGTCAAGATTGTTGATTTGATTGAAGAAAAAAAAAAAAAAGGTATTGTTAGATAAGTACAAATTATGTTGTTATAATATTGGTAGGCATATATTGACCCTTAATCAGTCAGGTATCAAACGACTGCCAGGAGTCGCATTATAATGGAATTTCTATTGTGTCTCGTTCACACATACTTGACGAGTTAATTATTTTTGAGGATCTAATATCAAATATTTTTATATACATATAAAACATTACCTATCACTCGAATAAAAAATATATAAACGTAAGTACTAATATCGAATCTTAGGCAGAAAACTAAAAACCAGCGACGTGTCATATCTGTTCGATTACTCTTTGCTACCTTTGACAGTTCAGTGTTGTTGTTGTAATGGCGATTGTCATGTTTGGGAGAAATGAAAAAAAGGATCGATGTGATTTCTTTTTGAGTTTTTTTTTATTTTTAAGTTATAAATTTTCTCTAATATTTGAAAACGATTTAAAATATCATAATGTATTTAAATGTATATGCTTTAGTAGCTTAAGATTGACTTTCCTAAGAAGCACGACAATAATCCGCATTAAACAGGAGAAATCAAAAATATTCAATGGCAACACTTCACTTCTGTCATTTTTGAAAATGTAACACAAAATTTGTTCTGAACAGCGTGTCTAGTAAAATACATATAAGTCTATGGTTTCCAACTTTTCAAAAGCTGAAGCGAGCCTAACCTGACGTAACTCCGCTTTACGGTTACGGGTGGATTTTTCCGGAGTATTCCGGGCTCGACTGGCTTCATCCGGGTGTTATCGCCGGGTCTGCTCGGCCATCCGTCGCTCGTTTCGCATTTTTAATTGGAATAACCGCCGATTTCGCCCGCGTAGTAATGCTCCCGGTGCTTTCGGACCGGTTATGTTATCATAATACCCCGGCTTACTAATGTATTCGCGTTAAAATTTACCATAACGTAAAAAAACCGTACTAACACTGACTTACATACAATGACAACATGTACCGAATACATACAACCTCCCTAATATGCGACAGTTTGTATTGTATGTTGTAGTGATCTTACCGTATCAATTTAAATATGTAATATTAACTTGATTTTTGCCCGCACTAAAATGTATACTACTCAACACTGTCTAGGGATATTTTGGATGACAGTACTTCTACAGTCTTTAAACTAAATAATTTTTTGTGAGTTGACCATTCCACAATCACAACTCTGCGAAATAGAAAATGCATAATATACCAGCACTTGTCGTGGCTTTTCCAATTTTCCAGCAGCTCTACAAATCTTAGCAGTCAGTCAGTACAAGCGTGCTCTAATAAAGAAGTTTTGTTCAATGGCGGCGCGCGTCGCACAATAGAAAGTGAAGCGGCGCAGGCGCAGCGGGCGCGATAGAAAGCGGCCGGCCGAACGTTCACGACACCGGCCATGGCGCATTCTTTCACATGCATGTACTGCGTTTACGTGGACGATATTCGTTGTAGACACGAACATTATAATAAAGTAATTAGCTGGATAAGCTGCTGGTGTTGGCATTTCCACCGTGCCCTGATTTGTAGTTGTTTGTAAAAGACATGACATAGTTGGAATAGTGCTTATTACTGTAAAGTAAACGGTGCTTGATTTCAGCTACTAATCTATATCATTTTGTAATTAATCAGATTTATGCGTACCACATGTGTAACATACTTGAAGGCTAAATAATTATTGTCCCTTCACTCTGTCGTATAATCCGAAGGCCGTCTACGCCATCAAATTATTCGCAAACGCATGCATGGCGTGTCAAAAGCGTAGCGACCGCAAAGTCGACAAGCAACACTTGAGGCGTCGTATAATTATCGCATCGTATCGCGGCCCTTCCCCAAACATTACAAGCAATAACCGTCTTGGGCAGTAAACTGGTTGGCAATTAACCCTCCCCTTATCGGCGTAGGCCGCTGCGACCCGCGGGCCAGCCTGCCAGGTGCGGTACCGCGCCGGTTAGGGACCCTTCAGCTAGTACCTTATGGCAAAAATTCCAAAGACTATAAAGAATACGGCCCTTGAACTTGACTAAGCCGATGTGGCGTGGTGACTTTCCAGAAAAAAAAAAAATTTATACAATAGAACTAAAGAGATTTATTGTTTGTTTGAACGCGCTTATCTAAGGAACTACTGAACCCTATTAAAAATTATTTTTTAGCTGGATAGCTTATTTTTGGAGAAAGGCTTCAGGCTAAAAACGCTGTGACGGGTCGCGGGGGACTACTAGCTGCTAATAATATGTTAAAGCCAGTCTCCGGGAGACTCATCCCGTATCGGCCAGTCGGGATTTTCAATATTGGGAATCCCATAAGAATCACAGGATTAGTCTTGATTGAGCTGTAAACGAAGCCGACGCTCCAACAGCTTGGGCGTCTAAAATATTTCACCAAAATGAATTTTCTGCTAAATCAAAAATCGACTATTGAAAAAGATGCACCGCGCAAAAGACTTCAAGGTTCTTGACCCGCAACTAATATTTGCATGCGGTGCGACGCCAAGGTCGCCGCAACACCTGCTGCCGGACGCGAATACGATGTGTTTATTACCCCACGTCATAGGGGCGCACGCGGTTCAGTACTCTGCTTTTAGACGAGTTGCGTGTTGCTAAGGTAGAGTTTTTAAATCTAATGCAGTTGCCTCTTTTATACACGCCTGAAAAGAAAAAAACATGTTTTTTTTTAACCATTCGTTTTTATCTTTGGAAATCAAATATCTTTTATGTGCAAAGTCATGGCTGTGAATCCTGGAAACACAAACAGAAGCGTATTCCGCACACCAGTTTAAGCTCCCCCGAACACTTTTCCATAACATTTCAAATGGGTTCCGAATAAACCACGACAGGAATAAATGATTACGGTTTCGGGTGATCCAAGAATAGCCGAGTTTATTAATACCTCTACTGTTGCGCGACCTTCAGTGATTTTGTGAACTTCAGCTCTACGATTCAGCCTTGCGAAACCCACTGTTTGAAAGATATCGTGATGCAGCGATAAATAGACTTGCGGTGTTCTCTATCTAATATTGTTATGTAGTCGAGTGTACAAAGGCTTTGTGTAAACAACTCCTTGAATTATATCAGTGCCAAAAATGCAAGCTAACGGAACTAAAAGCGCACAAAAGACAATGGCGCGCAGTCATTTCCGGATGGGATATGCGCTGCACGGGACAGCACCTTTGTGCACCTCAGCTGGACCGCTGCCAGCGACACATTTAGATCCTACTGCATCCTCCCTTAGCGAGACGAGTGCTGAGGTGTCGGCGATATCAAAGAGGGTTGATTCCACTTAAAATTGCACTGGTGACACTTGATTTCGGACATGCGTCGTTGACATATTCAACATCTTTTGACCTAGATACTATCATTCAGATTGAGTTTCAAGTACGTCTGAAGTTAGCTGATCTGTTTTTGGTATCAATCTATCCCTACCTAATATATTTAAACAAATTCTAGATTAAATGCGATTAGCAACAGTTCAAAATAATTCTTAATGAGAATACCTCGCTCCATTTAACTAGTCTTCATGACAAAATTGCTTTTACCAGACATGGCTGTTAGCTTAATGTTTTTGATATCAGCAATCGCGTAATTGCTTTCGAATTTATTTCGCCTTTTCTAATGAATGGATTAGGTTTCGACTTACACAATTTATTTCAATGAAATATTTAGTTGATTGAATGACATGACGTGTTATACGTGGTTGTAGTTCATCTGTTAAATAGACTATCTGCGGTTAAAAATGGTTACGGTTGAACAATTTAAGGTTAACATGTAATGTTAATAATATAGGTTACTGTTTAGTAATCAAAGTTCATTAAATCGGCTTGGGCGTCGTTGATTGAATAACCTATAATTTTATCTCATACCTTGTTAATGCTACTGATATCGCGCGATAATCATTATTGTATCACGGTCTTTTGATGGATTATTATTATAATTAAATTGCGATTCACGCCTTGAACTCGAATCGTGCACTATCATCGCGGTTCTTAAGTGCGTGTTGACAGCTGGTAGAAAAAGACCGGTGATTCTGCCTTCGATATGGCAAGAGCACCTGTGACTACACAGGTTTCTTTGCATATGAGAAATTAGGTAATGTTATACATACTTCTTTTATAAAGCTACATTTGTTATATTCATTACTTCCAGCTGTTTTAGTCGCATTAGTTATATTTAATTGACATTGTAAACTTAATTTTGAAATTATTTTCAATGACCGGAATCCGGATATTACTGCTGAAAATTTGTTCATAAAAGCTGTGCTAGAACTGTTTATTCTCTGTCTTCCGCTTCTAACAGCATTACCTTTACCTTACCATCTTGACATCATGGGCTTGAAAGTCATTCATTTAGAATAAATTGCCTTTCCTTGCTTGCGATTGCAATTCCTCAGACAATTCACTCACCCTCTTATTAAAATTCCAGACGGAGCTGTATGGCATAAAATGGCGTAAGCTGGTATGGGGCGAGACGAGCGGCGGTGGCGAGGCCGAAGAGGGGGCCGCGCCTCTAGCGGACCCCGTCATCAGCAGCTACGCGCGCTGCCTCGCCGGCGACATCTTGTGCGTGTGGCGGCGGGTGCCGGCGCCGCAGCCGCCGCCCGACAACCCATACGAGACGCAACCGCCAGCGCCGCCGCCGCCGCTCTCGCTCCGCGCTGCGAAAGAGCTGTGGATCTTCTGGTATGGAGAGGAGCCTGACCTGAATGGGCTGGTCGCGCCGGAACTGATTGCCAGCCGTGAGTACATGGTTTTGTTTTTTGTGTGTGATGTCGGTAATAGGAAGAGTAGAAGCCAAACTCTGCCACTGTTAGGTATACTTCACGTTCTTTGCATTAAGTACCGGAATTAATCTAGAACAATTGACAACTACGATACGTTGAATAACTACCCAAGATTATTAATTTAAACTGCTCCATCGTTATAGTGATAGTTTCGTCAAAACGACTACATTAAATTCTGCTCAGTAACACAGTTTCCATTAATTTGCATAGACAAAAGGCTCGGCTCGTTAACCAAGTGGTGGGCATTTGACGGCAGATCCGAATCTCTCGTCAGCGCAGACAAAGCGCGGCCCGCGACGGAACGGCTCCGGCAATTAATGTATAATGACAGTACAGCTTTTCGAGATACTGCTGTTGTGCCCAGATAAGCTCGCAGCGTGTCTAGTGCTTACGACGCCGTTTCGCCGCCTAAAATGTGCGGATAACCGAGGACGCCGTTTACTGTGAATCTTAAATAAATTCAACACTGTCTGCGTCGCTTCAAAACTCAACATTAGGTATACATTTCTTAAAAATGTTGTAAATTCAGCTATATCCTTCCCGGTCGTAACGTTTTATGGTGTAGTTATTTCGGAGTATCAGCTAAAAGTTTTGGCATATTAAAGTTTAGCAAGCATCGCCAACAGTCTGAACGGGGTTCGCTTCCGTGAACTTGGTCGGTGAGCCGCGAGCCGCGACAGGTGTGTGGGTGGCGGCGGGTTCAAAGCGGCCGCTAAGCGGTTCTTTTTGTTCCCACGCCGCGGCCGCGGTCGCTGCTACGTGGAGGAATTATCGACGATATTTGTGTACCCGAACCCTATATCTGAAACGACAAAAATCAATAGGTGTACGTACACGTTTGTAAAGAGAATTCGTTTATCATTCCAAATATAAGTAATCTTCAGTACATTTTAAGCTTTTGCGCAGAAATTACTAAAATTCCATACCTGAACCGTTTTGTCGCCATTATGTAATAATGAAAAAGTGTGCCCTAAAACAAAGGGCTCGGTCCTAAACTTACACCACAATAAGCGGTCGCAAATTTGAATAGTCCGACATCTAGTCTAAACTCATTCGTTACAAGGCGGGCGGCCTTCGCAAACACTCGCAGGGCGCCGCCCGCCCTAGGCCGCCCGGTGGGGGTAGAGTCATCAGCCTTTCAAGCGGCGCTGCGAGGTTTTTTTTGGCGCCCCCTTTTCGGTGGAACAGCTATAAAACCTGTACTCTAGTTAGTGATTGGGCAGCGGCATAGAGCAAAATGTTTTGAAACGTTAAGATTGTACCGCACTACGATAATATAAGAATCCTTTTAGTTAATGGAACAAAGTTGGAAAATACTTGATTAGATTGATCTCTTTCTGTGATAAATGACTCACTGATGTGATAGCATACTGAAACTTTTATCCAATACTTATAAAATTATTAAATAAATGCAAAGCGAGGCAGTAAAGTATCTAATAGCAACATACACAGTCAGTTTACCACGATGCAGTTGTGTGTATCTCCAAGTTATACAATCGCAATGAACTTGATAAAGCAACGCTCTGACCGAGTTATTCCAGTAGTTCAGCAATGTTCCGGGTGCTAAACAAATCAGTGGCACACTATTGACCCTGAGCAATAGACTGGAGTGGCTCTCCATCGGCGACGAGCCACTCGGACGTGCCACATTAATTAAATGGGGCAGGTCAGGGACGGACGCACTGAGTCCACGCATATCACACTATTGATTGCCTTTGATGCGTCTCGTTTGAGAAATAAGATCTAAAACCTGGTATTTTATATAGGAAGGTAGATTCAGAGTCTACATTCAATCAGTCAGATTGCAGCAATTAGAAGCTCGAGGAAAGGAAAAGACAAAAAGATAGATAATCGTTGAACAGCCACAAGTTGATCTTGTTTTGGGACTCAACAGGTGGCTGCGATGTCTACCAGCTAACCCCGCGCTTCCTTGTCTCAACTTTTATCGCACCTCCGGAACTAGGCTACGATTCCGCCTCGATCTGCGCTGCCAATAAAACTAAAAGTCGACTGAATCGCCGGAACTTAACCATCGCTAACTGTTGGCTCAATAACACATGTTTACTTCTCAAAACCGACACCGCGCCAATGTTTACAAACACTATCAGCCGCCGGGTCCTCGTCGCCTCTACGCGTTTGTGCGAACGCGAAGTATTTATCATATGAAACCGGTACTTTAATGACTCGCTGAATGGTTGTAGAAACCGAATAATACTGGCCCTGAAAATTTAATTGGTCGTTAACACTCGCGTACTATCGGTGTAGAAGAAACACCCACGGTGCTTTCGCACAATGGATAGTAACGTCAAGTTCTATAGTCATTTGCCAAATCGTCCACGTGGGGACATCATGAGTAACATATCAACCGACCAAATTGTGAACAAGTTTTCCTGGTACTCATAGCTAGAGCTGCGCATGCGCAGACGCGCCCTCTGCGCAAGTTCATGCCTGAGCAGCGCATCTTAAAATAGATCGTGACATAAATCTACTTAAACGGTCTTTATTTCGGTCGCCGCCCATTGTTTTGCTCTGGTTATAATTTTCCATTTGACGTGTTACGGTATTATACTTTCTGTAAATCTAGCGTCACGCTCAAATAGCCATAAATAGTAAATAATACACATTTCACAAGGATGTGTTTCCCGCCCAAAAAATAAGACTTGCAGTTTTAATATAACCTGCTCAGACATTTGGATTCTTTGTAGTTATCTGTTGTCACGCACGTAACGTCATTGTTTAAAAAAAACATTTTAAAGTTAAAAATATGATTTTCTTTATCGCTGTTGCTGTAACAATGGCTGAGATAATACGATGCAAATATCGTCTGTTGTGTTGCTGATCGTGTATGTCGCACACTCGCACCTCGGGAGGTCAACAAAACGCCAGCCTTGACATTGTGCTTGTATTTATGTGCGGTTAGCTCGTGCCGATAGAATCGTTGCATCCTAAGCGAACTGAAAGAGCCAGATATGTTTACTGTTTCATGTAATTCATGAGCGGACGCCCCGCTACTAGCCTATTGTTCTCGCGCACGACGCGACGAGACCGCATACACATTAGGAAATCAAATAGGTTTAATAATCTTCTGTGAGGTCATTGAGCGTCCTAAATCGGCCGTCAACTCCGCGGATTCGCTTCAAACTAATCATATTCTTCCTTATCTATTGGCTCACAAACAGATTTTCGATAAGATTTCCCATTTGTTGACATGATCTGTTTATTTATCTGATTTATACGTTACACCAGTCATATTATCGTCAAAGTAATTGCCGATAGAACCGTATTGTAGAGTTGTTTGGACAAGGGTCCTATTACCTACCGCGCAGGCGCGTGGTCGTGGTCGTGGCCGTGGTCAGCTCAATTGTTTCGACCTTGCGATTCTATTAGTCGCAGGGGCATCGCGCAGTCCACGCTTGTCGCATACAATAATCCGCTGAATGGCGATATCGTTTAAATCGGGTGATTATTATCCTGTTACTTTGTATGTGGAATATTTCTTGATTTATGGAGCGTGAATGTCACTTTAATCTGCTCATAAACGATTAATGTTGTTGAGGAAACTGAACACGACACAAAGCGTTTATCTCACGATTAAGCAAGAACTTTAATTTATTTTGCATCGCATGATGTAAAGTTTTTCCCACAACACTTCCAAAGTTCCAATCGACTTTCCACAACAAAGACCGGTGCCAATAAACCTTTCATTGCATCTGCTTCACACGTCTCGTCTTTCATATCGCTGCCATATCTAGTGAATCTTGCGGCGGTGCTGAAACGCGAGGAGTTCGCGAGTAAATAGCCTCGTTTTATTTCGGATGTTCCGCGACGTCGCCACTTAGCGCCGCGTTGTGTAACGAACACACCGACATCGCACCAGAGCGCTAAGTGCCGTAATACTAACGCCGATACGGTCATTTAAAACCATTCAGTTTTAATGTCCAACGAAACTCTTTAAACACAAAACGAGTAATTTCCTGTTAACAGTTTAGATACAATTTATCACTGGAACGAGGGTTTGACATCGTTTTTCATGTAGCGGAGAGAAGCGACTGAGTTTATGACAGTTTTAATTATGTTTGTAAATTAGTTCTGATAAACAGTTTTTGATGACAGATTTTGTCCGCTCGCCACATTATACGATTTAGAGAAGCTTTCTCTACAGTACCAGTTGAAGCATTTTGCTTCTATGTAAATCTGGACTTTCTAACGTGTGGATAGAATAACTCCATGGCTTACGGGATTTCCACCAACACATCGGAGCTGTGTTTAGTCTTCAGATCACGTACGTCGGATCTTTTGTAAACAAATCCGCGCGCACATACTAGTTACAAAGTAAAATAACCCTTCTAAGTCCCACGCTCAAACAGCTGAAGTCAAGCTGTGGTTACCAGAACGAGGAGTGCAGATTTGTCTTCAGATAAAGTTATAGCTCTATCTGATCGTACCTAAGTTCTTCGGTATGTTTCTATCTGATTTTTGATGAAACTTTTCAAAGTATTTGTATTGGTAGGTTCTATTTATGAACTACAGATGTTCTGCCATTAGAATCGGGCTTTATAGGAGTTGCTATAGCGGTAAAAGTATCGATAAGCAACCCAATGTCTCGCTTTGATATACCTTAAATTCACATATCATCTGTAGAAACGATCGGAACCGCTCGGCTGGAGTTGCGTGCCTCACAAAATTGCGGTGAGCGTGGGAAGGCCGCGTTGTCTACCTCTTGTAGGGCTTAATAATTACGCCGTTTGCGGTGCGCCCGAACAAGGGACATGGGAAGATCTTATCGTGTCATTCCGAGCCTTCGTAACTTAATAACATACGACGAATGTGTCTATAACTTTTATGAAACACACAGGTGCTAATATTTGCCACAGGTATAAATTCGCACGTCGGTGTCATTCTATTTTGAGTATCAACACGCTGTGCCGGCGCTAAAAATAAATCCCTTATTGCAACGATAAATCTCTCCCGATCACCCAGTTTCCGCTTATATGGCAGCGCGCAAGGATTCAGGCTTCGACGCGAGTACACAACTCGGCGGCCGCGCTTTAATATCCTCAGTAAACGGAAAAAACAAGAAATACGAAGGTGAACCGGTGCATTTCATTAGATTATTTTTCAAAGCGCATAGCGCATTTGGTTTTTGCACAAACATTACAAGGAAGGCGAAAATATTTTCCTGATAATGATATTTGCACGCAATGATTTTTACGACGAATGTGTGCCAAGATGACGCTTATTGCGTGTGTCA
Organism: Pyrausta aurata; assembly: GCA_963584085.1. Lineage (NCBI taxonomy): Eukaryota > Metazoa > Arthropoda > Insecta > Lepidoptera > Crambidae > Pyrausta > Pyrausta aurata. Next base: position 18,947 of record CAUZXH010000069.1, on the reverse strand, counting down.
TTGCCATATTGGGTGATATTTGGGAATCCTAGAAGCATCAGACGGAAGGAATCTGTTATTTACACGTCCCATATGCAGCGTTCTGCATTGATCGAAGGTCGGCGCGCGAGTGGGGCGGACGGAAATAGCCGAACGTAGCAATTTCCCGCCCGAACGACCGCTTGCTCGCACGCTGCGCCCGCCGCCGCCGCCCGACGCCCGCGGACTCGTAATGCACAGAACTGGTTTATTGCACACAATACCATTTAGTCAGCCACTACGTGTACGACGACTCACTACCCGATGTTCAAGATTGATTCAGTATCTAAATGCTGTTGTGTTGCGATCGAAATACCGCAGCCGCGCAGGACAAAGACAAGCGGAGGGAGTTGCGCATTTATGCCCAATGCAGCGCTGACCTATTTTATCAAGCGCAAAAAATAAATCAACGTCAATGAATTTTGTTCCAGTTCTAAATTCTCTCAGCTTTTTCACCTTTTTCCACCAAAGGTATCATCCGCTCAATCAATTAACTCTGCGCCGGATCGCTCGCCTGCATCTGATTATTTTCAAATGAAATTCAGCTGCGCTTAATTCGATTGGCGCGTTAAGCGAGGTGCTTTAGTGGTTAATATTTCAGCGTACCCGCCGGTTATAATTTGGGGATCCGGCGCGGTACGTGACGCTATTTACGCGGAGATTAACGGCGGGAGGCGGCCGGCGGCGCCGGTAATCTGTTTAGGGCGGGGTGCGCGAGCGCGGCCGCCGCCGATTTGCGGAATATTGAAGGAAACGAACGTAACATGCAAATAGACGTGTCCCGAATGTAAATTCGCCTTTGTTGTGGGATGGGATAAAGGCTGTGAATTTTTTGCAAAGAGCGATTACATATGTTTTTGTAGGTGCCTAGGTGGAATGGGAAGCACTTAGAATGAGACAAATTAAAATCGATTTTCCATTGCAGTGGCAAATACAGAGGATATTGTCTAGAAAGTTGTAAATAACTATAACTAGAAAAATACTTTGGATGTATAATAAAACAAAGAAAGAAACAGCTCTCATTGATCTATTAAGCTTTTTGCTACTTGTAAAAGATCTATAGAAATAAATGCAAATTGTAAAAACAAAGCTTTGTTTATAAAAAGCTTACTGAATTACATAAGTATCTAAAATTCCTAATATATTTACTATGCATGTAATATTCTGAAATGATACTTATCTAGTTATTACCTGGTTTTGAACCTATAATTCTTTGAGTAGACCTATCCAATCATCGACATGTGAATTCTGTCCGTTTGATTAAAGTCGGACACTTTGTTTACTATGAATATTACTCTGGAATTTCGAAGGCCGAAAGCGGGATATTGTTGGGCGCGGCACGTGGGCCTTGGGCGGGGGCGGCCGTAAATGTCACGTTACCACCCCGCGTGGGCGCCGCCCGCCCAAATACGAACCAACCTTTATCACGGCTCTAATAAAATTAATGAACATCTAACATCTAGATTTCCTAATTCACCAGCCCTCGGCTAAATTTGCTCAATCCCCCGCCTCAATGTTAGTTATTGACACCACTTTAATACTAGAACAAAACCGAATTTACTAGATACTAGACCAGACGAGCTAGTTGAAATATTCAGACATCTCTAGGCGGTCTCGTTATAACCGTTTCTGGGCCGTTTGCGAGGAGATGAAATGATAAATGAAAGGCTTGCCCGACCCTGACATTTTCAGCGAAACTTTCCTCCATAAGAAATGATATAATGATGTAATAACTCCGCATCGAATTTTCCATTTGTTATACACTCAACTGGTTTTACCTACCTAATAAAATCGTTTACAAGAATGTCTTGTGTTTTATGCTTTCCTTTGATTCTTCAAGTAGATAAGCATTTTATATTGCTTTAATACAGTTCAAGTTCGTTCAGGTCAAGTATTCATATGAGGGCTTCGAACGCTCAAATGAACCAATCTGTCAGACACATCAAGTCGTCGCACCAATTAGCCCGTCTGCACACCTGGCAGGCAGGCAGGGGTGCCCACCCGCCGGCTCCAATATTAATACCCGATATCCCCATATCGGACTTGCACCCGCTTTGATGCTGATGGACATGTAATTTCGTTACCGAGCCGGGATAAACCTATTTTGCGTCTAACTAAACCGTCCTTGCACGTGCCATGTTATGAAAGCTTTTTAACGAAAAATCTTACTCCTTTGCTAAGCGTTGCATAAAGCATAAAGCCTTTTCACGATTACGCGAATACTTGAATAGCTCGACGTTTCGACATAGGTAAGAGTCTCGTAACTCGAGCAAATAAAAACACGACGAGGCTCGCGTCACACCCGTTTTGGTTTTATTCTTGCGACGGTTTGCACGGTGCAAAGTCCGGAGTAGGGCTTGCGAAGTTTTCTTTTTATTTGTTCTTCAGTCAAAAATGGTGCATAATGTTTCGGGTGGGGGCTGAGGCTAAGCGGAGCGGAGAGCGAGTATCGATCGTAGCTGCTACGGCGCTACGGGGTTGCTACGGGCCCCTCCCCCCTCGGAGCCCACGTGTCCGCTCCGGCGACCTTCACGCCCCTGCTGAAAACAAATACACGCTACATGCTGGATTGTTACGTTATTGTTAACCCTAATGTTTACAATAAGGGTCGTGCGGGTCGACAAATTAAGGAAAGATCGTTACGGTGATTTGAATGTTATGTTTGTATTCATAATCCCAAGACAAATTAATTATACTATTGGACTAAAGTTATTTATACTCCTACTAGACGTTGTATTACCTTCGTTTTTATTACATTTTATCTTACAACTTTGAGATTTTACTTTATACAAGTACATGCTAATTGATTCCGTTTAAAGTCTTCAGTTCTTACTGATGTTTTGTCTAACCAAAAATGTATATTTATAGTCTTTTGACTCATAGAAAACTGTCAAAACAAATGGGTTCTCTCCCTTTCTTCCTCTGCCGTCCGGTTAATTGACCAAAACCTAAATCGTTACACGATGACCTTTCCAAACCACCCCCTCCCCGCAGAAAAACGACACAACAGCAGTAAAAGCGCGTCGCACTACACACGGCGGGCAACGGCGATTGCGGCGCGATAAATTAGGTGTGAAGACGGCGATAAGTGGCAGGGCCGCCGCCCGGCCCGCGCCCGCTGCACTGATCGATACGACGCACCGCACAGCCCACGCTGACGCCCCATCGGTGTGTCTTGGGGTTTATATGAATAAACAATCAAGTTTCTTTACTAATGCTTGATGAAAGTTTCAAGAACTCCTGCTATGACTAGATTCGGATAGTAAACTGGTGAAGAAATTAATTGGCAATACCTAATCAATTATTTGGAAACGATCTCGAGGATATTCAATCTGGTTTTTACATTTGACTGATTGTGAATGTCTGAAATGCTCCATACAATTATTTTTTTTATTTTTTTACTGGTATTGTCAGTTGGTCTAATCCTTAATTTAGTTATTTGGTTTGGACCAAATACTGAAATATTTACGTCAAAATTTTGCTATTAATGCTCTGAATTTAAATTGTAATCAAGTGGTTTTAAAATAATATAAAAATATTGTCTGTGAAACAAAAAAATTACTAGAAAGTCGTAAAGTTATCCAGAAGCTGTCGAACCTCTTCCCAGAATGGGGTTATATTTTATTGAATCGTGTCCGAGTCCTGTAGGGTCCGGAAGGTCGCGCCGACCACGACCTCTCAATCGTGTTCACAAGCTCCGGAACGGGCTCGCCCCACCCCGCGCTATCTGCCGCATCGCCACACTCGCCACCGACCCGGCCCCGCGCTAATATCGCCCTTACGGATCATACTCATACATACACCCGACACACACCACTCAATCTAATACACCATCTGCCATCTGTATTTTGAACCCGTGCCAAACACTAGTAAAATCTTTCCAAGTTCATTGAGGAGGCCAATTCAGACTCTACTTTTAGTGTTGTTCTTTAAAACTTTCTGTAATGCTTGCTACTACCATTTTCAAATGAAACTTTTCTCCGTTCTTGGGTGATTTCAGAAGAAAAATATTTTCATCTCGCTCCACTCTCAAATATTGTCGGAGGGGCTAGGAACCCCTCGAATTGGGTGTAGTAATGCTAAGAGCTCCATTATTCCCGTTGTCCTAATCTCTCCCGTAACAAAGCCGGGATACGTCTAGACAGACAGGGTAACATTGAGCTACGAGAGTCGGTTAATTAGCCGATTACTGCCGCGATGCTGCGAGCGACTTTCGCGCAAGGGCACGCGCTTTGTTCAACACTCCCTCGACTCAGCTTTCGTTCCAAAGCCCGGATGGCTTAGGACTCATATCGTACATGCACTAAATTCCTTATCCCTTAACAACTCTCCAACAAAACGAACGCAATTCCACACCTATCATAGATCGGAATAAGTCTTGCTTCACCATTTAAACGCTTCAGTAATGCGAACGCAACAGGTTGTTTTGTAGGCTAATTGTGGACGCAATTAAATCGTTTCTTTTCGCCTCCGCCTCGGTGGACGCCTCGTTATCCGTAACGAGCCTCAATCTAGCTCTTTTTGTTCTTGCAACATTGTTCACTTTAATTCTAATAGTCTCGACGTTGCTTTCGTTTAAATCCCGGCTCCGTTGACGAGCTGACAATCTCGAAGTCTGTTTTAATTGGTTTAACATCTCGTCATCGTCTGTGCTTCCATTAAATTAGTCCGAATGTTAGTTTTTACTTTCCCCGCGTCTGGTGGCCGCGAGGCGAGTCGTTCGATAACCCGTTCCGCAGGGTTTGCCCGCGGTCAGTGCGACACCTGATCCCTCTGTTCTGCACATGTCCCCTACATGTGCCCCGACATTATGCAGACAGATGTTCAAGGACTACGCCAAGTCAGGTTTTAGGGGGCTACCTAACGTAAAGAACCCACTTTAAAACGCAAGGCAAGATTCTAACAAAAACATCCCATCGTCATCCGTGTTACCGCTTGCACACTGAACGTCTGGATCGTCTCGTTAAAATGTTTCAATTTGTTCAAAAAACTTGTCATACCACTTTGAGGTATGCTCTTGTTTCGAAGGCAATTTATAAACAGTCGACGATAAATGGTTACTGTGCGCGTGCTCCCCGCCGCGGCGTCGCCCAAATTCCTCACAATGGCTTGCTTGACGGCGGTATACATACTGTCAGTGAACTCTACTGTTTTTAAATCTTAACCGACTTCACGTTTGTATTGCTTTATCAAAAAGTTGAAGAGGGTAAACATGTCAGATAGATTTCCCAATTTCGATTCTGTTGTTTAAATTGATTTATGTTATACAAAATGTCGAAGATACCGATAACATTCCGTTAGATGTTCGCAATTTGTTTTCGCCGTAAATAAAGAGTTACATATTATCTGTGACTAAATGATGTTGCGATCGCCATAGCGCAACATTCTCTGACCGGCCCGTGTCGAATGGTGGACTAGATGAATTATTTTACGTCGGCTGCGGGCGGTCGGGGCGCAGTCGTTGACCCAGCCGTCGCGCCCGTTCGATGCCCATGCCCCATACGCCCTCCACGAGCAAGGGCTCCAACCGCTCCATCCCACTGTCTGGATAGCGAAACCACGTTATCGATACCACTCATCGCCTAATTTCAAACTTCTCGTCTCACTTCATACGCTACGCCTCGGATACGGTTACAGTTTCTATGTCGTAACATTCTGTTACTTCGGAACTGTTATCTAATACAAACATTATCTCATCGGGGACGATATGTTTGTAATGTTTTGAGATAACACGAGCTTCTTCCGCCAGACGCTTTGTTTTGGTTCCATCAAATGCTATTCTCATTTCAACAATAGTGTTGGTTTTATAACAAGTTCATTACTGTTCACATCTTTGACACGATCCAATTCTTATCCATTAATTTATTATCCATCTTGCTCGAATGACATTCTTTTTGAAATACGTTACTGTTAAATTGGTCTAATCTCACTATCCAAAATAAATCGATGACCGTGTCCGAAGTGAATTCCAACTTTTAAGATAAAGACCAATTTTGAATTAGAAACTCATATTGTTCCGCTTGGCCAAATAAATCATGAGTGTGGAAACGAGCCGTTAGGTTTATTAATTAGTAGTTAGGGCCGCGTGTGGGTTGAATGCGCGCGCGCTACCAACGCAGTTATTGTGGGAATTGACTCGAGTGCTCCGCAAGAGAAATGCATGCGTACCGCTTTCTACGGATCGCATGATTATTTCGGTTCATCGACTTTTGTAATTATTTTAATGTAAGACTTCGTTAGAACGCTCTATTTGCAGAAATAACCTTTCTTATGGGATCAAATTCTTATTTCTCTTCACTTAACATTCAGTATCGTAGCTCTTCGTATATAAAAATCATTAAAATTTACACACCTGCATTAGTCATCACCATCACAAATAAGAACGTCACGGACTAGACCGTCGGTAATGCGTAAAGGTTCTACCTCCTAACATAGCAAGGTAGTGAGGCCGTGGGAAGATGCTCTCCAAGCCGGCCTCTCGGCGCAGTCGCAGCTTGTCATCATAGTTCATAACATAACGGTGCTAATTTTTCTGCCACTCGGAATGTTCTAGTCTCCGATCTGACCCGGTTCACTTTGATCTCTTGTATTAATGTTCCTAACTGGTCATGTGTTTTCCTTATATTCATTCATTTGTTGCTTCGAATCTGATGTATTCTAGTGATGTAACTATACGAGGTATGAACGGCTTCTTGCGCGGGGTTGTTGAACGTTTGGTGTGTTCGCGCGTTGTTCGGCGTTTTATTAATAAAATTCTCGTGACGTATATCGACGGGCGCGCACCGGATCGAGCTATTTATTGATGCGCGCGCGCCACCGCCTCTAGCGACTATCGATCGGTTAACCTCTTACGGATGCATAAAATTCGTTTCATGTGTGTTGTTTTCACTCTGAACATTCGAGTTAATTTTAACTCAAATCGCAGTTTCATTGAATATTTGATATTCACAGTTGATCGCCACGCGATTATGCTCTCAGTATTTTCCAATAATTATCGCTATTCGTTTTGATTGAAATGTTGAGTACTACGAATTAATTGGCTTTTATTTTCCTCGTTTAAAGTGTTCATTGCAGTTTTACCGCGACACGTAATCTGAGTGTCGAATCACTTTCCGGAAATATCACGTAATTTGTTGGGGTAGTGGGTAGTGAACACACGCATGTTGTGTACGTGTGGATGAGATTTGGTGTGGCATCTCAACACCATGTCTTGATACAAGCTAGTGCGGGTTAAAACAAAGCGGCAGGAGGGTCGAGACAAGCAGCTGCCTCGCGCGCAGATGGCCGCGTACGAGATCCGCCCCGCCCGCGACACAATGATAGATAACGAACACTTGGGGCGCGGTGCGCCTTTTACCACCTGAAGATTCCTAGATATTATTTAAATCCGAATATTGACAATATTTCTCTCATAGCAGATTTAATCGAAATAATGTCAAGTGGAATTTTAAAAGTTCAAACATTAATTTGTTTGAATCGTCTACACAATACAATGTATTTGAGTTAATATGTCTTATTGTTTACATCGATGATTCTTAAGTGTGTCTAGTTAGCTAAAACCTTCGTTTAAAGACACATTCTCCTCTTGTCGTCTTTATTATCTTAAAACGCATACATAAACAGGTCACTATTTCCGTTAAGCTTTACTGCGACGCTTTGTAGTTGTTTGTCAATGCCGACTCCGATGAGATATCCGATCAATCTTATCGGGATATCTGCATAATACACGCAAACTGTAAAGCTGAGCTGTGGTGGTGGAACGGGGTAGGGCTTCTTTCGCCCGTATCGGGCCCTGTGGAAGGCTCGCGGGCGGTCCATGACGTAGGCGGGGAGCGAGTGACGTCACGCGCACGTGGGCGCGTGCGAGCAAGACGGCAACACACCCGCCACTCGGGAGGGACCGGGCCCGCGCCGCAGAGGGCGCGATACCCGCGAATTGACAGATTTCCACGCGCTCGATACGATCTTGAATTACATTATCGGGTGGAATCAGGTTAAATGTCGTCTCCGCCCTGTATCGAAACTCATGCCTGTATTTTACAGTTTTCATTATCTTTAGGCAACTGCCTGTAAAGATTTATAAAAGCATGGCCTGTGTGTGGATTGTCGCGGTAACCTCGCGGCGACTCGCGTTGTAAACAAAGCGCGCGCAGGTTTTCCGCGGCCGTGTCTCGCCGCCCGCGTGCCTAAGTGTGCGTTGCGGACTGTTTACCCACCGTCCTTATGCATCTCCGCGCCAAATTAAAAACTCTTTGAAAAAAACATACAATCTCTTTGTCGCTTCGCTATATTACAGTTGATTTTTTTATCAGAGTTAAGTCATGATGTCTCTATTGATGTCTAACCAACCTAAGAACATAATGTTACTGTCCGATCGGCAGAACAATGCAATGCCCACATTAATAGTTGCGGTAACTTCCACATACCCCAGAACACGGTTATGTAGGTAATTAACTTCAAACATACACAATGTCCACCTTGCCTGCCGGTCATGTATCTTGATAGCAAGGTTGACAATTACGTAAACGTTTTTAATTATGATTCTCTAATGAATTGGTTCCTCATCGTCGTCCATTGCACGTCCAATTGCTTATAGTACATTCATTGTTATTATTACACAAACATGGTATGTATGTATGTTGTATGTTGTTGCTTATTAATTAGGTATGGAAGAAATGTATTGAATATGACATTATTACAATAAAGAAAATAAAACTATACTAAATTAATATTTATGTTGTATCAATATTTTGTTTCAACATACATTCGTATGAATACGTTAAAAGCGCAAAATTATACTGAGATTGTCTTGCATCTGGATAGTGTGTGTGTGCGAGCTGTTCTTCCCGCATGACTTGCTTTTGCAGCCATGTTGCCTCCGCCAATAGTTAACTAGATATCCGCAAGATTATTTTATCTATTCATTAATCGACATTTATTACCTGTTCCACTGATGGTTACTAGTTACTAACTAAAACGTATAATCTTCCACTTGGCGTTTAATAGGCAATACAGACGCTATCAGCGCGTTATCACTAACCGCCGGCATCTTCAAACATTCCGCGGGCTGGTATCGCACGATCGTTGCGTTCGCATCGCAGGGAGAAGACGGGCAGCGCGGCGGCGCGCGTCGTCTGCCCGCTATCGATCCCGCAAGGTGGTGCCAACCACCGCCGTTACACCGCGACAAAACAAGCGACCTTGAACCTTAAACTATCCTCGTGATTGCATAAAATGCAACGCGCGTGCAAGACGGAGCTGAAGCCACTCTTGAACACGCACCAGAAGTTGCATAAATCTAACAACAATATACAGTTAGATTAAAATCCACCGTCAAGGCTGTGATGCTGCCGCAAAATTTAAATTGGAGTAATGTCGAAATCATCTTACCACCAAACCGCAAAATTCTCATCCATTCCACAATCGAATGGAACTTGGATCGTTGTAAAGGCAACATTCCATTGCAACTCCTCAAATACAGCTCACAGTCTCGACCCTATTGGATCGAACGATGTGGAATGCTTTACAAATCTCAAATAGTCGATTCGATGGTACCATGAAGCGGGTTGGATCGTGACCGGCCCCGTGTTGGGGGATATCTGTATTGGATACAGTAAGCGTACCGTTCGCTGCGTCAACGGCCTTGGGAGATACACTCGATGGTGCCGAACCGGCCGCCATCGTAATGATTGCAGTGAACGATCCGCTATACAGCATTTGTATAGCGGTTTCTACACGTCGTAAACTTTTTTTGGCGTAGATCAAGACATAATTTGCTGTTTATAAACAGGTGGAGTGGAGATGAAACATTTTGTTTGACACGACACGATTGTGTTTAAACCCAACAAGGCCTCGCCCCTCGATCTGCCGATTCCAACACAACGATCGAAGTCGTCTGAATCATTTGTTATGGTCAGTTTACTGTCTGACCGCGATACTTGACGCCCTTGACTCGTGATTTTTAGTTGCCTCTTCAACTCTCCGACTTGTTTGTTTCCTTAAAAGGTGCAATATTTCTGTTACGCAACTCCTCGCCGTTCGTTTAATCACATTGCAAACATAAATCCACCAGAACTCAATTTTGTACGTGATGTTTAGTCTATTAGCCAATAACAAAATGTTCTTTATCAATCAGATCGTGGCTTTAGCACGATTTCAGTTGTTGAATGTAATTATGCGTGCCGTTTGTTAAATTGTTAATTTATATAGTTAAAAAGCAAACAAATATTATATAAGTAATCATCAAGCTGGTATGACATGCGTAGCTAGATACTGGAAAAACTAGTTCAGTTGCGGGCGAGAGATGGCATGCCACGCGCACACCTGGAGCACGAATGTCAAGGCTGCACGCTTGGAAACTCTCCAGCTTGATGGCTGCAAGCGCAAAAAATATCATGCTCCTCTTTCACACACGTCCCTTTTAGTTATTATGATGATCTATTTTCAAGAGCTTGTACGATATTTTTTATTATCTCGACAGAAGTCATCATCACACCCGATTATTGTCGCTTAGGTTTCATTCCTCCTGCTAAGCGATAAGATTAGCATTGCTGTTACCTATTAGGATTGTAAACCGTTTTTTTATGGCAGGAGACTGCATAGTAAATTCAATGTCAATTAAAATGTTAGCGGACGCTTACCATTGGCTCGCATGTGTGTTCGTGCACGGCGCGCGCGACAAACACAAGCACGTGCGCTACGGGCAAGCGTGTGACGTCACTAGGGTCGCCCCCGCCCCGCCCCCTTGTTAGAGCGAAACAGCACGATGTCCGCGGAGCGGCAACGCCGCGCGCGCCGTTTTGTTTTCGCATGTAAAGCCGGTGATAGGCCGAGTTTATCTTCCGATTGCGAATGTAACAACAGCTATTTCTACCGATACACTTACAAATGCAACAAGCGGTTTTATAGCATCGCGATCTACGTTCGCTACCTGTAGGGGTGTTCTTACATTGTCATTCCGACCTTGACCAGAAAAGAAAGCTAAAATATACAACCATTCATAATGACACCTGAATAAGATTCGCCATGTCATAATATTATCTAAAGAATTTGATAACATACCTACTTACAAATATTATCTCAATGGTTTTGGACTAAATTGTCAACTCAACAGTAACCATTTCACTTTACATTCATACATATATAGTTTAAAATTTCTGACATTACATTCTTCTTACATATTACTAGTAATTTAAGTAAGTAATTGTAGGCTGCCTGGCATGTTGAATAACAAGTTTCTTGTATTTTTTTTGCAGAAGGCGATCAGGGGTCGTGGGAGAGCGGCCTTTCTTACGAGTGCCGCTCGTTGCTGTTCAAGGCTCTCCATAACCTCATTGAAAGGTAAATTTAAATATAAAACTTAATCAACCGTACCCAAATGACTCATATTTATTCTAGTTTCTTTTTTTAAGTTATCATATTCATCACATTTTTTTATTTCAATCATCCATTAATTTAATATTAAATTTAAAAGCCCCATCTGGTTCATTGGAGCCTGGAGTGTCGTTACGCCTGTTATAGCTACTTTATGTCTCGATAACTCGCTGTAGAAAAGTGAATAAGTTAAAGCCTTTTCCGCATGCGATAAATAAAATCGTAATGGCGTTGTCTTCTGTCGCTGACGATGCGTATCGACGCGTCGCGAGCCGCCGCTGCAACAACGTTCGAACGATTAATTGCTTCTTATTTTTAGAATCAAACAGGTACCGGCCACACATTTTTACTCGCTGGACTCACGCAAGGATGCACTCTAAGCCCATTACTATTCTTGGTGCGCTATTTACATTTTACACTCAATATTCAAGTTTGTGCGACAAGCAAGCAATTCATAATTGAAATGCTAATGAAGCGAGACATTTTTTGAATAATTTGAAATGAATTTGCTTTTGACTCTAGACTAGAGACCTGATTGGGCTTAGACAGAATCGACGGTGGAGCGAGCTCACCCAGAAGAAGTCTGTTCACGCTGACTTTGAAAGTCTTCGGGTTATATTTGCTTGGGAACACTGATGCGAGCAGAGAGTTCCATTATTTAGCTGTACGTATTATGAATGACGACGAAAAGCGCTTAGTTCACAGCAGTGTGCAGTGGGTGGAATATCTACGCTGTACTGTACGCTACGGTAACCCGCGGTGCGTCTAGCTAGACGAACGGTGGTAAAAAGAGGCTGTACGAATGAGCTCATGGAGTTCTTGCGCACACTCCCCAAAAAGCCGGTATAATACCGAAATTAGGAATTATAATAAATATAAGAAATCTTAATAAAGAAACTTATGATTTGTATACTAAAAGGCTAGTCAATCACATAGTGTGGTTATTGAGATTTGGATGGGTTTCAGGTTTGTGTTTGAAAGTAATCAAAATTAATGGAAAGAAAAACTGATTAGTGTTGTTAGCAACCATCATCCGGCAAGCAAGCCTATGCAGTGCAGTATAAGGCAATGTTATTCGCACCAAAAGATCTGCACCTGGCTGCGCGGGCGCAGCGTCATTGTATCGCGAAGGTCGATGCATCGGCGGCCGTTCTAATGTCGTTTTTTACCGCCCCTCAAGTTACAACAAGCTATCCGTGTCTGCTCCTGACCATTGTAAAACACGCGCCGCTTTGTGTGTGGCATCTACTTTGTTACCGTAAGGTATTTAATTTGATTTAATGTTGTTAGGATTATTAGATCTAACAAGGTTTGCCTGTTTTTATTTATTTTGAATTTTGATGATATTTAGATTGGCCCGAAATTACACTATGATAATATGATAATAATAGGGTATTATCAATTATGATAAATTTAAATTTACTTATCAGAACTTGAACCTAGATTCAGACTATGTTTTCAAAATTTATTGGTTTGATACTTTTCTTTGGTTTTACTGTGTTAGTTTCCGTTAAAGAAGGAGGCTCTATGTATTGAATTCTTTACCTAAGCAAAGCCAAGACGCCGCTAGTGCCACCTTGTGGTGCACGACAACCAATATGGTCGGGCGATTAGCTGAAACCCGCAACCCCAACCGGTTAGCGTATATTCCGTTCGCTCAGCCTAGCTGATGAGTGGTTGCGTGTGCGTTCCGGTCTTCGACACTCGTCTCCTGGCTTTATCCTTTCACAAAACTAAACCTCCACCATCAGTAAAAAAAACAATTCAATAGTCGCTCGGCGTTTAGCTGAAAACTGCAATGCCAACCGGTTATCGTACCTTCAGCTAAGCGAGTGATGTGCGCGTCCCGGTCCTCAGCTCCTGGCCTTGTCTGACTGAAATCCGTGTGGGTCGATGACCCCACGGCGCGGCTCAAAGCGGGCCGCTCGGATCGCGACCGCCGCTAAACGCGCCATCAGTGTTGCCAGTTGCCACCCCTACTGTTTTATTTCTTGATTTATTTATACAAAAATGAATGTGGATTTAATGATAAGGCATTCTTTGCCAGTCAAATAATAAGCCTATTATAGTATAGGCAGGCAGAGCTTATGTTAGCATTTTTTTTCATTTTTTACACATTTTTTAAAATTAAATTCTAAAATAAATAAGTTACTTAACATGCGAAGTGGTTGTGCGAGGACAAATTGATCGAATTTACCTTGTTGCATCATTAAATTTACTGCCAAATTCTATTCCCTAGCAGACGTTTTAAGGGTGTCTTAAAGTTGAAATAAGATTTCATCTTTTAAGAATAAAGAAACGAGGAAAGTGAATGAGATCTATTGTTTTATATTGGTAATTTGCTGTTTCGGTAGAGCTGCCAACACTGCGCGACGCGCGTAATGTACTTATGATGACCATTGTTCACGTATTGGCACGACATAAATTGGCCGAAGGAATGTGTCGCTAGTTGGCCTGTGGGCTGTCAGTGGGGCTACATTAGGATGACTCTATTTTCAAGAAGAGATTGGAGTAACTACACTTTAATTACCTGTCTTATTACTCAAGCACTGTTTCAGATTTATGAGTCATTCAGTAACACATCGGTAGAAAATTTTGAATGTTGTTCAACTTGGGATTCCCAAAACGAATTACATACTTCCATATTTTATGTCATTGTCCTTTTGTCTACTGGAGACACGAGTTAGTAATCTCATCATTAATACTTACAAGTAATACATAATGTAGGTAAGGCAAGAAGAGCTATTTTTTTTTCTGGAAAAGCAAACCTGTTTTGAATTTTCTTTTTTGTTTATTCCATAGATAAACACATTTTCAATAGCTATGATTGTTACTGATAATCACGTGCCATCGACACCTGTTAGTTCATCCCTCTTTGCGTTTGCACGATTGTTACGAATGCAATGCGCGTGCGCACACAAATAGCCCTCCGTTTAATACCCTATTGCTCTCATGCCCGCAATGTGCGAGGATTTTTGCAAACAAAATTGGCTACATAAGCCACATGCGAGCACATCAACGGCAAAACCGGAGTTGAAGACAGTCGCCGTGGCCGAAATCGGCCGGGATTACATCATCATTGTCCACCCAAAAGGGGACAGGTTGCAGGTCAAATGGGACACATAAATGTGAATATAAGGTATATCACGTCACCAAACCTAAGTACTACGTGTGAATTAAACAATTATGTTAGTACTTGAATGTCATGAACACCTTATTAATTACGCAATGCTGCTTTATCTATAAAGCTGAAGAGTTTGTTTGAACGCGCTTATCTCGAGAACTACTAGACCGATTTGCAAAAATATTTTAGTGTTGGGTAGCTTAATTATCGGGGAAGTCTTACGGCTGTAAAACATCACGCTGCGACGGGAGGGGAGGGGAGCAAACTCAAAATGCGAGGGAACGCCACTACACCAGGCGTCTTATATTGGGCGTTGGACTTAGAGTACGACCCTGTCCCGAAGGCAATAGTTTAGCTTGGACACTTTACCATAAAAGTAAATGTAAGATAGAGAAAGTCGACAGTGTTATTTGCTACCGGTGATTTTAACACTAGTATTACTTAACACTGTTTATCATTTAGCTTGCTAGTCCATTATTGGCAAAATGACGTACTCAAGCAACTGAAATTTAAGCATAATAGCTTGTAATCACTTGCAAGTTTATGGCTATGCCTAATAGGTAATAAGCAATGAGTCGGTCGGGCAACAATTACTATAAATTACGCATTGCGCAACCGGCGGTGCAAGAACAACGATTATTCATACGACCGGCGCACATGCGCGCGCGCAACTGCTGACACAATGATATTCGCTATAGGCTAAAGCAATACAATCGATATTAGCTATCACGTACATACAAAACACTACGGCTGCGATACACACATGCGCTTTTGTTCACTTAATCCAGATGACAGACTTTTATTTATCGTTTGTTCTTATGCCTTTCCTGATAGTGTGTTAACACAAATGCATTTATAATAACCTGAAAGTTCAGTGTTTGTTTTCATGCCATTCAAAACCTTTGTCTGACGTATGACAATCTCACGGATCATATAGCTACATAAAGGTAAACCGCATCGGTCCATGTCACGAGACGAATATTGTAGGCACATTAAAACTTCCTTTGTTCAATCCAGCCGCGAGTGACTTTGTCTTATCCACCCATATAATGGCAGAAGCTAAGGTTGACGCTACAATAAGTACACCGGATTACTTACCGGTCAAATCGGATTATCTAACGTTCTACAACTATCGACCCGACGCTAAACACGAGAGACTTGAGTGCTCTAAACTTGCAGTGTTATTACGGTGGCGAGTTAAATACCATGTAACTTTGTACGCGGATCGCAAACTTAACATATAAAATGCTTGTTACGGACATAACATTCGCTTCGACATCCATTTTCATAACCGGCTGCTATGGCTCGAGTTTCGCGTTACATCAGGTCGGACTGGAACTACTATAGAAATGAACGAATAAAGACAGAAGCCTAGCTACAAAGTAGCCTTCTAAGCGTGAAATCATCGCGCTGTAAAACTATGATACTATCAAACGCTGTGACACTAATAAAAATACTGAGTTATTGTAATAATCTGTGCTTATGTCAATCTGCCTGTAATATTTTTGATTGTAGACAAATGATACAAAAAAGACTGATAGCAATGCCAAATTCTTTAAAATTATACAAATGAACCTTGGAATCAATTCATTTATTATACTACTAAAGATAAGATTAATAAACGAACGATGCGCTAATTACTTTTTATCCTGAGTGAAAATCATTACGATTTGTATTTGGCGACTAGTAAACAAATAAACAAAGACATTTGTTTACTAACAAGCTTACAGCATTGAACTTGGAACACACAACGTGTAAATTAAATAATATTTACATCTAGTATTTACGCACCATGATTGAAGTGTTTTTGAAAGTATTAATCCTGCTATAAGTTTTAGGAACTTTTATCCTATTTGGTCACATTTATAAGTTACACATATCAGTCGGTTTGATGCAATTTGAAAGTGGCCTCTAGTATAGCCATCGAGTAGGACCGTAAAAATTTACCACATAAAAAAATATGCAGAATGTCAAGGTCAAATAGAAATCGGGTGATAGGTTAGGCCGGGACACAGTCGCAAGAATAATAAAATTCTTACTAATAAACTTTTAAAGTGATGGACATTTTTAAAATTTACAAATTTATACAAATAACACCTTTTATACAAATAACTTAGGGCTTATCACTTTATGTATTGTCTGTTCTTATATTATGTTATGTAATGAACGAATGAATATATATGAATATGGATACTGACTTTAATATCTTCTGTTTCAGATGCCTCCTTTCCCGAGACTTCGTGAGGCTGGGCAAGTGGTTCGTGCAACCGTACGATGGCGACGAGGAGGATGTTGGCAAGAGGTAAGAAGAACTATCAAGTTAGGACTCCTTATTAATAATACTCCTTATTATAGAACTATTACCAACTTTAGAGTATCAACTCGATAAATTAGAAAATAAGTTCTATCTTCCTATGTATATATGTTCAGCTGTGGACGTCCTTCGGCTGATAATGATGAATGATGATGATGATGTATATAGGAATCTAGTGTAAACCCATTGTTTATTTGCTACGATATATTTATCCGTAACTTGATTAATTATGAAAATCATTAATTAAAATGGAAGCCGATTTTGAAGCAGTTACTTATTGACTGTTCTCAAATGAAACGGCCGTTGCCAATCTCTGTGTCCATTACGGTCCGTTGTTAACCTCTGGCACGTTGGCTTCCTAGAGTAAAGTGAAGAATTCTGTGTGGCACTCCTCAAGGCATAAGAGGGCCGCTTCGTTCCACTTCACACAATTATAAATACCTTGTGAATATGTGATTTTCCTGACTTTTCTAAATCGAAACTACCTATGTAACAGAATGTGCATTCATTCTAGACATTCCGCTTGTTAATGCGAGCGATTTGCATACATTTCTAGAAAACGTCTCGTGATTAGTCCGCACTCCGCTTCGCATCAGATCTCCTATTATGTATTTGCCCCTATTTTCTGATATATCCATCCCTTTCACCCGCAAAGGTATGCCAACATGAGCGAAAGGGAAGGCCAGATTCGAAAATACGCACATCTTGTTACACAGTAACGCCTCTGAATCCATTCACTATTGCACGAAGATATAACTTTCGATCTCTTCGACGCGTCGCTCTGACGGGTAACTGTTAACTGCCACGTATGGCCGTCAATGTATCTGTGAACCACTTTGCTTCTGCTCCTAACGGGAGTGTGAAGATGATGAGCTTGTTGAAAGCTAATGTGAATAACTCAATGAGAAAAATTAAATCGCATTGCTTGAGATGTTAATTTAGAATTCTAAAGCACAAAAACTTGTTTGTAAATTATGTAGATGATATACTGCCATGTGCTATTAATTTCTAAGTGTGTTATTATTAGAACTATTTAATCCATATTTAAATTCAATACTATAACACTGATTCTTATCATAACACTTGATAGAAATCATTGAGTATCACTTGGGTCAGTAGAAAAATGGACTATATTTTTTTACTGTAAAACTATTTTTGATAATCAAAGTTATATAATGTTGAAGACTTTGACAACACAAAATACCACTTTCTATTATAACTTTTCCACCGATTATTAATTTATGCACTCGTTCTTTCCAGCCCATGGCACCTGTCGTTCTCGTTCGCGTTCTTCCTGCACGGCGAGAGCACGGTGTGCGCGTCCGTGGACGTGCGGCAGCACCCGCCCGTGCGCACGCTGACGGCCAAGCGGCTCGCCAAGCTGGGCGCGTCCGACAGCCACGCGGACGCCAAGGGTGAGTCCTTAGTGTCTATTGATCACTTGTCTCTTCAGTTTGTGCCATGTGCCGGTCTCGTTTGCAGCCTTCTTGCTGTTAGAAGAGCATCGTGTTATGGGTAGACAATATGGTCTGCGTAACGGCTTGACGACCATGTATCATCGCTCGGAAAGGGTTTTATACCCTCCCAATAGTTGTATCAAGCCGCACGGCTCCGAGGCTCAAGTGGTATTAGTCAAGTGGCTTACGGAGACCGCATTGCACCGAAGTCTACCTTTTATATCAAATGTAAGAAAATTGCTTGCTTAAACCATTGAACACTATCACTATCGTATGGAACTGACACCACGACTAAATTTCGTGATCTATGAATGACGCCACTTGTCGTCAACTATATCATGTTCGTCATTATAAAGTTGCGATTTTTTTTTGTTGTATTTCTCTGTACTTAGCAACTGGCTTAAACTCAACATCGTCGACTACCGTGTCCCTTGAAAATCGTCGGTGGTGTATTTTGATTGTTTCTTAATATTATATCGTCTCGATTGCAGTGATCCTGGCGCCGTTCGGTCTGGAGGGCACGCTGACGGGGCGCGAGTGGAGCGACGCGGACGCGCCCACAGCGCGGCTGCTGGACGCCTGGCGCCAGCTGTACCCGCTCGAGCAGGGCTGCGGCGCCGTCGAGGTATGTAGCCGTGACGTCACTGGCGTCCGCCGAGAC
>CAUZXH010000068.1:0-10900 GCA_963584085.1 Pyrausta aurata | reverse complement strand
CAGGAAGTGGTGGTTGTAAATCACCACTCCCGGTTGCTAGTCTTGTTTTAATTTCCCTAACCTACCCTACCAATGCTAGTCATGTTCGAAGTTAAAATGTAGGTCAGCTAAAATATTAATAAATGTCCCTCGATAGAATGTAATTACCTACTGTATTTGCTGAATTGCGTTAGGCGCTAATGCGAGAATGCCTAAGTTCTCACATTTCACTTGCACTGAACAAGTGTTGTTGATATTACTTTGAATGTTTGGATTAGAAACTATGTTAAATAAAAAGTTAATTGTTTGAAGTAATTAAGTACTGCCGGAATAAGTGTTGAATTGAACGGCAGACTTTGATAGTTAGCTACCAGTCGTCAACATCATTTGTCAAAACTGCAGTCAGACAGTCTATGTATGTACGTTGCTGGTTCATGGTCACTGATGATCTATCCGGCTTGAAGATGTACAGGCGGGAAGAAGTCCCGTCTGTCTAAGTCTAATAAACGGTCAGGATGGAAACTAACTCCCTAGTGGCGTAGATATCCCTTTCGCTAAGATACTAAGTCCCTAGAGCCCTAGCCCAGCCTAACAATAGATACGTAGATATAATAAGGATGTGTGGTAGGAGAGCTGCTCCCAGGTCGCCCAGGGTAGCAGCGTCAGGACGGTAGGTAGGTGGCGTGGACCCGCTGCCAGTCTGGCAGACTCACCAGACTGATCATAGTGACGGCGAAGGGTGTCTTGGCCGCAGCGGAGGGAAATGAGAACCAACACGGACGGTTGATATCTAGTTTATTTGTGCTATGCTACATGTATTTATAATTATTTTATTGTATGTAAACATATGAAGGTTTCTGCTTGTGTGTCGCCGGTGAGAGTGCCGACGTTGCTTGATGGGTTCATCGGTCAGCCGCTGCGATGTAGGTCGCTGACGCCGTGGTTGTCGCAATGTACGATGCTAGCTCGTACAAAGTACAAAATCGTAAAAAGAACATTATCTCTCACTTAGCGGAAGAATCATAATTTGTGTTTGCGTGTCTTATTAAGCCGTATTGAATGCAATATAATGTTGCCGCATGCATACCTTCAGAACCAATTTGTTCAGTGTGCTGACGTGCAAAATATGAGTTATTGTATGGCCGACGTTAAGTGGAAGCACGGGGAGTGCGGGGCGCGCGGGGGCGGGCGCGGAAGGCGGTCCCGTTGCGCGCGCGCCGATTCATCGCCACTAAGCGCCCGCGCGATTGATTGATAAATAATACCGCCGAATGTCGCCCATTCAATAACACACACAACACAAAGACGATCGCTCGATAACGGCTGCACATTCAAAGGGACATTGAACGAATACAGCTTTACGACTGTGTAGGCTAGAAGACGATTTAAAATCAGACATTCCAACAGTGCCAACGAGTGACAATAACGCTTCATCAGTAATTAAAGCATAGGTAACTGCCTGTCGGTAGACGATCCTTAAATGGTAAGACGTATACAAACGATACAAAATAAACCCGTTAAAACACTAAATTGCAAACTATTAGAAGAAAGTCTGGCGACGGTGCCGGAACATGTAACAGGCACGCGGTAAGCAGCCATATTGCGGGTTAAACGCGCAGTTTGCAAATATTTTTAATATCTTGGCTTTGATAATAGTACGAGAGCCCACGACCAAAACCATGTCTCATAGCAATACGGCAAAAACCCTATAAAATTGTTAGATTGTATGATTCTGAACGCGACTACGTGTGTAGTAACGGTCGAAAGTGTAGCAACTGCGTGGGAGGCCATTTCTGCTGTGTCAATAAAAAAAGACAGTCGGTATTATAGCAATACGTCTGATAGTGAAAATGTACATAGATTTTATAATTGTATTACGAAAAAGTTTGTTTTCAGACATTTTGCGCGTAGCATATAGCCTGAGCGCATTTTTGAAAATGTCAACAAATTTAGCCGACCTGTATCATAGCAATACGGATAATTTTTTTTTTCAACTTTTCGTATTGCTGCCATGATTACCAAAAACCTGTTTTCAGACATTTTGCGCGTAGCATATAGCCTGAGCGCATTTTTGAAAATACACTTAATTTGTCTGATATAAATTTTTTGCACATGTGGACAACTTATTTTATCATGTCCAACAATTTTCAGACATATTGCTATGATACCGATCGGTAAAATTTGTTAACATTTTCAAAACGGTCTCAAAATTTAATGCGTTCACATTTCCGTCTGAAAATTGTTTTGTTCGCATCAAATAACCAAAATTTACTAATAAAAAAGATTTTCAGACGTATTGCTATGAGACATTTTTTTTGTCTCATTTTTTATTTTTGTAAGTGATTTTACGGGTTTGCGCTACACCACTAACGTCTGAAAAATATGTTTCTGGTATCTCAGATCTATCATTTAACTACAGTCTGCAAATCAGACATATTGCTATGATGCAGTTCGGTAAAATTCTTTGACAATTTTGAAAATTCGGTCAGATCAAACGCTACGCGGAAAATTTCTGATATTGGTATTTTTGAGTTCAAGATAATCGTATCTATCGATTTGATGCGGTTTTGGTCATATTGCTATGAGACAAAAATTTTGGTCGTGGGCTCTCGTACTATAATGCTATGCTATCCTCGTGCGGAAAAGCCATTCGTCTCTCTCTAGCAGCGCGAACCAGGAAGCTTGGGCGCCTGAATTTGCACAGGTGTTAGCGATGCGCGAGGACGACCGCTAGCGCCACTGCCTAGTGTCTGTGTGACGCGGTTAAACAACTATCGCTAAGACATGTTCAGCAAACCTCTTGGTATTCATCGTTCAGTAAATATTAAAAACAACTAAGTACAAGATTTAACAATGTAACATTATACGGACGAATAATCACACACGAGGCTTTCTTTTCGCATTGTAATCCCAAAACAGTGTGAGAACTCTGATGCGGGTGAGTGTTTTAATAAAAGCTGTATGACAAGAATGAGCCGAGATCTCCATTTAATTATCAAAATGTCGTGTTCTCTAGATTGAGTACTCTCTAAAAGTACACGAGACGCCGTGAAAGCGCCTCTAGCTTTCTGCAATACTGGGAATTATTGCGATAAAAGTCTGTGCCGGTGCGGAATGTCTCTTTCAATATGTTTCTCGATGTTTTACGACCTGGCCACTGCATGGAGTGAAACATGTGTAGTTTTTGCAAATGAATTACTTAAAAATTTTACTACCACCAGCAAAATGTTTTTAGATTGACAGATTTGAGTTTCATTCAACATTAATTTAATTAAGAGAAGTGATAGCGATAGTGTATGCAGTTACAATTCTGGTAATCGACAATATCTGTGACGGTTGTGATCTTGGGTGCATATTTATTGATTGTAGCATACAAGTTGTAAATATTACATAACATAGGTGACAGATTTAATAATAATGTATGTTCCCAGAAGTTAGAGCATTTTTAGGGCAGCTATATTATAAAGTAAGTAAGTTATAGTATAGCGCGGGTGTGTACTGACGTGCGGGCGCATCCAGACGACGCCGGCGGCGGCGCGCTTGTCCCCGAGCGCGCGCCACGCGGCCGGGAACTCCGCGTCCTCCCACAGCGCCGCGCGGGACCCCTCCGACCCGCTCCAGTACCTGACACAAACAACGGTTAGTGTAGCTGGCCGTTTATCCTTTAAGCACTCTACTTTAACTATTTATGTCCATCGCTGAAAATATGCCCGGGTTTCTGCGAGCTTTCGAGAGGGTATAGCCACAAACATTACACATTAATCCTCTTATTCATAAATATGCAAACAGTCTAATAAACCTATTTTAACTATTACACTGTTTTGTCTCATTCTTTCTTGGCGCTGTCATCATACAACAGAAAGTGACAAAACAGTAATAGGTAAAAAAGGTTTATTAGACTGTTTGAGTAATTATTATGAATAAGGGGGTAATTCTTTACTACTAGTCTACTATAATATTTATTACAGGTTTTTCTTAATACTGACAGGTGCAGGAAGCAACTAAACATGGCTGTTTCATCCATTGCCAAAAGTATCGAAACTTTCCCACGACAGACAGAGTCCTCTGCGCATTCGCTGCAAGTAAATATCCATCCCAGATTGTGTAGTTATCTGTTGATAACATTGTAGCGGCATTCACATGTGCGGGGTCGGCGGCGGCTGCAGCCGGGGTCAACGCTCCGCGAGTCCATTACACCGGAATGTATTAATAACAGCCGCACTCGGTCCGATGGGCTCCATCGGCCATCGGCGTCGCCGCAAAAACTCCCGCAGCACGGCCGCGGCCGCACCGCGCGCGGTCGCCGGTAACGATCGCTAATTAGACGAGTGATTGATCTACCGTGACGGGCCTTCCGTACCGTTGACCTTTCGAAGGTGCACTCTCATCTTATTGGATCGTGATTCAGCAAGCTGAGGCGTTACTAAGAGTTTGCCGTCTGACCCAATCACGATGGGAAGTCGGAGTGGTCCACCCAATTTAATTACTTAACCCAAGTATAATTTGTACGTGTAAAGTTTTTTTATATTGCCTAAAATATGAATGAAAAGCAACTTTACCTGGAGAGGGTGGAGTGATGATCATCGCGGCGGGCGCTGCCGTTCACACCGTCTGTGGGAAAAACAGTACATTTTAGTGACATCTTAGCATGTTCAAGGACTATCCGTGATAATTGTGGGCCACAACCGCGAAGCGTAAGCGCAGTGGGAGACCGCGGGCGACAGCGCGTCGAATGCCCGCGCTTTGTCTTCGCCGCGTTTTCACAGAGACGATGCAACAACCACCGAAGATCAAAAGCAAAGCGCCGCGCATTGCGACAAGTGACTGGACTAGAACAACTAAATCACTTATGTCTGGGCCGTCACGTTTATCAGGGGTGGAGATCCTAACAAAGTTATCAAATTCATATAATAGAAGTACTAAAATTGCAGTTGACCATGCTACCCTCACTAACAAATTGATCAATGAACAAGTGATAGTAGGGGAAAACATATTTTGGATGACGATGTCGATTATTAAAAAACGCATTTGAGTAAATATTAATTCATAATGCAAACAAATAAGCAATAATACAAACATACAGACATCCATTGAACATAAGTGGATGAAATGTAGGTTTGTTTAATTTAGGCTGGTATGTGCTCGTATGTGTTCCGAGGTCAGAATTTCACAATAGTTGTATTGAGCGCGTGTTTACACGTATTATGTGATAAGTTCCGAACAAGGTCGTTGTGCCATATCTGCGCCCGCGCAGCCTATATGACAGACGACACATTTTCATAATTACATACGGTACACTTATTTTATTTTTATTGACTTGTAGCCTGTTTTGTAAGATGAAACAAGCTGTTCACTAGGAAAAACGGATACGTTGTGTAGTCAGAGACCATCCTGTCTATTATCATAGCCGTCGACCAGCAGTCATGTCTCCAGCGTAGGTTTCCACGCACCAGTTCAATCCGAATAAACAATGTGACAACAAGAAAAGACAAACGCTGCTCTTGCTCTGCCAGGGATGACAACTTAAGTTAAGTTGGCGTGAATTGACCAAAGCAGAAAAAGTATTTTGGCTTAAATATGTTCGATATGTTCGCCATTAAAAATATACGCTATAAAAAAGCTTTAACGATTAAGAAAATACAAAATGAAAAAAAAATTTTTTTTTTTATTTTTAGAAAGAAATAAACATTTATTTTAATTTAAAGCATGGCAACATCTGGCCATAAGAAGCTGAAGAAAGAAAAGGCTATTATTTGTTTTATAAAACCCATGTTAAAGAATCAGACTTTGAAGGTGATCAATGTGTGAGTGTCATCCCTGACGAGCCGCGGGCCCGTGACCCGCAGACATGTTCTTGACATCCTTTTGCGGTTAACGTGAAAACTGTTTTAGCTGTCATTCTATTTGTTTTAGCTAAGCCGTTGATGTAGCGACTGACTGCTTTTCTAAAATTTTAAAGACTCTTTGAAATTGAATCGTGGTGCTAGTAGAACATCTAAGATTAGTGAGCAACAGCCGTTTCTCGGGTTTTGAGAAAAGTAAATTTCAATTTGTTTGGGATTACTTTAAATTACTTTGGGATGTCAGCAATGTATGTGACTGGTGTCCGACCAAAAGCCGTGCACTATTTATTAAGAAAAAAGAGCGATCTCATCCGTGAGCTAGCTAAGTGTACATGCCTGATTTAAGATGACTCCGAAATAAAGAACTAATACGAATATTTTCTACGTCGAATCAATCATCTCAGATTAGTTTTGAGATCATCTCTGCAATAGTCCCGTTCCTCGTGCGCATTGCAGTGTCGGTTGTGTGCGCGGCTGCGTGAGCGTCGCAGCGGAGCGTGCGCGGGCGCTGCTCGAACAAATTGCTGCGCCTGCGCCGAGCGCCCACGCTAGCCGCCGCTAATTAGGCGCCTAGCGGACACTACAATAGTCGTCTTTAATTACCCGCGAGGCCGCAAGATGGTTCGCACGATAAATGTGCTTCTAAAAGTCGGAGAGTCATAAAACGAGGCCCAATGAGCAAAATCAGTCAGGTGGGAAGACGAGCAATTATCGCGCAAGTAGCCGAGTATGCCGCGGCGCAGGCGCTAGGCGGGGCGGCGGCAACGGTACGCGCGACGCGACGGAATGCGCGGCGCACCGGCATTGTACTTGTACCAGCTCATAACGCACGCCACTTACATACTTCTACGGTAAACATTATCATTTGGAATGGGTACAAAGGCGCCAGCACTTAACACATTTATTAAAAGTTTATGAGGCAGTATGATGTCACTTTTAGAATAAGTAAATCAATAAGGAAACATAGTAAATAAGCATATTTCGGGTTACCACCATTGAAAAAGTATTACGAACGAAGCAGAAGAACATCAAACATCTAAGCTACAAAATTCCCAGACATGTATCGGCGCAATCTAACCGACTGAAAATATGATGAGATAATGTCGGCAATTTATAATCTCATTACTCGTTCGCCGCCGAGCGCAGTGAGCCCACGGGCGCGGCGTGCGGGATAGTGACGGGTGCTGAGTTAGATGAAGACATTCATTTTGTTAGCGCCGCTAACGAACTCGGGAAGATACTACGAATAATAGATGAGCACTCACTTCTCCTAAGTTAAAACAGACCTTACAGGTAAAACTATGCAGATGACGACAATATCAGCCAGTCTATTTTATAGATGCGGATGAGGATACCAAAAAAACATAATAAAATTAGTGTAATATTCTAGGCCTTCGCCCTTCCAGGACGGTTGGCGGTTTGCTGCAAGGGTACGAAGTTGTCACTACTACCATGTCAGAATTGCATTTCATTTTGAATCTGTAGGTAGGAGTCGCCGTTAACTTATTTGGGTTAGGGAAAATGCGATCAGCGAAATCTGACGGACAGACCTGTTGTTTGAATTGTTTCATTCTTATTCCGAGTAATAATGGTTTCAACACAATAAGATTGAAGAATGATTGAAAATAATGGAGTTCCATTGTAATCGATCATAATATTGTACTTTCAGTTTTAGCCGCTTGACGCGGAGCGGCGGCGCTTGCGCACAGATGGAATAAATTAGGAACACGAAATCGTGAGTTACCGACGTGCATTGCGGCTGGAGTGTAAAGGTCCGCAATAGACCGCAGCCTATGGTGGATAATAGGTTTAGAATCAAGTCGAAAATGGAGTAGGCAAGCTAGACTAATTCACGAAACATGTGAGAGCAGAAAACAGCAGAGTTTTCTTTAGACCTTCGAGTTTGTTCGGGATTTGGCACGACCTCTCCAATAACCTACTTGGAGGCATACACCCTACAGACACAGACACCCTAAGGTTCAGGGTTCCAGGAATGTAATTTTCTACTCAAATATGTTAGAGGACTAATCGAGGGGTCGTAGGTTAACGAGCGGAGGCTTGTGCCTCAGCCCGCAGCCGCAGTTGCGCCCGCAAGCCGCGCGTATCGTGCGTGCACATAGACGGGCACTTTCACTGAGCGGCTGCTCCATATCGCTCAAATTAACAAAGCCTCCGCAGACCGTGGGAACGGAGAATGGAAGGAGCCATTACCGGCCGGCTTTATCGCCGTCTAATGTGTGTTAATAGGCTTTTGAATTTCGACGGTACCTATTCTACGCCAATTTCGACTCTCTGTACATCGCGGCATCGGTTGCGCACTGCGAAATAAGTTTCTAAATTGAAGTAGCGTTTGTATTTGTCTAAACAAGATTGTGCACCGTTATCTATTACTAATATTATAAAGCTGAACAGTTTGTTTGTGTTTGTTTGTTTGTTTGAACGCGCTAATCTCCGAAACTACTGGTTCGAATTGAATAATTCTTTTTGTATTGGATAGTCCAGTTATCGAGGAAGGCTATAACATCACGCTACGACCAATAGGAGCAAAGATATAGTGGTAAATGTGTAAAAAACGGGAGAAAGAAGTCACGATTCCACGCGGACGAAGTCGCGGGCAAAAGCTAGTATTTTATGTGTGTAAACAAAAACAGCCGTGGTCGGTAATAAAATCCGTTCTTTTATAGCACTGAGCCGTATCAAATCTCAGAACATATAAATCGATATTGTACCGTCTATGAAGGTATTGATTGTTTTATAGGTATAAAAAAAGTCATAATGTGAGGTTATAAAATAAAAACCGATCATGTTATATTTAAATGGTACTTACGTAGGTAAAATCGAACAAAACGACACATACCAATGATTGCAAAATGTCACTCGAGTAATCCAAAACCCACAGCTAGCTCGACGATTTTAAAGGACCTAGCGCAGTTGCTCGCCGCGAGGTATGCGGTGCGCGAGCGCATTCGCGGGTTGTTTGTTGCGCACTCCGCCGGTCATGCGTGAATAACCAAACATACGCATTGACCGTATGTTTCTAACAATTGTACGTAGGATTTTATAGGTGCTTACGACAATAAATTACAATACACTCAATAGAAAAGGGTACTTGTATTATTTCTTTACTAAAGGCAAAGGCACACCACATACACAGTGCATGAAAGTTCTCTAGCAATACAAGCTTTTAAACATAGTTCTTCGGATAGCTATTTTTACCTAAACTTTGATGCACCTCAGATAAGGAGTGAGCTTTGATGTCACACGCGGTATTAATTTAAAATAATGGTTTTAAAGGTAAAACTTTATAAAGATATATGGTGAATCAATAAAGAAAGCATAGTAGAAGTAATGTTTTACATTTCACATGCCATTGTATCACTTTAAATTATAAGATTGTTACAAAAGGCTAAAAAAGGTTTTCTAAGATACAAAAACAATTTTTTGAATTTGTCGAATTACACATTGTGCCGATTATCTCGTCTTATTGGTAAAAAAAGAATGGATTGAAGACACATAAAGAGGACCGTAAAATATTCAACGTTTAGATTTGTTTTTCATAGTTACCGCCAAAGTAGTAGGTAGACATGTAACAGAGTACAATGTTGGCTGTATGATTGCTTTGTTAACCGCACCTTAAATTTTTTCACAATTTTACTAAATTAAACAAAACAAAATTACGATCAACTCAAAGAAGAAAGAGACTGATGCCTACCTACGACACAGGTAAATGTAAATTTATATATATTCTTTATTGCACTTACAAGATTTCCAGAAAATACATGAAATCACAATGTGAACCAAGTCGGGCTAATCACTAAAAGATATCTCTTCCAGCCGACCCATAGGTGTTGGAAATGTAATAGTTGTGGTTATCGGCAGTGCTAAGTCTAGCACTATTCAATCGAATACGGAAAACAAGTTACATTTTCTATTTTTTATGGCGTTGATATAAGAAACATATATTTTTTTTAAGAGCTGTGCATTTTGCTGCAAGAAATAAATTAAATACGAGTACTCACTGGCATGTCCGTTGGCGTGGTGTCCGTTGGCATGTCCGTTGAGGACCGTGTGCGCGGGCGCTGCGGGCGCGGGCGGCGGCGGCGAGCGGCCGCGCGTGCGCATGAACTTCCTCATGGTGCGCGCGCGCTGCCTCGCCGCTCAACATCGCGCCGCCACCGCGCGGACTGCCGCACGTACCTGTCACGATAATACCCTTTAGGATTTTAAGGTAATCCGCAAAACAGTTCTTCCACACGGCAATTTTGTCGTCTTCCCTCCCAATTCATGTTAGTTCGTATTATTAAAATGAATTAAATTTTAGTCCAGGCCAAGCCACCTACCTACCGTCTTGACGCTGCTATCCTGGGCGACCTGGGAGCAGTCTCCTACCACAACATCCTTATTATATCTACGTATCTATTGTTAGGTGGGGCTACTAGGGCTCCAGGGACTTAAAATCTTAGGGAAAGATATATCTACGCCACTAGAGTTAGTTTCCATCTTAACCTTTTATAAAGGTACTGAACAGACGGGACTTCTTTCCGCCTGTACATCTTCGAGCCGGATTAAGCGGTCGAACAATAAGATGATATGATGATGATAGATGCGTTTTGCGGACAAGCCAATGTTGTTCTACATGATGCGATCTTCGATTACTTTGACCTGACCGTAAAACGCATCCAGTCCAGTGACAAGGTCTAAAATATCTAATCTACTACCAATGGTATCATTGAGGCGGCGATGACCTTCGAACGTTTGAATTCACTTAAGCACATGTTCATATAATTTTAGTACCTATACGTCGCGATTTTATTTTAATTTTATCTGAAACATGACATACCTTCCTGTGACCACGGACGCTCTGTCGTGTTCCAAACGTTTGGTTTTATAATATGAAAATAGTAATTCGAAAGTGTTTTATCATGAGTTCAATGTCTTCCGATTCAGATAATCTGCAACGCAGGCGCACGTGCACGGCTTACCTGCACCGTGTTAGTTGATATTGTTGTGACACGTCGATCATTTTTGTCGCGATTGCACACTGCTGAAAAATGCATCGTCCGCTATAACGCAAGAGG
>CAUZXH010000067.1:0-13916 GCA_963584085.1 Pyrausta aurata | reverse complement strand
CAGCCGGCCCACATCGCTCCACGACATGAAAGCGATAGTGAAGACGTGGCGGAACCGCTTGCCCGTAGTGGCGGACCCGCTGTCGCACTGGGGCGCCATCTTCACGTGGCGCCAGCACCACTACCAGTTCATCGCCTCGCACTACGACTCGCAGACCGAGCACGCGTCCAACCACAGCATGCTGGGAGTACATGCTAGTGCGCAGGTTAGTAACTAGCTATATGACGACAAATGGCTGCCGTGGTGGCGGATTAGATAATCACCTCCCCGTTCGTGGTTTGAGACTGACAAATTAATTGATTGCAAGATATGTTAAATCTCGTGTCATCAAGACCAAGAAAGGTGTATGATGTGTGCTAAAACAAAAAATAGTTTTCAATGTCTTTTTTTCAATATTTTTAGGCCATCATCCATTTCGCGAAGATAGCAAGAAAACATAACTTATCAGGCGTATGTCTCGACTCCCTCCACCGCATCTACACGATACCCAGCGTCCCAATAGTGGACTGCTTCCAGAAGATTCGACAGCAGGTCAAATGCCACATCCAGATGTCGTGGACTGAAGGAAAAGAAGAGTTGCAAGAGGGACTAGACATGATTGAGTCGACGAACTTCAAATACTTCACCAAAGAGATGACAGCGGAGTTCTACGCCTTCAAAGGGTTGTTGTTAGCTCAGCTGGGTCGTTCGGAAGATGCTAACAAAGCGTTCGCGGCGGCGGTACAGCTGCACGATACTCTGGTCAAAGCGTGGGCTCTTTGGGGCGACTACTTGGAGCAGATATTTATTAGAGAGCCGCGACAGACAGCCGTAGGCGTCTCGGCGATGACGTGCTTCCTGCACGCGTGTAGGCATCAGAATGAATCGAAGTCGAGAAAGTATTGCGCCAAGGTAAATATTGCACTTTAAACACTTTAATTTTATAACATGTGTATGACTCTGTTCACAAAAACTAAATTAATCGGTCAATAGCTCGTATAGACGAGTGTTTTTTAGTAATCATATTACTAAAGAGTCATAACTCATAGGTAATAACATGTCAGATAATTATTCATGGTTAGATTATTACGCATTACCGCCAGTAGCTGTTGCATTTTTAATATCTCAGTTTTTTATGACTAAGCAGATATTTGACTACGATCGCACTGGATGTTTGGTGTGGATGAGGTCTAGGGTGGTGCATATCTGCTAATTATCATTTCCCGTCAATGTGCTACTCTGATCTTATTAGTTACTCGGTACTCGGTGTTCTAAAACGGATAATATTCTTCAGGTGCTGTGGATGTTGAGTTTTGACGACGAAAAGAACAGTCTCGCCGAAGCGCTAGACAAGTACTCAGTGGGTGTACCGCCAGTGCAGTGGCTGCCGTGGATCCCGCAGCTGCTGGCCTGCTTAGTACAGTACGACGGGAACGTCATACTCAACCTGCTCAGCCATGTGAGTATACAGGGTGTCAACCCAAACGCAGTGCTACTGTACACCTTTTCAAATTCCATTTTATAAAACTAGTAAATAAATTCCTCATTCACCTCTGATCTTAAATAGCGAACACACTTAACTGCAACTGTCAGTCAGCTGGTGCAACAATGTATTGTAATTGAGCTTTTATGACGATTCCATGAAAAGGTTAATTGGAACAACCTGGGCTTTTATAAATAATAAATAAATAAATAAATAAATATCCTTGGACATTTCACACAGCGCCATCTGGTGCCAAACTAAGCAAAGCTTGTACTATGGTAACCAGACAACGGTTATAAACATACTTAAATACTTTTTTTTTTTGTAAATACATACATATTATACATAGAAAACACCCAGACCACTACAAACAGACATGTTCATGCACACAAATGTTTGTAATGTGCGGGGATCGAACCCGCGACCTCTGGCGCAGTAGCCAATTTCTTAACCACTGCGCCAAATCGGTCAACCTATCTTTTTTACGGTATTTCTATAACAACTTTAACATTTTTGTATTAGTAATGTCTAATTAAGAAAGTTCACACCAAAAATAATGTCAAAAACATAGCCTCTTATTGCGACGCCACAGGGTTCATTATGAATTATTTTTTTTAGGTTGGAAGGCTGTATCCACAAGCCGTTTACTTCCCCATACGCACACTGTATCTGACTCTGAAGATTGAGCAACGTGAAAGACACAAGACCGCCGAAAACATCGCGGCACATCTACCACACCAAACCACCACCTCGACAGTAAGTACCTAAATTAGTTTATTTAAAACCTTAATTTTAAAGATTTCGATTAGTTTAAAAGCGTCTTCATTTTATTATTACCAGATTTCTTAAAATTTCACAATCTTTGCTTTAGTATTTACAAAATGTACGAAGCATTTATTGACATTGTTAGCTGTATGTAGGCCATTTACTTTTGTACAATAAACCTCTTTGGTAACCGTGTACTCGTTAAACTGAGAAAACATTGTAGAAGTACAATAAACCTCTTTTATGGCCGTAATCATTCAACAAGTGGATGAACTACCTCCATAGCAGCTACGACTGGTTAAATCAAATTACTCATGCTCATAATAAACTTAACAAGCCCTATAAAACAGTAAAAAGTAAGCTTTAAACGCGGCTAATTAGGTGTTCATAAAAGTGTAAAATAAATAAACTCTAAAAAGCGAAAGGGCGAAATTAATATGGCCTCGGTCTAGGGCCCGTATATTAGTGCCCCATAGATAGCCAAATAAAGTTCTTGATGAGAAAACTTTAAACGCGAAGTAATATATACAAGGTGCTGTATAACGTGTCCTTGC
This sequence comes from Pyrausta aurata, assembly GCA_963584085.1. Lineage (NCBI taxonomy): Eukaryota > Metazoa > Arthropoda > Insecta > Lepidoptera > Crambidae > Pyrausta > Pyrausta aurata. Next base: position 11,135 of record CAUZXH010000067.1, on the reverse strand, counting down.
AAATGTATGGACAATACATACAGTACGTAAACGCAGTGAGGAGGGCAGGTAGAACTTTCGGAATAGTATTCTTATCGTTGACTTGATATTATTTTCCAACTCAAAAGATGTTGTTTTGTTATACGCTTACATATTCTATGCTCAATAATTTTTGTCTCAAAGCAACTATTTTAACACAACAAATATTTTTTAAGGTTGTTTTGAGGAATTAGTTGTTATTTTTACCGACGATACGATGTAATATCAAATAAATCATTGTTAAAAAAATTTGCTAAGACAATTTTCCTCTATCAGGGTACCATCAAACCAAATGAGCCAGCATCATCGTCGAGCGGCGGCTCCACGGGCAGCGAGACGGGCTCCATCAAGGCCACGCTGCCCATGTGGCGCTGCTCGAAGATCATGCAGTTGCAGAGGGAGATCCACCCCACCGTGCTCTCCTCGCTCGAGGGGATCGTGGACCAGGTCAGTACATACCCGCACGTGTGACGTCACTTAGACATGCGATGTAGCCACGCTGGTCTAGATCAGAGGATAATGATGATGAAAGTATTAATACCGAGAATTCCAGCTACCTATACGTACACTTTGTTATTAATATTGTGTTTGTTACCTACTGTTTATAGAGTGAATAGGTTACTAGTCAGATATGCATGATCCATCCAGGCGACATCATCAAGTGAGATTGTGGCCAAATGTCATTAAAAAAACAGATTTTGTAGTTGAGCTGGTACGAGTAAATTACATACACACCAGTATTGGTAAATTAGCATTTATGTCCGCAGAGAGGCACCCATTTGCTTCGGTCCGTGTATAGTAATAAAATAATTTTATCCGTAGATATTTTAGCGGATCGGAGCGGATACGTGATGAATTCACTGTCAACGCTCTCAAACGCTCAATGTTATAAGGCTCATAAGCAGCAATTATCATTATTATTCACCCACAAACCCTCCGGCAGATGGTGTGGTTCCGCGAGAACTGGTACGAAGAAGTGCTGCGGCAGCTGCGCGCCGGGCTGGCCAAGTGCCACGTGGTCGCGTTCCACCACCGCGCGGCCGTGGCCGACGCCACCGTCACGCCGCACACGCTCAACTTCATCAAGAAGGTCGTCTCCACCTTCGGCATCGGGATCGGAATTAGTGAGTTGCATTTGTTTTGTTTATATTTTTCGACGTTGATGACTACAAAGCCATTGGTCGGTTCGAATCCCGCGATCGGCTGACGTTTGTGTGATGAGCACGATCATATTATCTAGATCCATGTTATAAAAAGTATTGAATATCTGTCTGTCTATTCGTCAGGTCTAGTAATCATCACAGCTCACGCTTTTATTCTGAAATATGGAATGCTTAGTAGCTCTGCGTAAAACTTTGCCAGTAGATCGGCTATAGCCGTCATCACTTTTACTTCGGCAACATTTACGAAAATAGTGGCAACGTTTTATAGAGTAAATAAGCCCTCTATTAAACTATATGAAAACACCAACTGTGTCATCATGCTAAAATCAGTTTTTACAATGGTTAGCTGAGACGAATGAAATGCATCATTAGCACAATAAAGTGCAATACTCATGATCCAATAGCCATTAGAAAAGAAATTACTTAGATCTGTATCTATTAAAACTACGGCTACTCTTCTCCAAGAGGTGTAACATGCCCCGTTTTGTATGTGTTCATATTTGTGAAGAAAAGAAAATAAAGTAACAAAGGTAACAACAACCTCTTAATAAAACAAACCACACAGTCGTATGTATATCGTCGCATCATTTCATCCAGAGATTTAAAAGACAAATAGCCTTAAGCCAAATAAAGAAACTTGAAATGATACGGATAAAACTGTAAGTACTTTTGTGGGTTTCGGTTTACTAGTTTACACTAAACTTTTTGGGTATATTTAATAACAACTAACATAGTCTTAAAAAGCTGTGCGATTTATTAATTAATTCATGTGTTTTTTACAGGTTACTGCGTCTATTCTATTGACTTAACCTAACTAACACAATAGTCTGCCGTCTGCGAGCGCTATTATATATAGACACTCCATTTTGTATGTCTACAGAAAGTGTTTCAAGTTCTGTAAGTGGTGCATTCTCTTCAGCTGCATCGGAGAGCCTGGCTCGCCGCGCGCAGGCCACTGTGCAGGACCCCGTCTTCCAGAAGATGAAGAGCCAGTTCACCGCAGACTTCGACTTTTCACAACCCAATGCCATGAAATTGCAAAATCTCATACAAAAGCTAAGGAAATGGGTCAAGATACTAGAGGCAAAAACAAAAGTCCTACCCAAGTAAGTAGCCCCCTGAAAGCATACGCAAGTATGTGTAAGGTAAATTCAAAATCTTTCTACCTATCATCGTTTGTGCCGTTCATCACTAACATAGAACATTTGGGGTAGTTTGTCACTCATTCACTAATCCGTAACCGCATAGACAAGTCCATTCAGAACATCAATATTATTGTAGCTAATCTTATTTAATATTTGCAGGTCATTCTTAATAGAGGAGAAATGCCGGTTCCTGTCGAATTTCAGTTTGAAAACGGCAGAAGTCGAATTGCCCGGAGAGTTCCTGCTTCCGAAACACACTCACTACCATGTGAGGATCGCACGATTTATGCCGCGAGTAGAGATTGTACAGAAGCACAACACGTCCGCCCGCCGGTTGTACATACGCGGGCACAACGGGAAGATATACCCGTACCTAGTTGTCAATGACTCGGGGCTCGGCGATGCTAGAAGAGAAGAGCGCGTGTTGCAACTACTCAGGATGCTAAACCACTACCTGGGCAAGCAGAAGGAGACTTCGAGAAGATTCCTCCACTTCACCGTTCCGCGTGTCGTGTCCGTGTCGCCGCAGATGCGCCTCGTAGAAGACAACCCCAGCTCGATATCCCTACTAGATATTTATCGCACGGAGTGTGCGAACAGGTATGTCGTGTATCAGGTTTTGTTATTCGAGATTGAGGATTGTTTGTGATATGAGTTGAGGTATGATGGATTTCGTTATTCATCACCTGTTGTTTTTTCACTTGTAGTTCTCACTGTAGATGTTCATTAGTAGAAGTAAATAGTTGAGCCTTCACAGCTCTCGTAGATAGACGGTTGTGTATTATTAATTGATAAAAAAAATACGGGTTTACTTCGCGAGCATTTATTTAAATATTATTTCCTAACGTTTAAAATGCTCTATCTTCAGCATCCGTGATCACATATAGATGTTCATTACTCATTAAATAGTTCTTTTTTCTTAACATTTTTTTCATCTCAACTCAACTATCCCACTGCTGAGCAAAAGCTTTCCCAAACTTTTCCAGCTCTCTGTCTACAGTCTGCGCTGGTTATTCCATACATAATTATCCATTTCATCTCGCCATCGTTTTTTGCGTCTGCCTTTCGGGCGATGTCCCTCAATGGGCAGCCAACATTCCATTCCATGAGACCCGCCCAGTCCCATTTCAGCAACAAGCAGCAGTTCTGACATCGGCTATTCCCGTCTTAGTTCGGATTATGATGTTCTGGAACCGATCCATAGTTATGAAAAAGCGTCACACAGTTGTGAAACAATTAAACTACCACCACTCATTAATATGAATTATATTTTCATAACACTTTAGCCTATTTGTGACCACGAATGCAGTTATTAATGTGATAAAGATAAAATTCAAATACATGTTAACCGTATCAATACGTAGTAGTCGCGTAAACTTCAGAACCAGGTAGTGTACTATGTAATTTACGGCAGTGTGTGTAATCTACAATTTATTTGTCAGGGGTGTGGAGTACGACGCGCCCGTCGCGCGATACTACGAGCGTTTGGCCGCGGTGCAGGCTCGCGGCACGCAGGCTTCACATCAGGTGCTGCGAGATATACTGAGAGAGGTAAGATTCACTTTTTAACACTTTTCGTGACAGTGAACGGCTATAGCCGTAACTGCCTCGGTGGCGCAGCGGTGAGATGGTCGCATTTTAAAGCGACGGCTGCGCCGGAGGTCCCGGGTTCGATTCCCGGGTCGGGCCAAAAATATGTCCCTGGATTTTTCTGTTCAGATATTCTCAGGGTAGCCCGGAGTTTGGAAGTTGGCGGTGTTTCACCCCCGTGCCTCGGAAAGCACGTTAAGCCATTGGTCCTGCGCCTGATCTCTCTCAGGTCGTGTCAGATTGCTGTTCCTTCGGGCTATGAGAGTGAAAGGAATAGGGAGTGCACCTGTGTTTGCGCACACACTTGTGCACTATAATATGTCCCGCGCAGTCGGTTAGTCTTTGTGACTGGCCACCGTAGTCGAAATCGGCTAGGGGGATTATAGCCGTTATACAACAAAAGTTCTATTGTGTCTGGGATACTGTCCTGAAAAGTGTTAATAACTTAAAAATTATTATTATGATGTCATTATATACCTATATATATACACCTATGTATTGCAGTTTGGATGTAATCGATTTAGATAATAGAACTGTATGAAATAGTTTATGGAGCTATAAAAACAAGTGTGGTAAATAAACTTTTTATCATCTATATAGCTAATAATTTAGTATTTCCTTTCATTGTGTTGTAAGAGGTGGTGATTATGGGATGAACACTATAAATAAATAGACGCCACATATCGTGATGAGAAATTTTCTAGTCACCATGACGTAGCCATAAACTTAATGATTTCTGTAATGTCATGTTTGTTGTAGTTTAATCAAAGATCACAAAATGGATAGTTACAGACATAGAGAAAGAAAAAATCTTCGCTTTAAAAAGAGCGTGCTACTTAGTGAAATTCTATAGGATTTGACAGCGAAAGACCATATGACAGCGATACCGTTTTCTAAGAAATAATGGATTTAGTGGATACGTCAAGTTTCCGTCGTTGGAATTTTTGAAAAATTATGAATGGATATAATTATAATTTAAGTTTTGTATAACAATTTCAGATGAAATGACTTGTGCTTTCAGCAACTGTGAAGTGCGCCGAGGATACAATCCCGAAAATCATACTTTCCACCAGTAAATGTGAATCATTGATAAAAATTTTAATTCCAAATTTTATAAAATTTGTGAGTGAAATCGTCTCCGATGCCAAATTGTACAGTAAATTTAGGACTTCCTTTGTGATTTGCAGCCATATTATCAAAGTTTCCAATAGATTAATTCAGGTATTTTCAGTAAAATAAGAAACCGTTTCTTTACACTAGGGCTTGACTAAATGATGACGTCATCAGTATCGATAAATTTTTTGACTGTTTTTTTTAGGTAACCGTAATTCTTGCACAGCTTCTTCTCAGCAGTGGCCCACACAACTGTCCCGAAGCTGTGCTGTGGTAAGGTCTATTTTGGAACGTGTATAAGTGTTTCTAGCAAGTCTTCATACATAAATAAATAAATATGTAATTTAACAAAAATGAGGTTGTCTTGTTTATCAAATAAAAAGTATTATGTAATTAAAAGTGCATTAATTTAATTATCTTTGTTTCAATTTACATGATTTATCGTAACCTCGTCGATAGAACTTGGACCACCATAAGATACACATCACTATTGAACGCACACATGTAAAGTAACTTTTTGGTATCGCTGAAAATCCGCGTTTGTCATTCTATACTATACTACTTTCTATGGTTACAGATGCGTAAGTCTTGACAGCTCGGACTAGTGAACTATTAATGCCCAAATTGACGTGATAAATGCTCAAACGTAACTTCTAACTGTGGTTATCTATCTAATAGAACGTATCAAAACTTAGTCTTATAAAAACTTTTAATTCAGTTTTTATAAGATTAACTTTTGATAGCCTGTGTATTTGAATTTGTGATCATCTAGATGAAATTCAGATCAAGATCAGCTAAATAACTTTGTGACTTTTAAGGCGCGGAAATTGACGTTACGTACCGTTCTGTGTCAATGATGTGACAAGTAGTTGCTCAACGCCTGCTTCTCCGTAAACGGGACCATACAATCCTCGAAATGTCTTTGTACTTTGTTTATCCATGTATTCATATTTCTTTGTTAGTTATCCTGCAATATATAAGGTCACCTCGTTTTAAATGATAATATTTAAAGTACCGATTCAGCACAATAAATAATGATATTGTCTTTGTTAAGGAAAATAATAAAAATGAAAAACTCGATTTTCCAAAAAATAATAATTGTCTCCTGTTTCTACGATGTATACAAAGACACTGTTAAAATATAACCACTTAAAACAATTTGACCTTATATTTTTGGCACAGGTGCAAGCGACTATGGTCCCAAAAGGCATGGTTCGCGAGTGGGCTGCGGCGACGTTCGCCGCTCCCACCGACTACTGGACGTTCCGCAAGATGCTGACGCTGCAGCTGTCGCTGTGCAGCTTCGCCGAGTACGTGCTGCACCTCACGCGGCTCAACCCCGACATGATGTACGTGCACCAGGACTCGGGGCTGCTCAACGTCTCCTACTTCAAGTTCGACGTGGACGACGCCACAGGTGACTACTGGTGTACTAGATTACGAGCGGCGCTGCTGCTGTATGACGCATGATATGGAGATGAGATCTTCGTTACAATGAGCAGTTTTCTTGTTTTTTAGCAGCAGGAGATGGCGCCGGCGTTACTTTAGTAAATAACTTTTTACAGTCTTACTACAAATCATCCGTTAAAACTGGTTTTAAGTCATGTTTAGTTAAAAACTGTTTTAAATTTAATAAGGGTTTAAAACAATGTTTAACATTTTGTACCACAAATAGGTACTTGGGCAGTGTTTAGCTAAACACCAGTTTTAGATACAAACATTCATTCATTCACTCAGTTCGTTAATTATATTTCCTAGTACGCAGGTTGCATTCAACACACTTCAGGGTAAATGAACATAAGCTTCTTGAAATGATGGCTGAATAGTAACAAAACCCAAATCTTTAAAAAAAAGTTGTAATGACAGAAGAATGAGAAGAATCTGAGGCCTTACTCTGGACACAAAACCCGATCCAATGGTTATGGCCATCCCTGTCACTCATACCAGGCCGTGTATGCGTGAGACAGGGATGGCTATATTCATTGGATCGGGTTTTGTGTCCAGAGTAAGGGGGCTGATTTGTTTTGACTTTTTGACAGGAGTCAAGTCAAGTTGTCAAATGTCAATCTGTCTATTTTTTGAGGTTAAACACAAGATAAAATAGGGGCGAGGGTGTTTAACTAAAACACTGTTTAAAAGAGTGTTTTAGCGCCAAAAACTGATTTGTGGTAAGGATTTTCTTAAAATCTTGATAAACAGTGCCTAAAACTTTGTTTAAGTGATTTGTGGTAAGGCTGTTTAACTTTATTTAGGTGTACTATAGCAGAGGGTAATTGTTTTCCGCCAATAAAAATAATTTAAAGTGTTTTAATTTCAATTTATAACATGGACTTTAAAACTACAAAAATAGTATCTTATCGCATTTTGGAATATTTAATTTTGTGATAAATAAAAAACAGTTCCTAAAGACTATACCTAACGCTATCTAGTGAGAGATATAAAATGATGGAAGAAAACTGCTCATTGAACCATAAATAGACCAAGTAACTGCTACCGCGCTGCTACTTACATTCTTAGCTTCCACCCTGCCAGCGCAGTGTTATGGTATCACTTCTAGATCATTGTTGTCCTTTGCTCGCCTCGGCGACGCTAGGAGGGAAGTGACCATTACTTGTGCAAGCAGGATACTTCTCGCTAAAAGATTCATAGGTTTATTAGGATCTTGCTTGTGCTTTACGGTTATTACGCTTAGCGCCGATTTTTCAAACGTCAGATATAGAAGAAAGCGACCGATTTAAAAATGTCATTTACATAAATCAATAGGTGCCGTTTTCCAATTAGAATAAATTTTGTTTGACGAATACTTCTTATCTGAATTTTAAAAAATCAGGCCCTAATCAATTCACTGTTATATGATCAAGTCATTCTATACAATAGTAGGTAAAGGTGTAGTAAGTACAATAATGTCACGCAAATTAAATTAACAATGAATTTCATATAAAATATTGACCTTTGAATACATTTTATCGTTATATTTTAATGGCATGTCCTTGCATCTCCCTGATATCGTAATTAAATGGGTTCTACCATTATATTCTTTGTTTTCCTCGTTAGCTACTAATTTATCACGACTTGATAAATCTCTGTACTATATGTCATAAATACACGCATTATAATGAAATAGTAATAGTGGTTTTTATGTTGTCAATCTCAATAAAGTATGGGTCTTTAGCTTCCTTGTATTAAAACGCTTATTTATTCATCTTTGTCCCAAATATAACATAATCATCGTACTAAGCCTCAGGATGTCAACCGCAAATCATACATAAATTTTCTGGTCTATTTAATAAGTAAAAATCCTGGTAGTAATTGCATTATGGGTCTATTTATGAAGATTTTTGATATAAATTACTATGGCTACCTCCATGATTTACTTGTGACCTTAATGTGAAGCAGCTCTTATTGCATGTTCGTGTTTACATTATTTTTACGCGAATGTCTTCTAAAGATGTGCACCATCTTAATAATTATCCTAATAATAATGTTATATTAATGATAATGGTGATATTAATAAAGTTCGTTTCGCAGGGGAACTCGACGGCAACAGGCCGGTGCCGTTCCGGCTGACGCCGAACATTTCCGAGCTGCTCACCTCCATCGGCATCACCGGCCCGCTCACCGCCTCCGCCATAGCTGTGGCTAGGTGCCTGGTCACGCCCAACTTCAAGGTATATTGCTTTGTATTTTATCTGTAGTTAATAAATGAGATATTTTTCAGCAAAATTATATGATTCTTGCTGGCCATATATAGTAATATCAGCGCCGGTCGTTAGTACTGATAATAAGGCAGCTCATCAAATGGTGATTTGAGATATATTGCTAAATTGAGGACCACATACTAATACAGCGACAATATGCCGTGAATTGTTGCTCGTTCATGTAAATCTTAGTTGTGTATGGTGATTAATAAAAAACACCGCATATTTCCGTCTTTGATATTGGACTAAAAAGTTTTTATTTACAGATCCAATCAATACTGCGGACGATATTACGAGACGAGATGATGACTGGATACAGAAAACGTTTGGAGGACAAATCCGGGATGCCCACGGCCGGCACGTCCGCCGAAAACAAGCCCATGGAGATGGATAACGACACGCTTATCAACATGGTGAACAAGGCCGTGACGCAGATAACGAACAGGCTGAACTCGCTCGCCACCTTCGACGGGCCCGACAGCAAGGTGGCCACGCTCGTCACTGCCGCCAACAGCCACGACAACCTCTGCCGCATGGACCCCGCATGGCACCCCTGGCTATAAACACAACCTGGATTTCAGTTCCTCCGTCTGAACATGTCCATGTTAGTATTATTTTGTTTTTTATAACAAAACGATTTTTCTGTTACAACATAGGCACATGACATAGTTTATCAAATTATGCGGTTGTATAAATGTAACATTTATGTTTTGTATCAATAAGAATACGTTGTAGGTATAAAATAACTCGCGATGACGTGCGTCACCATTTTTTGACTGAGATAAATATTTGTTTATTATGTAGGTATTGTGATAAATAGAAAGCGAACGCTGAAAACTAAATGGCGACCCACGTCTCGTGAGTTCTATCTATACGCAGATGATTCTCGTTAAAATAGGCCTAGTGTGCGTCCGTGCTTGAACTGAAAGTGTTATAAACTTAAGGCACCGGCCGATTGTGATTTACTGTACGGAGATTAAATTTTGATCGTGTACCGTGTCGTTTCATTTGGCATGAATTTCGTAATCGCGCGGTGGCGGCGACGCATTCCCCGCTGGGTGCATGTGCAGCAGGTGAAAGTCCGCTCCCCGCCGCGCGCCGCTCCCGCCAATCTCACTCGATCGCTAGAGATAGTAAAACTGATTTCATCACGCTAACAATGGGAAAGAAAGTGCAATAATTGTAGGATAGTGCAGGAACTGTTTGCGTATTCAGCCGAGCTGTGCAACAATGCGGGTTCGACGTTTTAATGCAATGGTCTCGTTCATTCGGTTTGTTGTGATGCACGTTCGTTATTCTGATATTTTTATGATGATTGTCCGGTGTGAGAGCGATATTACTAGTTAACATGCACGAGCGAATAAATCATGAGTATTGCATTGCTATAACAATGAACCAAAAAAAAAATATAAATGGGTTGCTAGCTGTCTTGAAAGAGATTGATTTGCATGATAAGAATGATCTTAGTCGCTTAAACTGGCCAAGTGCTAGTCAGACTTGCGCACTAAGGGTTCCGTGCCATTTGCCAGCCAAAATAACTTTGCTTTTTATGTGCTATATATCTCAAAAACTACTAACAACTTGATCTTGTTCAAATTAATTTTCGTTGAAAGTATTTTTCAAAATCTACATCTTAAATTTTTCCTAAGTTTTAACATGGTGTAGTTTAAAAGTTTTTTTTTGTTTTAGTTCGATTACAGACGAAAAGCAATCGAATACTTCTCGCCCCAATGTTTAGTCATTTCAGTCATCTAATATTGTAGTTTAAAAAAAAGTCCAACGGAATGGTCTCATATCAGTACTGTACTTTTTTTATGACAAACTGAAGTATGCTTGAATTACCAATTAGAGTTAGTTTAATTGATATTTGTCTTACAATTTATCTCGTCTAATAGTAAAAAGAACCAAAGCCTAATTGATTTAATAACTAATACAGCGGGCGTTCGATTTATTAAATTACTTGAACGATTTCATACATACAATTAATGTTTATATAAATCCAAGAAACTTCAAAATATCAGTTCATATTACCGTACATGTCTCCTACGGATAGTTCTGCTCATGAATATGAAACAAGTTCTGCGAATATAATTCATATTCATGAATAGAACACCCTGTAGAAATTAATTTACCATTTAATGTGTTAATTTTAAAAGGGTTTATGGAGCTATACTTTTTGATATGTCTATCCTGTTGGGTTTTGTGGGCCTTATAAGCTCCTTTTTTATTTTACCTCAAAGTTCTAAGTATGTTTCTTCAGCTATATAAGCAGCAGCTAATAAACCCATAAAGTATGGTAAAGAAACAAACTAAAACGAAGATTTGATACATGCTAAGTTCGATGTATGTACAGGATGTTTTTTTTACATCAATTGCTAAATGACATTCCGTTTGAAAGGCCCCGTTAT
>CAUZXH010000066.1:0-11185 GCA_963584085.1 Pyrausta aurata | reverse complement strand
ATAGCCTTCCTTGATAACTGGACTATCCAACACAAAAAGAATTATTCAATTCGGACCAGTAGTTTCGGAGATTAGCGCGTTCAAACAAACAAACAAACTCTTCAGCTTTATAATATTAATAAAGATTTTTTTTAAGTTAAAAAAGATTGTTTGCTATGTTCGACAAGCTAAGAAAAAATGAGTTTTCAGACATCAATATTGCTCCAGTCCTTTTAGGCCCAGGCCGCGGGCAATTCAAAACATAACTACTAACTAGGTATATGCATACTGCAATATTTAGAGCAGACAGAATGATGATTTCACCCAAAGCTAAGCTCATCCGGGGTGGAGCAGGTCTTTGCAAAAAATCATATCTGCGTGAGATGAATACATTTTAATATCATTATTGAGATTATGATGAAGTCGTTACTATTCACAAATCGATCCGATACTAGCTATCGCACCACCTTTGTTGTCTAAAGTTTATACAGCTTGCTTTGTCAACACATTATTTACTTAGAAACTAGTTAACTGTTTTTACTCGTACGACTACCTCTTCTATAACTTAAAAACCCTTAAAGGTGAAGTAATCGCCGTTGTCACTTGACTGAACATGTGATAATTAACCAATCATGTATCTAAAATAATCGTAATTCGTAACACCATAAACATTAATCAACATTTTTTTTCATCCCACTGCTGGGCAAAGGTCTCCCCCAACACCTTCCATTGCATTGGTCTCTGTCAGCAGCCAATGACATCCAATTTCCCGCAATGCTGGTCAAGTTGTCACACCACCTCTTTTTGGGTCTACCTCGGTAGCCATCTTGTGGTATCCATCGCGTAACGACTTGGGCCCATCTATCCGGGTGCATTCTGCACACGTGCCCAGCCCACTCCCACTTTAGTTTTGCTGTCTTCTCACCAACGTCCGCTATTGCAGTCATGTCAGTCATCTTATCGATCCTTTTAATACCCAACACGCTCCTTTCCTTGGCTCAAGAAATTGTAATCTATGATGTAGGTCCTAGCACCTTCGAATTCGTCCAGTGTTCAACACACTAACCGCATTTTCCCTCGTGCATTGTTCCAGGCTCAAAGTGGGACACTCTGTCGCAAGAGATGTGGGACAAGTTCGTCAAGTCGCAGCAGACAGAGGAGACGTTCCGCAAGAAGATGAACCTGTGGCGGTATCTCTATATTACTATTAAGGTAATCTTTTTGTTTACTGTTTTATCTGAGCCCGCGTGGTGGAGTATGGCTCGTACGTACTACCTCATACTTGGGGTAAGGCCTTTGCCCAGCTGTGGAATATTTACAGGCAATTTTTTTTTACTGATTTATCGAGGCTTGAATACATGAGACTAGAAAGTCTTTGAGGGATTGATTTTTCTGTCTGATTCTGTATTTGAAGAGTGTAATGATGACGAGTTCACTTAACGTTAGAAGTTAGTTAGAAGACTAGCCGCTGATTTGACGACGGCAGCGGCTGCCGTTATGTTATCGGAAAAGTATGCCGTCCGTGTGAAATGGGGGAATATTTATTATGCAGGGATAGTGGACAGTAGTGACTGCAAACCTATTTGAATCTGACACATTTTGAATTCATTCTATAATACACCGCGCATCTATCAACGCCACGCAAACCGAATATTCCTTATACAATATGAACTTGTTACTGACGCAGAAGATCCCTTGAAAGCGCAAGGTTTAAAAAATATATGTATATTCAATTCCCATAAAAATTAAGATAAGATTTCGAATGTAATTTTGTGTAACAACTGATTTGAATCTTGATTGATATATCTTAGTAGCACGCATGACATGATTGAATGATTCCGCTACAAAATGTAGTACAAGCCGCTAAAAAAAGTGTGTTATATCACTACAATAAAAAAGTGCGACGTAACGTGACGTCACACGTCCTTGCAGACTGTTGCTAGAGTAGCGAGATTTTGAGATATTTCCGGATTTCAACCCGTTTATTTACACTTCACACGTTTCGCTTGTGACGCGGCATTCACATAGGTATTTGTTAGTGATTCGGAGCGCGTCATGTTTTCTAATGGACTCGTAAATACCAATTACGTCATGAATAAACACTTTTTGTTGGTACAGTCGCCGTCAGAACAGCGTTGGAAAAGTGACGGTTCGTTTTACGTGATTGCCATGTATAGATAGTGTTATCCACGAAGCGCGCCCCACCACTCGTCCAAATATCTACTATATAAAAATAAGTCGGGTTTTCCTCCCTGACGCTATAACTCCAGAACGCACGAACCGATTTCCACGGTTTTGCATTCGTTGGAAAGGTCTCGGGCTCCGTGAGGTGACAAAACGGGGCCGGGGCGGGACGGGGCTGGGGGCGAAACGAAGTTCGCTGGGACCGCTAGTCGTTTATAGATTGTGTGTAAGCTTTTTCCAACATTTGAATTGAATTTGGAACATCCTAATGACTTATGAATGCACTTATATTAGGGAATAAAGTACATAAAAAATGTTTATTACTTTTTATGTCGACTGTACAAGTGGGGGCGTGGTGACGTAGATGCGCACGCGACAATATAAGATTAGCTTTTGAACTCACGTCACCTGAAGCTAAAACCTAAACGCTCTATTTTTGAACCTTCAACAAATGTGGGTTTGTTTGAAATGGTGTGATTACAAATTTTCCCCGTTTCTTGTGATTTCCTATGCTAAATGTAGCATAGCAGAAAACACGTCACTACGCATCTTGGTTGACTGGTAACCCCATTAGTAATAAACCCACCCTTTTGCTTCGGCTGCAGGCACTTAGCACATTAACGTTGTGACGAGTTCATACTTCCACCCACATACTGATCTTGATGTGACGGTACTTAATTTCACCGAGTGAATCATGATGGATAATCTATCTACAAGACGAAGGTATATGCATGCACGTTTAGTTCGTCGTTCACTTCAGGGTTGTTATACCCCATTTAGAACATTTCAAATGGAATAAAAGCCAATAAAAATTAAGATTGACACGTTGTTATAGTTGATTTTGCATAAGACGATCGCTGAGACTTTGTCATTACCATAGAAAATCAAAATATCATTACGACAATTTGAGTGGTGAGGAGACCCAATGAAATTTTACCGGTGTTTTGTGTTATGTAATTTATCAATTTCCAGGCATATATTATCAAAAAGTATTACGGTTGATTATTCGCACGTACACGATTTGGTAATCGGCCTAACGTAACGTAACGTTGTTAATTACTTTAATTCGAGTTCCTTTCCATGCATATTTTTTATACGAACATTAAATTACAAATAATTGACAGTGGATCAAAATAAATGTTTATATTTATTAAGGCATTGTTTTGTTATATTTTGTCCAAAAAAAAATCAAAATTTTAATCTATCCACTATATAAAATAATATTTTCGTTCTTGGAATGTAGTACGCGAAACGGAAGATTATGTCATGTCAAAAAAAAAACTCAACGATCATCATAAAAAATGGGTTTAATCCATCCATTAACATGTGTGGTTATTATTGTTCGCAGTCAATATTCCCCCGCTACGGGCTGTACGTGGTCGGCTCGACGATGTCGGGCTTCGGGCTCGAGTCGTCCGACATGGACCTGTGCCTGTACGTGCGCCCGCTCGACAACGTGGAGCCGCGCGCGCACGCGCTGCTGCACCTCAACTACATCCTGGGCTACATCCGCAGCTTCGACCCCGGTGAGTGTAGCCCGCGACCAGGGCCTCAATTCCGCTTATTGACTTGTCACCGAGTTGTACTGCGAGAGTACAATTGATATACCTCGCTGTTCTGATTGCGGCGTGTCACCTTTCAATGCTGCTGACTTTTAAGTACACAATGTATTACAATAGCACTACTGAATGACTAGTATACTACTGAATGTAGTCCAACAGTAGATGCCGAAAATACGTGAATCAGGCCCCAGCTGTAGCCCAGAAAACTGTCTATGTGAGACACACAAGGACTAGACAGTCCTGGGTCTATGAATCTGATAAATGAATCCGAAGCCGTAACCCGAG
Organism: Pyrausta aurata; assembly: GCA_963584085.1. Lineage (NCBI taxonomy): Eukaryota > Metazoa > Arthropoda > Insecta > Lepidoptera > Crambidae > Pyrausta > Pyrausta aurata. The sequence goes on along the minus strand of CAUZXH010000066.1, from coordinate 7,175 downwards.
GAATGCCGTGATAGTGGTGGTTACAAATGTATTTAAAGATACCATGTTTGTGAGGTTACGAGAGAGTATATCAAAGATTAATTCTACTCTCAAATATTCACATTTATCCTATGTAATTTATTTTTTAGTAAAAAGTAAAGTAAAGTTAGCCTGTAGCATCCCACTGCTGGGCAAAGGCCTTACCTCAAATGTGAGGTAGTATGAGCCATACTCCACCACGCGGGCTCAGTGCGGATTGGCGGAGGGGTGTTTGCAAGGCAAGCGACCAACCTTGCTGTCAGATTTTTATCAAGCCGCCCATAGGGCCTCTGACTAGGCTTAACGACTAATACCAATCGATATTAGCCGGGACCAACGGCTTAACGTGCCTTCCGAAGCACGGAGATGCTCGTGATGTACGTCACTTATATGGTCGGAATGGTCACCCATCCAAACACCTCCAATCCAAACAACAAATTTATTTTTTATTGAATGAAAATAATATATCAAGATTTCATACGCATAGTAAAGTTTTCGGTGACACATACTTAGATGGTTAATAGCACCATGTTACCGGTCGGGAATGACATCAAAGCAACTTCTTCTTTTGCAGAAATATTTAGTTTATTCTTATGTGACCTAAATCTACTATTTTTGTCCCGTCCACCAAAATATCTCCTGCGTTCAATACGGCTTCAAATGCTTCAATGACTATGAATACCAAATCCTTGGTCCGCCATGACATCACTTTTTTTTTTCAAATCGTTTTACCGCTTGGACAAAGCCCTTACATCCAGTTGTAATTTTCAAACAAAAGCAAATATCAAAACATAATTCTAACAATAAGTCCTCTCCGCCAGGCGCAGAGCTGATCCAAGCGAAGGTGCCTATCCTGAAGTTCCGCGACGCGCGCAACGGGCTCCAGGTGGACCTGAACTGCAACAACGTCGTCGGCATCAGGAACACCAACCTGCTCTACGGATACTCCAGAAGTTAGTACAGAATTTGACTGGATACAAGGTAGGTTTTGAGCTGAGAAGATAGGGCGCGAGGCGAGTTAGGAATCCTGCTAGTGATGATGATGATGATGTCCTCCCAGACAGAGACAGAGGTGGTGCTAGTATTATGACTGCGAATGTATGTAAGGACGGATGGTTGTTGCTCTTTGAATTAGTTAATATAGGTCATACATCACATAGGTTGATATTGTACACACACACTGTAAATATTATATTCATTGAGAAATTAATACAATATCTACAGAAGGCGAAAGCAAAATGTAGTTGTAATATTTTTGTTTGGTTTTCTTGTAAGTTGACTAATTATTAGAGATGCGCCGAATAGTGGTTTCACCGAATAACCGAATACCGAATACTATTCGGTTCAATCTTTACCGAACCGGATATTCGGCCGAATTATTCGGTTTACCATTAGACTGCATTCCCGCGTAAACAAGTTCAAACATGCACGCCGCCTATCGCCGCTGGCTAGTTGCGTGCGAGCCGTACCACGCCGCCCGCCACCAGCGCTGTTACTTTGCTTTAAAACATTGCACGAGTAAGGAGTAAATAAGTTAAAAAAATAAGTTTAAAAGTAAATAGTACAATGAATATTGAGCTAGGGTTTAAAAACATGTTAAATAATAGAGATGGGCCGAGTACTCAGTTGATACTCGGTACTCGGCATACTCGGCAGGTTTTTTGATACTCGTACTCGGCCGAGTAACTCTGTTTTAATGCCGAGTATACTCGGTTTAAGAAAAGCAATATATTTAGGTAGATATCATCTAAACGACAGGGGAAATCTATCACAACTTCAATTATGATAATGAATGAGTAGAGACAAAATGAGGAAAACGTTAATAAAAATAGTAATTTGTGAAATTTTATAAAGTTAGATTGTTTTGAGGTGAAGCAAAGCTCTCTGCACGTTCTATCGAATCGAACCTCCGAAAATAGTCAGTCGCTGTGAATGGTGCTTGCAGGTGCTCATAGAAGCACTCTTGCTAAGCGTGCCAGTTTTGAATACCTTGTTCGGGGCCCTGCCCACCATTCGAAAGCACTCTTGTCTTTTGCTAGTAAATTTTCTTTGAAATAGCGACTCTATTGAAATTTTGTAAATAAAATGTAAATCTGTCATTGGCGGTAAGTCTTACAATGTCGTCTATATTTAATGTTATCATCATGTTGTGGATTTTGTAATACAAAAAAAAGTAATGGGGCTTTTAGGATAATCGCGCTCTAGTGGCTCGATGAAAGCTTATTCTGTGCGAACCTGGTTAGTACTTGTTTACACACCCGAAACAGGAATTTGATTGAACCGAGTTACTCGGCCGAGTACTCGGTTGGAAAAAAAATGAACCGAGTAAAACTTAGTACTCGTTACTCGGCAAAAGTGCTACTCGGCGCATCTCTATTAAATAACATTTTAAAATGAATGTTACTATAGGTCGAGAAATAAAAATGTGGACTTAAGATTTTAAAATACATGTTGATTTCAAGTTTAAATGCTTTCATTTATTAGCGTTCACGTGTACGTTAACACGTTTTTTGCGAGATAAGATAAGATGCATTTATTTACTCAAAACATATGTAGTCATGTACATAACAGGTGTTTGTTTAGTTGAAGTATCAACATTTCTTGCCGGCATGTTAATATGCAAGTTTTATCTATACTAATCTATACTAATATTATAAAGCTGAAGAGTTTGTTTGTTTGTTTGTTTGAACGCGCTAATCTCCGTAACTACTGGTTCGAATTAAATAATTCTTTTTGTGTTGGATAGTCGAGTTATCGAGGAAGGCTATAGGCTATATTACATCACGCTACGACCAAATGGAGCAAAGATATAGTGGTAAATGTGTAAAAAACGGGAGAAAGAAGTCACTATTCCACGCGGACGAAGTCGCAGGCAAAAGCTAGTTTACTTATAAAAAACATAAATCTTACATAAGAAGCTTGTCTTTCAGTTTTATTCCATGTTATGTAGCCAGGAAAATAGAAATACTCAAACCGAATATATTCGGCACTTAAACCGAATAATTCGGCCAAATAGTGGAAATAATGCCGAATACGCCGAATACCGAATACAAACCGAATATTCGGCGCATCTCTACTAATTATGTGGTTGTGTACGTTATATCTTTTTGATTGATTATTATGTATTGTAATCCAAAAATAATGCTATTCCTACCAACATTATACAGAATACTTATTATACAGAGTCAGAACAATGATTTCATCCAGCATTAGCGTAATCCTGGGTTAAATCATCATGCGCAAGTGGGCCTTGGACATCTTATACTGTCAGAAACTATTAAGTATTTAAGATAATGACCTAAAGGTTTGACTGGCAGAGAATGCTTTCAGCATTAAGTCCACCTTTTACACTGTTCTGTACACTAAATTTGTGCAATAAAGTCTTTAAATAAATAAATAAATGTTAAAAAAAATAAGATGCTATAAGATTTATTCTACCAATTATTTTCTTATTTTTTTTTCATTTTGAAGTGCATTTTTTGAATCTTAGTCGAGTAGGTTCTATTCTATAATATAAAATTACTCTTTATTGCACATCACATAGGTCTGTTTCAAATGTATATTTTAGTCGGTCTTATCGCGGGTATAATTCGATATTACTGGACAGTTTTTTTATGAGCGAAGAAGTGTTATTTTAAGCCCCAAAAGGAGGATAAATATATAAGGTCATCTCGTTTTAAGTGATAATATTGAAAGATACGATTCAGCACAATAAATTAATATTTTTTTGTAGAAAACACTGGGTTTTTATCTGCTAGTTTTTGAGAAAATTGGAGAATAAGTTTTTTTTTTTTCAGATTTTATTAATTAAGGCTAAGATTAAAGAAGAAGGTTTGGGCATTGAATTGAAAGAGGCGAAGCCGATGACGTAGATAACTGAAATTGTTAGGGTGCTGTTTTAAAAAATGATATTGTCTATGTTAAAGAATATAATGATAGTGTCCTGTTTCTATGATGTATACAAAGCCACTGTTAAAATATGATCACTTAAAATGCTTCGACTTTATATAAATCGTTGGCGATGTTCGCAGTGGACTGGCGCGTGCGGCCGCTCGTGGCGCTGAGCAAGCTGTGGGCGCAGGCGCACAACATCAACGACGCGCGCCAGCGCACGCTCTCCTCCTACTCGCTCACGCTCATGGTCATACACTTCCTGCAGTGTGAGTGCGACATGTTTCATTGTGTTACAGTTTTCTTTGCTAGTCCCAACATTGTAAACGATCTTTTTGTAACTTTTAGCATGATATCAGTAAATTTAATTTATTTACTATTTAATTTAAAAAGATCTCAGTGTTGAATGATGAATTACCTGTCTATGAATTTTGTGTTTATCTTGTTTTCGCTAAAAAGGAATGTCAAGATTGTTTACAATATTCGACTAGCGAAGAAAAACGGACTTTATATTCTCCTCTCGGTGACTACTGTATTTATCTGTCAATTACATTGGTACTTGTACACTACACTACGCTTTGCTTATATGACGATCTCCACAGAAATTCGTAACAAACGTTAAATGCCTCTATTACTCATGCTTACGATGAATTGTTTAGTGAATGGTGCCCGACAGGTGTAAACTTAAAAAATAAACCATGCAATTTAGCTTGGTGCATTCTATGTTTATAGGCTTGAATGCTACACATAACCCAGTATCATCATCGGAACTATTTTTGAACATCTGCCAACATTATGTTAATGAAAAAGAGTAGGGGACACGCAATTTCGGTTCGTTTACCTATATTAGAACTACATCGAGTCACTTACGTCGAACCAAGTGTTCGACTTTTAAAAGAGCTTATGAAATTCACCACTTTTTAATTTTATACGAAATGACGGCCACGGCCGACGGCTGACGCCTTCAACAATCAATAGATCACATCAATATAAATCGAAAATACACCGTGTTTCTGAGGATATACATCTTTGAATAATACTTCTATAACTCTTGTTAAAGTGAGAGCTGAAGTGAGTCAAAAGTTCCAAACGCCTTTCTAGATTGATAGATATGTATTATTAATATTTGTAACACGCAAACACATCAATAATAAAAACCACTAGCGCCACCCCGTGACGGGTGAGAACAATACACACTGATTTAGACCTACGCCAAGCAACGGGAAAAGCGACATAATTAATTAGTTCCGCCGCACGTTGTTAAAACGCGGTGCGACTGCGTTTTTCCGGATAATGACCTTCCATCACTATTATTGTAATTGCATCTCTGAGTTCAGGTTGCAATCAGTAGTTTCGCACTTAAGAGTCCTTTGCACTACGTCCTCCATCTCAACACTGAGAAGTGGACCAAGACCGAGGCCGCTATTGTCACTATTGTCTTTGTATTATTGGCTGTACGCCTGTTTTTGTATAAAAAAACACACGTCATACCACAAGAACGTTGTTTACTTCGTATTCTTTACACATTGTGTAATTACAGGCGGCACGGTCCCGGCGATCCTGCCGCGCGGGCTGGAGCCGCCGGACGCGCGGCGCGCGCACAACCGCGCCTCGCTCGCCGAGCTGTTCCTGCACATGCTGCGCTACTACGCGGACTTCCCGTGAGTACACTACACTACCACTGATGTCACCGAGCCGAGCCGAGCCTTATATTACTTTGCTATGGTATGGTAGAGAGGATTACACGAGTAACGACACTGGTGAGCTGTAGAAAATGACGGATTTGGTTTAGTTATTCCTTACGTTACGTGATGGCTTTGTTTCTTATATTTTTCCAACTAACTGGTTGGATTTCGTGTTTTGGCTTGCAACAATGTTTTCTCATAATTAGTGACGATGACATTTATTTAATTGCAATAAAATTGGAATTGTAAGTGATTTGTATAGCTTAAATACTTTTGTTAAATTCATCATCATCATCATTATTAGCCAAAGGACGTCCACTACTTTCCACAGCGACCGATCGCGAGCGGACTGCATCCAGTGTAGTCTGGCGATCTTTGCAAGGTCGTCTGTTCATCTTGTCGGACGTTCTGCACTGCGCCTTCGGTCGAATGGTCTCCAATCTAGAACTTTTCTGCCCCAACAGCCATCAGTTCATCGCGCTTTTTGTTTGTGCCCTGCCCGTTGCCACTTTAGCTTATTGATTCTCAAGGCTATGTCCGTCACCTTAGGTCTTCTACTTGTACCCTTAGTTTTGGTAATTGTGTTTAGATTATTTCCAATGCCCTTAGCATGAAGTACGGACAACTGCACGCTGTGGTATTTTATGCAGTCGTAATAAGGGTTAGTTTTCAACAAAAATGTATAACCTTTATAAAGCCGAAGACCGTAATCGAATACCCAGCAGTCCGCTATTTATACTCAGTTTTGTGATAGTAAATATTTGTTTTGTTGCAGGTACGGCACGATGGCGATCAGCGTGCGCGCCGGCGCGCGGGTGCCCATCGCGGAGTGCCGCGCCGCGCGCGCGCACAAGAACGACCCGCACCAGTGGAAGCTGCTCTGCGTCGAGGGTGAGTGGCTAGTATACTGCGCGCGTCACAGGGGGAAGAGATGGGCTCTCACTCGCAAATACGTATCCGCCCTAATAGGCCGATCGATGGAACAGTGGCGAACTTACGTCGTTCGTTCATTCATTACGCGGTCGCATAGTGCGCTTACACAGCATGACAAATTCAATGTATGTATTTATTGCAGGACATTTTTGTTTTTATGTATCGCGGCGACGAGTGCCCCGCTCCCATTTCATACTCGTATCTCTTCTTTCTGTGATTTGAGGGGTCGACCGTGGTTCTCCGGCCGTATCCGATCACGATGGTGAACCGCAACTCCGAAAACCCATCGTCCGACGGACAGGGCCACTCGGCTCGTCGCGGCGCCGCGTCTCGGTCCCACTGATTGTCAACCGTCGTTTCGTCCTCAGAGCCGTTCGATCTCACCAACACGGCGCGCTCGGTGTACGACCCGGAGACGTTCGAGAAGATCGTCGCCGCCTTCCGCGACAGCTACGAGCGCCTCGCCGTCGGGCCTCCGGCTCGCCGACGCCTGGCCGCAGCCGCAGCAGCAGCAGCCGCAACAGCAGCAGCAGCCGCAGCGATGACGCGCGCCGCGCCCGCTCTGCCGCGGCCTGTGAGCAGCGAGTGTTACAAACTGTTCAGTGAGCCGGGACGATTGACCGTCAATCGCCCGGCGGGACTGTGATC
>CAUZXH010000065.1:0-74787 GCA_963584085.1 Pyrausta aurata | reverse complement strand
GCACGCACACGCTCCTCGACGTTACCCAAGCGCCCCTCGCAGCGGACCACTCTGCCGGAGAGCGCCAACACGTCATCGCGAAGAGCGTCGATCCTGGACTGGGTCGCTTTCATCTCCGCCCGCATCTCTTCCCTAAATTGGCGCATCTCCACCACAAACAGCTGAAAGTCTGTCAGCTCCACGGACATGTTGAGCGCGGTGTCATCGAGCATAGACGCGTCAATCTCAACCGGCCTAGATGCCCCCCGTCGCAGGGTGACTCCGTCTCCATGTCCGACGTCCGCAGCACGCACTGGAGTATTAGTGTTGTCGCCCTTCGGCCGCTTACTTTTGCACGTCACGCAACTCCAAGCGGCCCTGTGCTCTCCCGTCAGTGTATTGTAGAAGCGTTCCTCGGACACACCTGCGCAATCCAAATCGTAGTGCATCTGGCATTGGCTGCAAGTTAAAAACCGACGGTGGTCTATGTCCTGCCTGCAGCCGCTGCAGCATCTACGATTGCAAGCGTCAACCGTGCGTGGCATTTCGAACGTCGAAAATCTGTCGCGCGCGATTTTTGGATAGTGTGTGATATATTGTGTTAGTTGCACTCCACTTACACTTGTGTTAGTAATGTTTTTGATGGATTTGGTGCAATTAGTTGTATTTTTATGAATAAAATACTGAGGAGCCACGTTAAGGAGGAGTTACGTTAGATTTTTTGAGGTATCGTTCTTTAACGAAAATATAATACGGTTCCTATAGTATTTTTAACGACTGTGGCGCATGATAGTTTTTTTTTTTACTATTGTAATAATTTAATTCCACTTATTTCTTTCATCGAGTTAAATTATTTAGAGTGCGTATATATAAAATTTTGTCGTAATTAACATAAGCGTGCTCAATTTTTATAGATACAACCATAGGTGATCCTGTATAAGCCGAATATTTCCGATATTTAACGTCCCGTTGCATTGCTTCTTTGTGTACAAAAATTCAGAGTCCGTGTGTTGATATTTCAATGTGCCCATTACCGATATGAGGCCAAACTCACATAAATACATGGATGTTCCAAAATATTCCATGCCATAGTGCACTGTTCATAAGAAATTCACGTACAGTAGGTTCGATTTAACATTGTTTTAAAATTAAAGATAAGATTGATCTTGATCACGGTCTTGTCTTCCAGTAAATGATCTCTGAAGACGTTGTCTATGATAGAACAAGCTTTTCAAAAAGGATCATATACGCCTTTGCCCGAACCGAACCCCGAACTATTATATCTCCTGTGCTAACTTTAGCAGGGACGACGTCTTCAAACTGCCAAGGGCACAACATTTATGTCAGTAAATATTAAAACCATTAGTATTTATAACATAATCCATGATAACGTTATAGAAAAATTGGCCGCTTCACTTAAAAAATATAGTTTCAGATATTAATTAGTAACAATTGGTTACTAAGAGTGCCTAAATCAGTCACGGCATTATATTATCGTAAGATTTTAAACTTTGTTGCATTTTTAAATTAAACTTCACACTTTAACGGGATTTTATGCAACTTTCACTTGTTTAAAAGGTAAAAATGGTGTTTACCTTCCCGACGTTTCGACCCGGTTACACGAGTCACGAGTTACGAGTCGCCCCGAGACCATGACTCGTGTAACCGGTTAAAGTGTGAAGTTTATTATATTATCGTTTTATATTTTACCAATAAAAAGGACTTTTGTGATTAAATACCCAAAGTTACACTCACATTTATCTATCTAATGGTGCGCTGTTCTTTCTTACTGTACCTTCTTATGTTGGTGCACAAACATGTCTTGCATTTCCTTATTTCAGCGGAGCATGGCTGCTGAATTTTTGAACTGCATTCCTCTGCAAATGGAATCCTTTCAGATATTCTCTGTCTGTGAATACCAGCACAGCGCTGAAACACTAATGTAACATTTACGGAATAAAAACTGAAAAGCGAAAATATCTGTAATTACCAATAGCTGTCGGTTGCTGTTGCTAATTTTATTCAATTAAGAGCGGTATGACAGTCTGGAGATTCTCAGATTTTACCGAATTTATCAATGTGTGTGTGCGATTTTATATGTCCGGGACACAAAAAAATGTATACTGTAATTAAACAATTTTGATACTTTATCTCTAGGTAGTAGGCTATGCGTATGATGAACACAGAAAATGATGTCATGTAAAAGTCGATGTGATAAATTAATGTTATACCAGTTTTTTTGTATTTAAAATACCTATCACGAATACAGTAAATACAGTTCGGAATCAGGGCTCGCGTCAATTCCCTTCGCGAATATTTTCCTTTTGATAATTATATAACTAAATTCATAGATTTAAACACAAACGTACAGTTATAATAACGTGAAAAACTTACAGCATAGAAAAAACGAAATGCATCTAAAGAGTGAAGACATAATATGTCCCCTATATTATAGAGGCGGGTAACACGTACCGACCTGCACCGACTTACCAGTGATGTGGCGTGTTGGCTATTTAATGGAATTGAAATGCTTTGTAGAGACTCTTCCGACTCAAGTCTTGATTTGAATCTAGTTTTAAAACAATATTCTAGTGTCAGTCGGTCCTTATTTGGATTTTTGTAACGAATTTCCAAAATATTTCGAGATTAAAAAAAGATGATTTGGCACATCACTAGTCAGTCGGTACAGGTCGCTACCGGTTATCTGCCTCTTTATGTCTTCACCCAAATCATGACTCTGAGAATAGGTATTTTTTTACGAATGTAATTCCACGAGAAACGGGGACTAAGGGTTATTGGTGGATGATGCCGTTGGTTCTGCGCTTGATCTACCACGTGTCATACCAGCTGGATGCCATGAGGATTTATTTATACATAAATGCTTTTTAGTGTAACGCTGTTCTTTGATATGATTTGTATTTTGATATATGAAACTGTCACAAGTTATTATAGCTGTCATTCAGAAAATGTAGTTTAAGAAGATTTCGATCAAGATTTCAAGTATTTCATGTACAGAACAGATGATAAATAATATAATTTTTATTTAATTATTTGGTTTACACTGGTATTATATCATTTTGTCCATAAACATTTTTCAATAATGAAATATTATATGAATGTGGACTTGAATAGAACCATGGAACTTCATGGAATTTGCGTTCCATTTGAATGCAGGTTCATATTAACTACATATACATCACATGAAACGCTTCTATTAAAACAAGCGTTTTACTATACAAGTTTATAGTTAGGTTGTGGTTGTAGATTGTGGTAGATAGAAAAGTCATGTTAAATAGGCAAAATATCACCCTATTTATTTTGGTTTAAACCATTGAAATATTGTTACTAGCGTATAGAATTAATGCCATGAACAAGTCCCACGCAGTATGGAATTGACGCCAATGGCCAATGGTACGTACGTACAAATGCGTATCAAAGGTTGTGAAACTAAATAACGCCTCTATACGGTCCATATAAAGAAAAACTGTCCTTTTACTTTTTGTCGTCCGTTTATTCTTATTCAAAATCCAAAGCACGAATGATGTTAGAAAATTTATAAACACACTATTCTCTCATTTACTACTCAAAGTCCAATACTTGAAACAAAATCCCTTATTTGTCTTTAATTTTGTTGGGTTAATGGTCACTTCACCGCCATACTATTTCAATAAAACCGACTTTAAAAACAAAATACATTAAAAAGTATTAAATTTTTGGATTAAAATTTTGTTACTGAGCGAAATCAAGGGAAGGGTGTTTTACCTTTTGATATTGCTCTTTAATAAGCTTTTAAGTACCTTACATAAGTTGCGGCGTCATAATCACTGAACTCCTAAGCATCAAGGAGTTCCACTATCAGCTCAGTTCTACAAAATAGTGACTATCAAACGTAAAGAAATGTCAACATTGAGATACAAGTACAAGAACACTATACGCGCCTTTTAGATTTAAGGGTTTCCCTCGATTACACCAAGACCCCATCATCAGTTCCGCATTTGGCCACAATGGGACCAATTAAAAGTTAAACCCTATAAGAAACTGAAAAAAAATCTAATCTGTCAACAAATGACTGAGATATGAGGATGATATACATACAAAAAAAACATACAATCTAATTGATAATTTCCTCCTTTTGAAATCGGTTAAGAAATAACTATTCACCAGCAGACACACAACATCATAAAATGTACATTCATTATTACTCAGTTATCCCGTACGGAACGCGAGTCTGTTTTACCCGTTGCCAGTTTTTATGGATGTACTAGTGGCCCCAGTAAACTTTGTTTCATATCCAGCCTCAGCGCGCCCCAGCTCCGTTTCATAATAACTTAAGGGGCAAGAGGTAAATACCAATTCAATAAAGTAAATGTCATAAAAATCGGTCTACCGTTGTTGATTTATAAAGTAGTGTTACTGATACTACTTTATTTTATATAATTAAGGTTATTATTTGCAACCCCATACATAATATGCAATAGAATTGGTACTATTGTATATTCTTGGCCTAATTAATTTAGTATTTGTCTAAAATTGGCATTTAACTGTTTGGTGATAGAAACAGTTTGCTCATCATGTACCACAATTTTATTTTGTGGAGAATTTATTATTATTATTTTTGTCGATAATTTTGGTCCTAGTGTCTGCACATTATGTTTGATCAAGTTTCGAACACATTGTATATGGTAAATGATCTTCGTTATAACTCATGAACCTCTTGAAATAGTCGCCATACAAACAAATCTTTCTTGTTTATAGTATTAATAAGGATTACTTTACATGCAAGTTTACATAATATTTATTAACCATTTAAATACAACTACAAATCGTTATAAAAGAACGAATACTTTTGTTATAATTAGAGACCATCGACGATCCAAATGCACTATGTGGCTTTATGCCTGTTGCATAAAGCCTCAAAGCGAATTGGTCGCCGTATAAAATTTGTGCAAAGCGTGATATTTTCAAATTTGGAATGAGTATCATACACGAAATAAAAGACTAGCAGCGAAGACAACGAGCGACACACCCTTCCCCTCCGAGCGCTCGGCGCTGTCTGTCAAATTTCGATCGAAGATGAACGTCCGTGACAGCTCCAAATCTCAAATTTATAGGTTACTTTAGTAAGATATTTTGAATATGTTGTACAAGATAAAATCAAGAATTTAGATGCTAAGACAAAGATAGGAACCTCTATAACATTGTTTTATCAAATAACACAGAATAAGTGCAATGTATCTCAGAGATAATCGCCTGTCTTTAGGTGCGTATTTTATGCCAAAACATGGTTTAAATTTTGTCTTCATTTGGAATAACCAGAGCAATAAATAAAAAAAACAGAGTCGACACCTCGTAGACGAACGTAATTCCCTTCAAGTTTAAGTTATTTCGATAGCTGATGTCAACAACTGATCTAGAAAAGTGTACCAGAAAAACCGTCAATTTGGCTTCTATGATTGCAAATTACAGGCATTTTAAAGATTGAATCAAAAATTCAGAGTCGACATCTAATGTAGATAGCTCATTTCTACACAAATCAGTCAAAAAATGTAGTCAGTTCAGTCATTTTTGGGGAGAAAACTACACTTGAACTTTGTTAGAAGGTAGGTGACAGCAGCCTTAAAATGAAATCTGAACCTTTCCAAACAAAAGAATTTCGTTTAATTTCCATTTCCATACATCTATTTTTCAGTGTTAATTTAATTTAATAATAGGATTTTGCGAAGTATTAGAACATCACCATGAATACACAAATATTAGGTTTTCATACGTTTACGTTTCTTTTTTATCTGAAATTACAATTATTTAACTGTATTTATTTATTTGTTTCAGGTATGTGTAGACTTTTATCTTTGTTGCCGTTATCTATGTGGATAAGGTATGATTTGTTTTTATTGAGTATTTTTTTAACTGGCATTCAAAAGTCTTGCTGCTCGTATTTAAAGACAGTAAACTAACATCATAAATGTTTAACTTTGGCGACGCGTAATAGTGTTGCAGAGGTATCGATAATTTAATACTACATTGGTAGGGGTACAAAAAATTTGACAATTTATTATTACTTGTATGGAGACAACTATTTCGACCCAGCAGCATCCTGAAGCAGGCAGGCAGGAGACACAGAGGGCCAACCCCAAATAAAAAGGAAAGGGTAAAGAAGAAGCAGGTAAAGAAGAAGCAGGAGAAATCCATTTCGGCTTTTGGCAAAAATATTTCTACTGTTACTCCAAAACGTTTATTAGGAAGGATTATAATTCACAACTTTTGGGTCATAGTGGAATAATAATAATAAAAAATATGGTTTCGTGGTAAGGAATTTGCTTCCTTGTGTTACGAAGTACCAGACAACGATTATGACGGGGGCGTCTCCCATAAATACTTAAATACATATAACATCCATACCTTAGGTACAAATGTTCGTGCTCATCACACAAACATTTGCCCCTTGCGGGATTCGATCCCACGACGGCTGGAATGAATGTATAAATTGTAAAATTTCGAGAACAATAGATTTTTCGGTTAAGTGGCATAAGCCTCCTTTCATTAAGACATCCACGTTTACAGTTATATAGTTTCTGACTCAATTTGTACTCGCACACGTAGGTTTTGAATATTGCGGAAATATGCCAGAGTATGTCCAATAATCCGTGGGCCTTCGTCATATTTGAGTAATTTAAATAGCCATGCCCAGTTTCAGACTAAGATAAGCAAACTTTTGATAGGCTTTTCTAAGTCTAGCGCTCTCAGCCCTAGCTACCGGCAAAATGCACTAAACTCGAATAACGTCGCACTTAAACGACGGCAAAGTTCCCGGCTTTTAGTGCGGAATAGTGCGGAATGGTGCGGGAAGTTGGACCGCGGCACGGGAAATTGAATCCGAGCTCGGACATTGTCTTCTTACGATCAAATTGTACTACCTGGTAACTTGCCTTTTAGCGAAGTAACTAGTTTAAACCTCTTAATGTGTGTTGCAAATGGTGTTCCTATCTTAAATTTAAAACTGACAAGTAAGAATATTTATCTGTAATGGAACTTTTAAAGAGTACTTAAGACACATGTTTTTTTTAATATATTTACACAAAATAGATGTACTTTTTTTCAAAAAAAGTAATAATAACTAAATATTAATTTTATGCAGTTTTCGTATACGAACTGCACGAGAATTGGCCTCCTGCGTCTGACTTCAAATATTATATAATACTTTTTCGCATGCATTTTTTAAATTCATAATTTACATGAGTTTAGTTATTTATTCCTGAAAACTTTTATTTATTGTTCATAATTACTTACTTTCAGTTAATCTATCTAAGTATTGTTTCATTGGAAATCCATCACTAAAACATTACGCAAATCTAAATATTCATCACGGAAATGCTTCAAAGTTGGATTGAGCTAATTGCGACTAGTTCCACGACAGATGTGGCTTCGATTTCGGCTTGTACAATCTTCAACACATTACTTTAATCAATGTTGTTTTAAAATAGTTCTTATATTAATGTATTAGGTGTCACAGTGTTCACCTTGACTTGCTGTCGACTGTACCAAAGGCTGTCCGTTTGTCGGTCTGTCGGTCCAGTGCGGTGGTCAGACGAGGTACATTAGAGACAACCATTTTAGTATCGTGCTAGTTTAAAACCAGACTCGGAAACTGCTGAAACAATCTATTACTGGACGGATTTCCAAAGTGATATCAGATAGATATTATACAGAGCTTTTTGTAAAAAAATACAAATATTGTTTTTTTTTTTATATTTTCCCTTTCTGGTGTCTGGTGTGACATGCTTATAGCTAGAATGAAAAACACCTCTAGGAAAGTACCTATGTTCACATGACAAGTGGAAAGTCAACTTAAAAAGTGACCTCATACTTGAATGGAATCAAAAAAGCTGATTTGACACAAACAGTAACGCAAACTAATAAAAATAGATCCGGGGGACAATCCTCGTGCAGGTCGTATACTAAAAAAGATAACCGATCGAATGTTGGCTTCTCAGGGTCACAATTTCTATGCATTTTAATTGTATCGTGCAGTACCTAGATGTTTTACGTATCGATAATACTTGATTTTTAGGTGAAACGGCTAAACTTGCAATCGAATTACCGAACAAAATTTTTCAATTGACGTGAGAATCGCAGCCCAGATCTGCTCTCCGAAAATAGCTTGGCACGTTTATTTGACTATTCCAAATAAAAATACTAACTCAAGACATGATTAAATGCCCTTTACACCATAGCAATACATATTTTACCGTTACTTACCATAGAGAACCAAACCCCATGTTATCATAATACTATGTAAAGTCAATACTCGTCCCCCGATGTTAGACCGTACTTAACTCATACTTAAGTCAAAGGCTTAAGGGTTTCTTAGCGTCGGAATTTAGGCATGCTTTACTGGTTTCGGAGCAATTTAGATGCAAATCGGCCCATTGTGACCTGGAGGCGGACTTAAAGTTAAGTGCCGCTGCAAATTAAATTATTAACAAATGATGGATACTCGTATAATATAAATCTGTTTAGTAACTTTCTACATTGAATCAACATAGGAGAATTATATTAAAGAGCAACTTATGTAGTTAAACTGCACACTACTCTCAGTTTTTTTGGACGTGAAAATTCTATGCATAATATAAATTGCACTTGTAAAAAGCTATATACGCCCGGGTAGCGTAAGACACGGGGCTCTGTCACAGAGTCACGGTTGCTTTTTACAAGTGCCATTTATATTATTAAGTTTGTATAATGACAAAACACTATAAAACAAAAATCAACTATTCTATACGTAAGTTTTTGTATGGCATACACTAAAAGTGTAAATTTAATTTATGGTCAGTCAGTTTTATTTATCAGCACTTCCTTACGAAATTACCATGTATTAGAAAACTTGGATAGAAAGTAGATTTAAAATAAGGTAAAATAAAAAAAAGCTACAAGATTATTTTTTACTGCAGCGTTCCTCAAGGTTTCACATTAGGTCCGTTTTTATTTTTAATATTTTATTTCTTTATCTTAATAGTTTATAGATATTAAATAGCAACAATCATCCAACTAACTGTAAGTAATTCTGCCCTAGACGGTCGGCCATTAAACAGAAATCCGTAGCCATTAAGCGATACTTGTCCCCTAAATTACTACGCAGTTGGGATAACCGATTTGTTTTCAAGTGGTAACGTTAATTAAGAATCGAGTTTGTTTAATCTTAATCAATGTTACGATTTATTAATTTAAATCGACCAGTAAACACCGCGGCACAAGGATAGTTCTTATTGCTACATAAAACTGATATATGTTTTATTATTTAGTGATTGCTCAGAACCGACCTTAGGTCTTAGGTAGGTATAGTCTCAATATACCTCCCCACCTTATAAGTTCTTGTTATCAACTGTCTGCTTAAAATAGAAGGATATCTCAAATGCTGCTATTTTATAATACCTCATGTTGATGGAGTCTATAGGAAAATCACAATATATTTGAATGACCTAATACTAACTATCGCCTTTACACATTGAACAAATTGTCAAACAACGAAGTAAATAATAACGTTAATGTATTTCAAATACTAAAACCCCGAAATAAGAAATCGATTGTGGCTGGATATTTTTTCAATGTCATACTAAAGGACGCGTTATTACAGCGGTCAACAGGACCCTACTAAGGGTCTAAGAGCTTATGAATTTGTAATAGCGGGCCGCACTCAGGCAGGGCTTCCGGTGAATTTGTTTAGAAATAACTCAGGTTAAAAAAAATACTGGAAGCGACGCAAAATAAGTTAAATTTAATTTGTAACATGGCAAAAAATATATCTTTTGCGATTTGATTGAATTGGTTTTGTTTCCTATTCATTTATTTACTATTTGGTATGCCGACAGACTACAAATGAAGCTTTAAAAATAATATATTTTATTTGACATTTGAGACTAGTAAATGATATGTGAGCTGTCCCCGGCAACATTCCCAGAGGTCTTTAGCAATCTAGGCAGCTTGCTAGCCTTCTGGGAGAGCCTGGGGTGGTTAGAATGAAAAAAGAGGGATATACGTACAATGGCCCAATCGTGAGGCTAAGTGCGGAAACACCCCAGCCAAACTAACTAACTATGTGAGCTATGACACAGCGTGATTTGTTATAGTAAAAGACGAAAAAATATGTAATACAATTAAACAAAAGAAATTATTAACAGGGTCAAATTATAACAATACCTCTAGATTAATGATGACTATTTTATTGGTGTGATGGTGCTCAAACTAACAGTAAAAAAATAAGTATGATTTTAGCGAAAGAGCAGCTTGTACAAGTAGTTTCTGGAATACCAACCACTAAAACTAAATTAAAAAAAACCTCGACCCAAAGTTTCACATCGCTATATTAACTCTTTCACGGACATTGACGACCTATAGGCGTGACAACAATAAAATGAATATTTTGTCTGGATAACTGTCCACAAAAGTGTTAAAACATCAACTGCGCTCTCTAACGTTGGCCTTTCCATCATCTCTAGATCTCCTTTCTTCTAAAGGCTTATTAGGGACACAGTGGCACCGTACTCTCCACTTACAAGGAAAAACGTATTTGATCACTAACGAGATAAATCGGCTGTCATTGTGCAATTTGTGGGTTATTTTAACAATTTTAGTATGAAAATGCTTTTGTTAATTAATCTACTATGACACAAAGTATGACAGCTGGGCTTTTGTAGTAGTTAAAAGAATAACCAATCCTAAGACGCAATCGCGTTGATTGAAGAGCGATATCGGCCAAATAAATTGCGGAATCACTGATGGCATAATCGCGGCATGCGTCATTTGCGCCGTGTCTTAATGCGGCCCTGACGAGTGACGAGGCGGAATAAACCCTATTTACTAGAAGATGACTATGAGTTCGTTTTACAATTGAGTTTTTCGATCTCGATTCGATATCAAAATGTTTTATATGATAATCAGTTCTACCTGCATGTATATAACGAAAATTAAAAATATTTTGTTAGTACCTTTTACTAAAAAAATCTATATTGTTATAGCAAATGGTATATTAATAGGTATCCAATAAAATCCTGTAAATTATCGCGAAAAATATCCGTAAATTGTGTTTTAATCCCAACTAGTCGACAAACAAAGCCAGGTGACTGAAGTGGTAGAGAGAGTAGCAAGACTGAAGTGGAGTGCGCTGGGCAAGTTGCGAGAAAGTTCCAGAAGAGAAGGAAAGTTGCTGGTGCAGAGAAGTCCTAACATGGAGACCATACGGACACAAAAGACCAAGAGGGAGGCAAATGAGATGGAAGGACGACCTAAAAGAGATAGCGGGCAGCAACTGGATCCTAACTGCCCAAAACAGGGATAAATGGAGAGGGTTCAAGAAGGCCTACACCAAGCAATTGGTAGACAGTGGCTGAAGAAGAAGAAGAAGAATTTAATGTAATTATGCCCTAATTATAAATTGAATAAAATACATCAATAAAACAATTTCAAATGATTTTAAGATAAACACAGTACTAAATCACCAAAAAAAAAAACAATAAACCCAAATGAAGGACATATATTTATATTAATTTGTTTCTCAAGGTGTTAAATTTGTAATGAATCGCTTACCAAGAACCCAGAGTGTTGATACACGAGAGTGTACAGCTAAAACTATGAAATTAATAAGCTTAATTAAGTTGGATGAGTAGCAACATAAGTAAATGAGACCCCAGAAATACTTAATTATTCAGTGTTAAGAGGTTGAAAACCTTAACTGTGCTTTAATAATGTATTAATATTGCCAATATTGTACTTGTAATCATCTGTTTTAATGTTTTGTTGTGTCCTTTTTTGTGCAATAAAGAATATTTATTATTATTAATATTATAAAGGATATAGATTCACTAGAATATGCTCATCGCTGCCCATGTGGTGTCGTTGTGGTTTGACGGATCAATGAAGTAGAAAATAATGTTTTTTGTATTACATCCTTATTTGCATATAACTCGAAAACCTGACGATATGCGAGATTTTACCATAGAATATTTTCCATCTTTATAGATGTGGCCTATCCTTTTTAGGGTTCCGTAGCCGAATGGCAAAAAACGGAACCCTTACCCTTAAAGTTGGCACGGAACCCTCAGTGCGCGAGTCCAACTCGCACTTGGCCGGTTTTTTTGTAAGTTTTATTCAGCAAAGATCCCTTCGTTGCCATATGATATGTCTTCTAACTTTTAAAAGCGGTATTACCGAACATGTCCACAAACCCATTGTATATTTTGCTGTATATTGACTGCATTTCTAGCCATGACGAGAATATTCTTGGATACAATCGTCACTGAATTCCCAGGACCGCATTATGCGAGTGAAAGCAAATTGAAAACTAACATTTGGTGCTTTCAAATTGTCTGCAGCTAAGGGCCGTACCTCACCGAGAGCCCATGGCTATGTTTCCAAACAGATAATTTTAAAATGTAAAGTAGCCAAACTGTCGCTAAGTGAGTAAGGTACCATATTTTTTTAATATTATATGCTTGGATAGTTACGTACCGACGTCGCCATGGCGTCTCAGTGAGGTACGACCCTAGGTATTCGCGATGTTACAATAAACTGTCAGCGGTTTGAACTCGCTTCGTATATGTAATACAACTAGCGAAATATTTCTGTTAGTACACGTTTCTTAAATTCTTACAAAGACAATTTGTTGAAACCTATTCATATTATTTTATTTTATTACAATAACATAAAACATGTATTTTACCAGTTTTACAGTTTCATCATCATCTAATTTAAGAGCCAAGCTTTTGTCGGTAGAGTTTTTTCCATTCCTTACGCTCTTCCGCCATTCTCTTGACCTCTTGATACGACGCAACATTCAACTTTTGCTTTATTTGATGCATATAGCTTATTCTTGGTCTTCCTCTCTTCCTTTTTCCTTCTATTCTTCCCTCTATTATCGTTCTGATGAAACTGTCGTGTCGTATCAAGTGTCCCAGCATTCTCCCTCTTCTACTCTCAATTGTTTCTATTAGTTTTCTCTTTTCCTTTACCAAGTTCAAGACTTCTTCATTAGTTTTTTCTCCGTCCAGCTTATTCTCTCCATCCTCCTCCAGCACCACATCTCAAACGCTTCCAGTCTCTCCCTATCTTTCTTTGTCATGGTCCACGTTTCACACCCATATAGTGCTATACTCCAAATGTACACTTTCACGAGATTTTTGCGAACATTGCTGGATATTCTGGCCTTTATTAAGTTCTTTTTTAAGTTAAAAGCTTGCCTTGCCATCGCAATCCTCGCTTTTATGTCTGGTGTACACCTGGAGTCGTCGGTAATTAGGCTGCCTAGGTATTTAAAGTTTTTAACCTGTTCTACTAGTCTATTGTCAATGGTGATAGGGCTATGTTTTTCTTTTTTTGATGCAATAAGTGTTTTAGTTTTATTTATATTAATTTTAAGTCCCAATTCTTTGAATATGATGTCCATTTCTTTAACCAATTCTTCCAATTCTGTCTTATCTTCTGCTATGGCTGCGATATCATCAGCGAAGCGAATAAATTTAAATATTTTCCCGTTAATTTTGACACCCCCCCTTTTCTGATTCCAACATTTTGCGTATTGCACACTCTATAAATATGTTAAAAATAAGTGGCGAGAGAGGACAACCTTGTCTTACTCCCTGTCTTATCCTTGCCTTTCCCTGTTCATCTCCCACTTCTACTATCATTTTACAGTTTATAAACCTATAAATGCTACTCGTATAATACAAAAATAATGATTGCAACCTTATACTTTAGTATTTTAATAAAAACTCAATGCTTCCCTTTAGAGTCATTATTCAATCTTTGTATTTATTTAACAACATGAACTCAAATATTTGACAGTCTTTTATACGCCATCTAAAGTGCAATTGATTTATTTGAATTTACACGTAAAAAAACTCGCATGGAAGAAATCGAAATGCATAGAAATCGTGACCCTGTTAATGGAAAACTGTCTTTCTTGGAAAAAAAATCGATTGGCGGACTTTTTTCGTAAACGAAATGCACTAGGCACCCAGATACGGATTCAGTGACAATATCTATAGTTAGCATTTAACTGTAGACACTAGAAGCGATCCGTTACGTTCGGTCAAGGGGAATTTATTCGAGCTCGCTTAGCTTAACTGGTATCCCAAATACCCCCGGGCAGCTGACTTGTTGCAGGCTTGTAGATCTACAAACCAGGGCCATCTCCACAATTACTGGGGTGGATAACATTCCATCTTGGACTCAGTTTACTAGAGTATGATGACAGTTATATGCAAGGGTGAGTTTAGATGTTGCGATGGGTCTAAATAATACGCGATAAGAATATATAAAAAAATACATTCAGGTTAAATGAAACGATAATCTATTTTTTGTTAATAAATAAAAACGACAGTATCTCGACATATGAGGCCTGTAGCACAATGTCTATCTGGTACTATCTGTGCTTTATTAATAACAAACAAGAAAAAATTAAAACTAAGACATGCAACATAAAAAAATAAGACTACCCTATTAAAAAACGAAACTATTTCCTTGTGGCAAGGAGGCTATAATGCTGGCTGCGTTGCCGCGTTGGATATCTATGCTAATCCTTTGACTAGGAACCAGCCAGCTTTACTATTGGCCGTAACAGAATTTAGTTTTGGCGAAATTTTTCTAAACAGCAATTTAGCCGAAGGCCCCACGGCCCAAACGTTTCAACGCCAAACGGCGCAAATACATAATCACTTGCAAGTGAGCCGTACTTGCGAAGCTTGGCATTTTCAGGCAACTCCGTTGCTGCTCCAGCTTTAAGGGCTGATTCTCTGAGATGGGAGGGGGCCAAAGTATCGACACAAGTTGCATCCCATACTAGGGCCCGACCCCGTTCCCAGGGAATGAGCGTGAGGCCATCGGGTCTCTTGCCATCATCACGAACCAAACCACGTGGTTCCAACGTGGAAGGAACATTAATGGTGGCAAGAGCAGCATCTATCTGGTTAGTGTTATTTGCCAAAAAAAAACCATTTTAGGAGAGGTTCGATTTTATTATTTCAGCTAGTTCAAAATACGACCCAGTAGCTTAAACAGACTTTTGTTTCAGTTGCATTTGTTAGGTATACAGGTATGATGTAGACATATATTTGCAATCATTAGAGCTTTAGAACACGTTCGTTTGAACATTAATTAGCGAATTCATTCATCATTCAGTTATGAATTCTAAACCGATGGTATTATTTTATGTGTTCCCTATTCAAAGAGACATGAATGTATTGTTTGTATTGTTTTGTTTAGCTAAATTACTACAAATGCATAAAGTGCAGTCCAAAGTCCCACAACTGGCCTATACGTGCCTATTCTCTATTTTTCAGCCCACATGTGTACCCACATATTTTGCGTACTTTGCCTGCGTTATCAAGCAATTATTTTTTCAGGTCATTAAACTAATACACATTTCAGATCATTTATTCCTAGTCCACAATAAAAGAAAAGTATAAAAAGAAAACACGTAGAATGAAAAAAATACCAAAACCCGCGATATTATCTAACACTTAGCACATTATCATATTCAAAAATGATCCCGTTCGTCAGTCAATCGGTGGAATATTGTGTTTTTGCAAAGCCATGTGCGTTACGCTTGACCCTAATATGAATAATGCATTTGGACCCGTATTCACGAGCAAAGCCGCAAGTCCGTTTGCAT
This sequence comes from Pyrausta aurata, assembly GCA_963584085.1. Taxonomy (NCBI): domain Eukaryota; kingdom Metazoa; phylum Arthropoda; class Insecta; order Lepidoptera; family Crambidae; genus Pyrausta; species Pyrausta aurata. The sequence goes on along the minus strand of CAUZXH010000065.1, from coordinate 59,147 downwards.
GTGAATATTGCTTTGATTCAATCGCTACTTGAATATTTTGTTACTTGGAGTTTATTTGTCAGATTTAGTATTAAGTAGTGCATGTACGAAAAGTTAAACTATTTTAAAAGTACTACAACTTTGGGCATAGACGTATGTCTAAATGTATATTTAGGATGTCTTTATTCTGCAGTGGGTATGAAAATTTTATTCGTATTTCATTTACGAATACGTTTCGTGGACGGCTACCTGACACCAAGCTGCGCAACACTACGCTGACAAAATAGTGCCTATTAATAAATAAATACATTGCTATTGTATGTATGTTAGTCTTTAAGGTATATATTTTATTTTAAATTGTCATATGTATGCTAGTCTATAAGGTATTTATTATATATTTTGTACTATGGGCCATGTGTAGCCTGAAAATAAATAAATAATAATAAAGAAGAAATACTCAAAATTTGGAACATGGACAAAGTATACATCGTGCCGCTGGTGCTGAGCACTGGGGTTATACCAAGACACCTTCTCACTGCTTTGCGTAACCTTAATATTCCAGAGAACATCTGTCTACATAACAATGCAGAAGGCGGCCATACTGAACACCTGCCGCATTGTCAGAAAGTTTTTGCAGGACGACTCTACCACTTCCAATACTACAAACGCAGCTTACTTGGCTTAGGCCCGTGAGTTTGGCGTGCTTACCGATTACACTTCGTTTTCGAGAATAAATTTCAAAAGCAATAATAATAATAATTTATATTTCGAGTACTAACTGTTGCTTAGGGTAGCTAGAAAATTTAGTTTTAAAGTTTGCCTTTTCAAAAATAGACAAGAGAGAAAATTCAAAAATACTTAAAGAATCACAGAAATCTTGTGACATTCGAGATTCTTGAAAGATCGTCATATGAACTTGTCTCCTGCCCGAAATCATCAGTCCTTCTTACAATATTGAAACCGGAAAAAACTAAACAGATGTGACACGAAATGACATGTGGAGCTTAGAAATATTTGATAACAGAAAAAAATGCTACGTTCGATTCGTATTTAAAAAAAGGTCGTCATGAAAATAATAAAAAGTTTATTTATCGGATAGTGGGAATCCATAATTTAAAAGTGTTAGTAACTTATCAACTCTAAAAGCCATTGTGTTATCTGACTCCAACGCCGAATGGAATGAAATGGAATGGAAAGCCGTAGAACAGATTTTTACTATTTATTTTGATTTTTTTACTTTTTTTAGTTATGTACAGCTCGTTGCTATATAAATGGATTTAGTAGACGAGTATAATCAATTGCTTGAGCTTAAATCAGACTTTTGAACGTTTTAACGTTAATTATCACTTTCTTGATTAGGTGTATGTAATCAAAAAGATTGCCTTGTATTGGGTTATTGAATTGCTAAGCACTTAATACACGTTTTAGTGTTATTCTACATTTATTCCCTAGTTCAATTACGGAATGGGATAAAAATCTAAATGTTTCTGTTAAAAGCCTTTACAAGACTCAAGACAAGGTTTGACTGGCAGAGAATGCTTTTAGCATTAATTCCACCTTTGTACACTAAAGTTTAAAAAAAAGACTCAGCCTTATTTGAGCCATCGTTTTCTCATAAAGCACACAACAGACGCATCCAATTAGCATCTCAACCACACAAGTAATTACAGTTGACATTACGATATCCAATACAAAACACAGGGTAAAAAACGATCGCGGCATTTCGGGCCGGCTCATTATTTTAAATGGAATGATAGAGTGTTACCGCAAAACGAAAACTATTAGTGCAACGCACGCGCCACGCTGGCATTTTCACGTAATATTTCACAATTTTGCGTGATACCAGTGTTGCCAGCACTGTCAGACTAAAAATGAACAAATTCGTAATTTAATTAATTGGTTTAAAATTGTGTATCATAAATTAACTTAATGCAGGATTTCCCGAGTAAAACATTTTAATTTCTACATATTAAATATGTTATCGGCCTGTCTCACTCTCGAAAAATAAGCACTAATCATCAAATAATTCAAATATAGAACATTATGTAGTAAAAGTATTGGAGAGGTAACGGTAACCAGAACTTCGAATCTGGCGCATATGATTAAATTTAACTTTTTGCACACACATAAGGGGTCAAATAGTTTTTTGGTAATATGCAACATTATTTTTGTCAGAGAAGGTTAGGAAGGTCTTAATAAAAATTAAATTGAAGCTTGAAGCCCACGTTGGGCTAGATTTTTGTGTCTAAGGTTTGATTTTTAAATAAAATGATCATGTTTAAACACAGTGAGGCGCTTATTAACTGAAATAAACCAAAAAATAAATTAGTAAATCTATATTTATTTTCTATTTGTCAATTTAGGGACTTTTACATAGTAAAAAAAACTATAGTTAAAATACTAGGGCTGGCAACACTGCGTGAAATGTTAATGGTGGAGCATCGCCGTGATAAACGATGGCCACTGTTACAGAAATATGCCGACTGGCGAATAGCAAATGGATTTCGATGCGCATCAGATGTAAAAGATGCTAAACGAATGGAATCGTTGCTTTTTATTCATGTCAGTGAAATTATACACAAGCGTCACTCTACAACGGTGATTGTTGACGTTATGATAGCTAAGGACAGCCACCGCCTAAATTTGAAGGCAGAAGAAAAGAAGTGAAGAAGAGGCGAAGAAGTAACAAGATGTTACTAACTTCGCGTCGAAACATTACCGTCTATGCTTATGATACCTAGAGTGAACGGTCTTGCACTCTATAGGCACTTAGAAGTTTGATACAATTTGAAAAGGTGATCAGTTTCAAAAATATTTACAAGTTTAATTCAAAATAGGTATAAATTATTCAAAATTTTGATTGTCGATCAGAATATTATTTTAAGCTTTGATATTACTAACATTTGACTGCTGCCACTAGGTCCTATAAAGCTGGGTTGCGGCATTTGTTTCAACAAACGTCAAATAGCTGTCAAATTCCATACTTAAACCATGGCTGATGATTAAAATTAGGTATATGTGTAAGCAAACCTTGAAGCATTGACTACCACGTCTTAAAAGACTTAGATCGATTTAACCTGTAAAGTGCATTCAGTTTCAAATGATTGTACTTATACAAAACTCTTCCAGGAATTTAACACAACGACTAAAATATGCTGTATCGCATTTATTCTACTCATAAAGGCTTATTAATAGCCGTTTACATAATTTTAGTTTTCGAATGCGCGTTCATAGAAATTTGACCAAAGGATATCCGTTCAAAAGGCTACTGTTTGGATGATCAAACGAACTTACCTGTAAGTGAAGTTCGATCCAAATTGTCCTGACTTCGTTGAAGAGATTTAATTGACCATGTAGTAGGCCCTGCTACGCGTCCATTCACTCGCACACAGGTTTAGCGCAAGAAAGAGAAGGTAAAAAACTAGTATCCCTCCCTCCTTCCTGCGCCTCACAGCACTGCCAGCCGCCTGTCGCTCATTTATTTCAGAGCAAGGAGACCGATGTTCCAGATGTACAACATTGATTTATGGTACGGGTGGCAACAATTTTTGCAGAAAATACACGTACCTATGGGAATTGGGAAGGGTGGGAACTTAAATCTCTTCAACGAAGTCAGGACAATTTGGATCGAACTTCACTTACAGGTAAGTTCGTTTGATCATCCAATTGTCCTGCCTTCGTCTCTGAGATTTAATTGACCATGTAGATGTTCGGAGTAAATCAATGTTGTTACAAAAATAAGTTGACACCTCTATAGTTAGTAATCTTTGATTATTAAAATGATCATTTAAATAACAAAAATGTTTTATGTTACCATGTTTGGCATTATGCACTATTGTTATGGGTGCATGATAAGTAATTTATTTAATGGGAAAGAAAGAAGATATTTATTGTTTTTTTTTATATATATTATATATATATATATTTTTTATTAATGTTAAACGCCAAGAATATGTAAATACAATAATAATTTTAGTAATCTTAACTGAAATAGGACGAAAATTTCTTAGTTCCCTTTTTTTTGGTCTGTTATAAAAATTGCAAATAAATACGAAATACGTATTGTTGAGACAGATTGCGAAAGCTACATACAAAAATACTTCTCATCCAGCGCCCTATCATTTTTAATGCACTTAACGGGCGTATTGGAGAGTCTTTTTGTCTTGCAGTTTTAACGTATTTTACAATCATAGATTTGTAAAAAATACACGCATGATAGGTATTCGATTACTTTTATGTATTGGGTATTTATGTATTTATGCAGCTGTTTGAAATATATTCAGCCGTATACCGAAAACAAAATACTTATTATTCGAATTTTGAATTCTAAAGAAAATGTTTTGTTGTAATAAGTGTAAGATGATTGGTAAAAAAAAATAGTTGGTTCATTTGTGGGTATATAAGATTTTAGATGTATTCATCGGTGTATATCAATATTATTATTTTCTGGGTTACAATAAGAATACGATATTTCAATGAATTTGAAATATTATCGTTATCAAAACTTGAAAGCATTAAGGAAGTAGGTAATGATTGAGTGATTTAATTTTTTTCTAAAGAAGCTTGGAAACGACCTCTGGGGGCGTTGTGGCTTTATAAGGTCATACTAGCGCAAACGATTTCTCCGATAGAAGTTTTGGTACCACCTAACCCGACGTTTGCCTAATATTTAACTTATCAACCAGGCGCGGAAGTCTCGACATAGTTCCTTGTAAAAAACACCAGTTGGCGCTCGAAAATAGCTGAGACAAAATTGGTATTTTCGTGTATTTACTGATTGAGAATAATGTTTTAATCAAGCTTAATTTTTTTTTTTTAGATTTACTAAAGATTTAGCTATGTAAGTTAGAAGGATATTAGATGGAGTAGAAAATCAAAATATTGAAATTATCTACGCGAAATATTAAACATGACGCTTCAGACTTCCAGCACAGGAATGTTCACCGAGTATTCGATAGTCGGCGCATAGTCGGAAAAAAAATACTCATAAATATTGACTGGATAAAATATGTCTGAATTACTGAGGGTTACATTTAAAAAAAAATGCGATCCTATCTTATCGATTTGGTTTTGATGAGATACTTTATTTTTATTTAAGTTTATATTTTCTATGAGTTTGACAAATATTTGTGACTTATTCTTCTTTTTTGGGGGTAATGGCAATGTGGATTTCCGCAATTATTGTGCCGCCAATGTATTTGTGTCTTATTTGGCTTCAGATGAGACTTGTTTCAATATTATGAGCAGTGTAAAATAAATCTTTATGATTCAAAATTAGGGTACCTATTGTGACAAGAAGTCCAAAAGTAAATGAATATGTCGTGTTACAACAAGTATGTCATAGATCGATGTCACCAGGGAACACTGGTTTCATACATATTAAAACACCCTCAAATATAAATGATAAATAAAAAAGATTCAAGCATTATTCTTTGTAATAAATAAATTACTTTCACGTTTTATAAATAAATCGTCGAACTACTCGACGTCTTACGGCGCAAGAGTATAAGAACGAGCGTAAAAAATAACATTTGCAAAAAATATGTTAAAACTTGGCAGACCATGATTGGTTATTATTTTGTGGTCGGCAATTGTTTCACCATACCTAAGTAATTGGTGAATATTAAGACAAGATTTCCGTTGAAAATTTATTTAACATAGTATATTCAATACTTTTAAACATCAATTAAACAATACAATTCATAAAATAAAATAATCTGTTTTATAGTTAATGCAGCAATGTTTCCATATGAATGGTTTCCTAATATCATAGTGGCTTTGCTGGGGAAATGGTTGTGGAGTGGGTGTATGTGATTAGTTGGAAAAAAAACTGATGATGATAGAAGATATTTACTCGATAAAGTTAATTCTTAAATCACAGAATATAGTGGGAAAAATATGCATAGTTTATATTCCCAATAACTCAAATTAGATGCTTGTAGTGCAATTTAGGTTTGATGCTGCGTTGCAGCTTTTGTTTTAAAAAGATCGATTTTTGTAATTTGTACAATAATGACCATGTCTTTTATTTATCCAACCTTTAACGTAGGTGTGTAAATAGTGGAATAAATATAGCCAAAAAATATAAAGAATAATAATAGTACTTCAAACAATAGGTCATTCTATGTTTGAATTATTCTTCGGTGGTATTTGTGGTGGTAAATGGTGAGAAAAAAAACAAGCCCATAAAAAACTAAAGTCAATCCAAGTTGACCTATGGTAGTCACAATTTTTCGTTGGCGGTGGCTCAGGCATCGCCTTTTCTGAAGATAATGAACACAGATCTTTATTTAGTTTTTCAGACTCCACATTAAGTACCGAACTTTGCGACGAATTAATCTAAGAAGCATACATGAAAAGTTTAGTGCATATCACACCATATTTTTTGAAAAATAAAATAGCATCTAAAACAAATTAATTACCGTCTACCTATTTAAATCGAATATGACGGTAGTACTATATTGATTTCGCAATTTAACAAGAAAACTCATTGGTATAAACCAAAAACACATTACGCTTTCCAGCTGGTTGTTGTTACGTCGGTTAATAAAATCTAAGCTGTACCGAATTATTAACTGAGGAGTGAAACAAATCTTAGTTGGATTTCAAGACTGAATAAGCTCAATATTATTAGCATAGCTATTTAAATTGTGAGCAATAAATAAATGAGTAAATAAAATCAGTTTTACATAATTCTTATATGGACCCAACCATATGCATTGAGTAGAAAACAGAAATGTAAGTAAGAACTTGCTTACTTAAAAAATAATAATTGTCTTCTTTTTATTCAATCCGTAAACTTCGATATTTAAGTAATGTTAAATATTTCATTTAATAAGCGATGTTATGTTTTCCATAGCATTGTCTAGCAAGACAAGTTTTATAGCCATTAGCCAGAAATAAATAAAAAAAGAGTTGTAATCAATTGCAGACATAGGACCATAATATTGTGAGCTATGTAGTATCGATGTATACAGTACCGTTTTTAGAGCTTTGAGAAAAAAATAAGGAGCGTGCACCGCATCGCAGGTGGCACTGTACGTACTTATGTTTATCAGTCTAGGCAGTTATAGTGTTCTTGAGTCTTTCATTTTTAAAATTTCAGGTAAAAATGTACAAAATAAATATAAATTTATTAGATTTGAAATAATCTGCTGCCACTATTGTTTTTCGGTGCTTACAAAAAAGTACTTAGTAAAACATATATATTGCTCCTTTTGTTTGTAAGTGTAAAAGCTCACATTAAACTCAATTCCAATCTATGTCAAAAGATTGACTGAGTCAAGTGTTCGGTCGTGGTTTTACCACGAATGGAATACGGTAGCCCGTAACACGTAGTACGGCTTCAAGCTTAGCTAGCTTTAATGAAAAAAGACCTTACCTTTATTTGGTCGGATTCTGATTTCGAGCGCGAGACGTTGAAGCGCTAGGATTGTTGGACGGTAGTTCACCGTAACAAACAAGCAATTCACGGCGCATGGCGTCGCGTTGGCACAGGCAGGCCACACTATGATGCCTGTTGGGGCTTGATGAGTGTGGGCGAGGAACGCTTCACACTGAGAGGCCCTGATGGCGCGTCGTCAGCGCTGCTTAACATTTTTAATGAAATGCCTTTGTGGCCCCATTAGTTCACTTTTTTTATTTGTCGAAACGCAATGAAAATAAGGGTAGGTTTATTGAAAGCAACGCATACCATACGTCTCGATTCAAGATAATTAGGACTGGCTGGCATCACGTGCCAGCTCGGCCAAAAAATTGCTACAGTCCGCATTTTAACGCTCCGAATCAATATCGCGTATTGATTCGGAGCGTTAAAATGCGGACTGGCTAGTATCTCGTAATAGCTCGGCCGCGAAGCGTAAAGCATGCATGTAGCAGCCACGCTGGGTTATGCGTTTAGCTTCAGTTCACGTTCACAATTTAATTTTTTCAGTATGAATATCACAATAAGGTAACTTTCGTTTAGCACGAAATGAAAAACTTAACGGTTTTTTCTTTTTTGCTGTGGTTACTGCGTGCGTCGGAACGGCGCGCGCGCACGGACACGAATGAGCGACAGGCGGCTGGCAGTGCTGTGAGGCGCAGGAAGGAGGGAGGGATACTAGTTTTTTACCTTCTCTTTCTTGCGCTAAGCCTGTGTGCGAGTGAATGGACGCGTAGCAGGGCCTACTACATGGTCAATTAAATCTCAGAGACGAAGGCAGGACAATAGAAATGTGCAATCAATTTCAAAATACAACAATACAATGTCAAATTACTATGAAAATTACATTAATTAAAACTCTAAATTGCCACTAGTATTATAGGTAAGAGTGTTAATTGTAATTGCCACGAAAATATAAAATCACTAGCTTTTGCCCGCGACTTCGTTCGCGTGGACTTCAGGTTCGTCCCGTCTAGTAGCGCAAAAAATTTGTTTTTTTACGACCTTACATTAGAAACCTCAAAAATTGTAGCCTATATGTTATTCTGATGTATAAGCTATATTGTGGTAAAGTTTCATTCAAATCCATTCAGTAGTTTTTACGTGAAAGAGTAACAAACATCCATACATCCATACATCCATACATCCATACATCCATACTTACAAACTTTCGCCTTTATAATAGTAGTAGGATGAACTGTATGAGAGTAGATTTTCCAAATTCAACTGGAAGAAACTCTTTAATTCTTTCTCTGGAAGAAGAGCTTCACTTCTTATTAATTATTCTGCAATCCTACCAGTTGAATTTTTTGATGATTAGAGTTTAGATGAATAAGAAAACCAGTAGGTAACATACTGGTGGGTAAAACTGTAAAAGTGATATCTACTGATAGGACATAAAATATTTATATGATATATTGTAACACTTTAACCTCTAATATTATTTATTATTCAGTAAAGATTAAATGTTATAAAAGATATTAGCTTTAATAGGATATCCGGTGGACAGTAGCGCCATCTATTCTTTCTCTTTATATTATTAAATAAATCTAACCGGATATCCCATTAACAGCGCCACCTATAAGAGTTTACTGTAAAATAATAATTCCAACGGATGTCTGTCATGCAGCGCCATCTTTATTTAATTTGTTAATTATTTAATACGGATTTCCGGCTAGCAGCGCCACCTATAAATTGTATTTGTTAAAGTACTAGGAAATATTCTAATATGAAGGGATATCCGCTTAGCAGCGCCATCTGTAATACTTTGTTTCTTAGTATAAAGGCGCATGTAAGCTAGAAATAGTTCAGTGACCATCAGTCTTCAAGAGTGTTCATTAGTGTCCGTCAGTCTTCATTAGAGTTCAAGAGTGTTCGTTAGTTTATTGTGAAATATCAAGAAATATATTCCTTTTATGTGACTTTGTGAGTTTATTTGTGCATCGGGCTTAACAAGTCAGAAGTGGGATAGAAGGGCATGTGTAAATGCTGTTCGAAAAATACCAGCGTCCACCATGAGTCGACGACGTGTACGGCTTTTTCATCGGCAGAAGAAGATACTGTATCATAATGTTACGGTAAAATATACTGGAGGAGCTGATCAAACCGAAGATGGAGGCAACGCCACAAGGAAATACCAGGCAACAAGTAAAACCCAGCCACCGCTGGGCCATGGCATGGCTATAGCAGGGTTATGGACCCAAAGCGAACTTCACAAGGATATATAAGCAATCTTCGGTTTGGAAAGGATGATGCTGTCCCACTACATCACCGTCAGCTTGGAACGCGTTTCTGTAGTTTGGAGACTAATAAGACTTCAACTTCAAGAAGAGCACAAGCTTCATCATGACTTCATGGCAATCTCTAAGCAAATAGATTAAAGGTACTGAACATTATTATAAGAAATGGTTATTTAAACAAAATGATTTTACTAGTAGGGACTTTCACTTTCACTAGTAGCTTATAGACAAATTGGTTAAACCTTAAAGTGTTAAAAGCATAATATTAACGATATATCATTTTTGCTTAATACGAGTTCTGCTAAGAAAGAAATTTAAATAGTAGTCTTAATAATAATTAATTTAATTTTTTGATTAATATGCTAGACCTTACAATGTGTTATAAGAATGATGTTAATTTTAGAAAATTTATGCTAAATAAGCGTTCTAAGAAAGAAATAGGTATAGAAAGTGTTACATAATAAATTTTCTAGTTCATTTAAATTAATTAGTATAAAAGTAGTGTCGATATAACTTTCAGTTTACAAGTTTAATATGATAACTTTTCTGGTGACAATCATGTTAAAAAAATATTGAATTCAGTTTATTTAAGTTTTAAAAAATAGTTCATTATAATAAACCGAATTTAGGAAATAATGATATTATAACAAAATAAGATAATAATATTCTATTACAATACAATATAATGTTATCCAATTATGATCTGTGTAATTAAATTATGGGTGTGTTCCCTATGCCAAAACGGGTGTGTTCCCAAAAGCTTATGGGTGTGTTCCTTATGAAAGAACCAAAAGCTAATGGGTGTGTTCCCTGTAAAAACAAAGATGGGTGTGTTCCTTATGTCTAAACGGGTGTGGTCCCTGCAACCAATGGGTCTGTTCCCTTAAGTAAAATAATCAGTTATTGTTTGTGCTTAATGTTATTTAATATTTTCTAAAAGTATAAGAAAAATATTGTTTATTGTTAATAATTTATAGTATTTTTAATTGTTATAAATAAAACCACTTTACGAGGGCGTAAATAGTTGTCAGGAAAGGCCGAGTGATAGGACATAAAATATTTATATGATATATTGTAACACTTTAACCTCTAATATTATTTATTATTCAGTAAAGATTAAATGTTATAAAAGATATTAGCTTTAATAGGATATCCGGTGGACAGTAGCGCCATCTATTCTTTCTCTTTATATTATTAAATAAATCTAACCGGATATCCCATTAACAGCGCCACCTATAAGAGTTTACTGTAAAATAATAATTCCAACGGATGTCTGTCATGCAGCGCCATCTTTATTTAATTTGTTAATTATTTAATACGGATTTCCGGCTAGCAGCGCCACCTATAAATTGTATTTGTTAAAGTACTAGGAAATATTCTAATATGAAGGGATATCCGCTTAGCAGCGCCATCTGTAATACTTTGTTTCTTAGTATAAAGGCGCATGTAAGCTAGAAATAGTTCAGTGACCATCAGTCTTCAAGAGTGTTCATTAGTGTCCGTCAGTCTTCATTAGAGTTCAAGAGTGTTCGTTAGTTTATTGTGAAATATCAAGAAATATATTCCTTTTATGTGACTTTGTGAGTTTATTTGTGCATCGGGCTTAACACTACATACCGTTAATAAAACATTGGTGTTACATTATACAGGTGATAGTAAGCAACAACAGGTGATACTGGAGAGACCATTGCAACACATCAGTGTCTTATATCACTTGTGGCTTAATCCTTCACATGTGGCGTTGTTGCTCCTCCTATTATTTACACAGGCAATTTTCCATAATTTCCATGCTTTCAATCACAGATGAATATTAAATAATGAATACTTTGTTTCACTCTTTGTTTTATTTTGATAGATTGAATGACTTGACATTTGTTTGACAATGATTTAAGACTTTAGACATCAGTTATTTGTATCTGTCAGTATCTGTGTACAACTTAGATTATGTATCCTGTAGATTTGACACATATTTAAAATTGACAAGTTAGAAAGTGATGGCTGTATACAAAAGTATTTAAGAGTGAGAGAGACGCAGATATTGTTTTTTGTCCTTATCACCGTTCATAGGTAATTTCTGCCTGCCACAATTTAAAAACAAGGGCAGACATTTGACGTCTATGCGAAAAATACAATAAAATTGCAAATTTAAAATAAATTTTGTGCAAGTGAAGTGTTTTGTGGATTACGGAGTGATTGTTTTACTTACTCAACATGGTAAATTGTTGTGTGCTTGGATGTAAAAGCCGTACTGAGCGTAAATATGAAAACATAACATTTCACACGTAAGTAAGCCTCATTTATATTGTTCCTATATGTTTTACCTGCATCGAAGTGCATTAATCTTAAATCCTATAAAAGAACATACATAATAGTGGAAAAAAGTAGTGAATTATCAATCGAATTGTAAAATATTTTTGTATTATTACCTGACCAAATATAAAAGGTCGTCTATGGCTCAACTCTGTGGGTTATGGCTATTACGGTAGCCATTTTGTTAGTATTTTAAATTTTGCTGGGTTATCGTTACCTTTAGGGATACCACAATACAAAGGGTAAAAGTTCGCGATTTAAGGGTAATTTACAATCGACTAATTTTAAAAATCGTATATGTATTTTAATTGCTGGATGAACATTTCATGCGTTGTAGTGATCATTATTATTTGAACTAATTATGATTTGTGTTCATTTATATAGATTTCCAAAAGACGAGACGGTACTAAAGGTTTGGATTGCAGGGACTGGACGGCAAAACTGGCAGTCTACCAAGCACTCTCGCATGTGTTCTATCCATTTTAAAACCGAATGCTTTCAGAAAAAGCAACGGATAACTTATTTGGCAAATATTTGAATGTACGCAACAAATTTATGTTGCGTATTTATGTTATTATTTAATAAACTTACATCATTTAACGGCCCATAAAAGTTATTTGTTGACTATTTTATTTAAACTTTATTGCTCTGTAAGTTGTATAATTGGCGGACTTATTCTGTTCTATGACGTTAAAAATCCTATTTCCTTCTTAAACATTTTTTTTGTACACAATTTTTGTTTTATCCCTATGTTAATATTTTTTTGTACAAATAAATAAAGATTTTGACTGTAAAATTAAGTATTTATTGTAATTAAGGTTACTAGTGTATTTATATGGGTGGGGAGTAAATTTTTATGAACATGGCCACCCCAAAATACGTAAGTACTTTATATCTGTCTCATACGGGTGAACGCGGCTGTCAAGTCTATAATATACTTCGTCTGTGGTGTACAATGGTTTATGGTTGAAAAAGTGACACTTGGCGCGTTTCGTTCTACTGAAGTTTGTTTTTAATATTTTTTTACATCGCACGGAAACTTTTATTTACAGGCAATGTAAGTATCCTAAATGTTGCTCGATGGTTTAAGCTACCCCTGTTCAAAATTTCATTTAAATTGGTACAGTCGTTTCGGAGTTTATCGCGAGCAAACAGACAGACAAACAGAGAAATAAGAAATTCGAAAAAAATCAAGATTAGTGCTATTGCACTTCTTACATCCCCCTGACTCGGTTTTAAGCATTTTCTTTTATTGTACAGAAATTCGACCTCTACAATTTTATTATATGTATAGATAATAAATACACACACGTTAATTTAGAATAATCGTAAATTTGCATTACATCGTTATAAATTAGTTGCATGAATTAAAACTTTACACTGGTAGCTTTCAGAATTAACTCACAAATTAATACATCAAAGTTGCGTTAAGTTGATGTGTAATCATAATCAGTCAGGTATCAAACGACTGCCGGGAGTCGCATAATAATGGAATTTCTATTGTGTCTCGTTCACACATACTTGACGAGTTAAGGTCATATCGTTTTAAGTGATAATATTTGAACAGTGCCTTTGCATATATCATAGAAACATGACAGAATCATTTATTTTGTTTTTAAATCGAGATTTTCATTTCTATTATTTTCCTTAACAAAAACAAAATCATTATGTAAACCAGCACCCTAACAATTTAAAAAAAATACTACGTCATCGGCTTCGCTTCTCTCAATTCAATGCCCAAACCTTCTTTTTCTCTAATCTTGACCTTAATTAATAAAAAAAAACTTTAAAAAAAATTACGTTATTCTCCAATTTTCTCAAAAACTAGCGGATTGTTTTAGGACCCAAAATGTTTTCTACAAAAAAATATATTTTTTTGCTGAATCGGCCCTATAAATATTACCACTTAAAACGAGGTGACCTTAAATAAATAAATACTGAACTAACCAGTGATGATTTTTTCATTCCAACTATAAAATCCATAAGACTAGCGCATTCAACCAAACAAAACAAACTCTGCAGCTTCATAATATTTGTATCGATATTGACAAGACCAACGTCGTTCCTTTGTTCCAGCAAGTTTGGCTGTCCAGTGTTGTATTTATTTAGCGGAATAGGCAAAATGTTTGTGCAGAATAAATTGGAACGAAGGCTTACGCGCGTATATCGGTAAGCCTCTCCACTCCACCGACAGTATTTTCTGTGCAATCATCACCCTTTTAATTGTGGGTAGGTATTACAAAACAAAGAATGTTATTTATAACAAGGAATACATTTTACATGCGCTACTAAGCTACAATGCCTGACATGTCTACAATCACGGGCGGCCTTTAAATTTTGAGGTAATTTAATTAGGCAGTGGAAGCTGAACCTCGTGTTTTTTGGAACGGAAACATTTAATTCAAATGTCTTTTTTTTCATAAAAGTTTAAAAGCTCTGGACGAATCCTTCCTGCCAAACTCAATTGTCGTTGTGACAGTGACAGTCAAGTATCATGCCCTGATTTATTGGGCACTTACTAATCTTGATACTTGATTTCAGAGAAATTTAAAATGACTATTAAAATAATCAAACTATTTAACTGCAAAAAACTATTTTTTTTTATAATGTGAGTACCTAATGAATTCCTTCTGTATATGAAGTCAAAAACATAAAATTGTAGATAATGTTTAAAATCATCAATTTATCCAAAATAAGAAAATTGAAAAGTATAAAAGTAAAAAAAGTAAAGTTAGCATCCCACTGCTGGGCAAAGGCCTTACCTCAAATGTGAGGTAATATGAGCCATACTCCACCACGCGGGCTCAGTGCGGATTGGCGAAGGGGTGTTTGCAAGGCAAGCGACCAACCTTGCTGTCAGATTTTTATCAAGCCGCCCATAGGGCCTCTGACTAGGCTTAACGACTAATACCAATCGATATAAGCCGGGACCAACGGCTTAACGTGCCTTCCGAAGCACGGAGATGCTCGTGATGTACGTCACTAATATGGTCGGAATGGTCACCCATCCAAACACCGACCGCGCCGAAAGTTGCTTAACTTCGGTATTACTACCAAAGCGCTGCCACCACTGCGCTACGAGCACCTCGAGAAAAGTATAAAAGTATAAAAGTTATTCATTAAAAATTGGACTGGTGATGCCATTTCAGGTTTGTTGAATTTGCTGCCTTTTGCGAGGTTCAGCTTATGGTTCAGCTTTCAATTGCAAAACTCTAATTCCCAATTTTAATATTTGAACAGCATAATACTTTTAAATGACGAATAAACTTAAATCTTCATCGTGATTTCCTTTCAAATGGTCAACCGATACCTATGGCAATTAAAATTTAAAACTAATGGCACTACAGCAAAACTAGAGTTGATGAAAAAACTATAACAGAGGACCATAACATGTGGCTATAAAACTGCGAATGGCGCGTGAATTTTTAACAATTCTATTTCTATTTTAATGTCCCATAACACTCGAAGCGAACATTATACCGTTACAAAGGACGGTAATATCAGTAAATATCCGTGTATCAGTATACTGACGGCATCAAAAGCCTCTCCAACGATACAAATGAATTCGAAATTTGCCAGTGTAAAACGACAAAGTTTATTTAACATGCACTCTTCTCTGCCATCAGGATTTCTACTCTACAACTTAAATTTTTAAGGGCCAGATATTCCATTTTTACGATGTTTCGATTGAGTTTAAACATGGAAACACTAATTATTTAAATCTCGAATCTATATATGTTATAGAAGAAGATTACTAGAAAGCTGGATAGTCGTTGGAAACACGATTGTAATTACTTTGCTCGATAATAATTGCCTCAGAAGTGGGCCCCTTTTTTTTCGTATTTTCTATGTAGTTTTCAAATTATTGGACTTATATTTATGAAAATCACATATTTTAGTAGGTAATTCCATTCTACACATATACATGTTAAAATGATTTCAAAATGTTTGTTATTTAGATCAGAATAACGAAATATCTAAAAACACTTTATTTGACCTATTTCGACTTTTTTGATCTTGATTTGCTCAAGCTACACAGATGTGAGGAACAGAGGATTATAAGAATATACATTTTGACCACATAAGTGAGATCTCAGCTATGAATCAAATGATTTTTTTTAGTTTTTATCGGTGTTATGTTCAGGCAAAGAAAGGTCCATTTTTTTCATTAGTCTGTATTCTTTCTTACAAGCAGCAAATTCTTCCAATTGTCTTTTTAAGATTACTTTAGACACCAAAGATGTTTAGGGCGTCCAATCGTTTTTTTCCAGTTTTATTAACATTTTCATTTATAAAACACTGATTTAGTGATTCTCACACTTGTGACGATGGTGATTCGCGCAACGACTTTGACGCAACAGTTGATCGTCGTGTCATCTCTGTTCTATACATGCAAGCAGAAATAGCGCTATCTTTTTATTCAAATGACAAGCACGAGATACCATTTCCTCATTCCCCTTGACGCCACTGCGAACGCTGGACCTATGTCAATTTTTGCAATTTTATTTGCGTACTTAATTACGTAAAACACCTAAGAACTAATAATAGCTAATTTCGCCGCGCCGCGTCACGCTCAGTTGGATCAGCACCAGTCTTATACTAATCAAAGGTCGCGAGTTCAAATCGGGGGTATCATGAATATTTTTCTACATAGTCACAATATTTTTTTAGAAAACGAAATAAGTATTTATTTTAATTTTTGGACATTTTAACATTTAAAATAAAAAAAATTAAAAATAAAAACTAATTAAATTTTTAGGTTTTTTTTTTTTAAAGTAGCAAATCCTATTAAAAAAACTACATAACAATGAAAATAAATTTCAAAAAGAAAATTAGTATCAAAAACATCATCACCATGCGGATAAATCTCCTCAATGCCATGAGGATGGAACCCCCAACCTCTACGTGTTAAGCAAAATAAAAAGAGAAAGGCTGTAGCGACATATCGTCGGTCGAATCACGAAGAGGCGTATCTAACAAAATGGTAATATTGAGTTGAATACGCCATGTTATTTAAAAATCTGCATTTTTTATCGTCACAAAAGAACGTATCTGAATTCTTAGTCATGACGTCAGTATTGACAGTAAAGAAGGGCCCGAAATGCATTTTCAATACTTCAATTTTTCGTCACGAAAAGACGAATGAAGTTACGACTTTTCGTGAAAAAAATTTTTGATCAACTATCGTCTAAAACAATCAGATATGTCTATTCATCTAAAACCTGACAGAAAGTGCATTATGTTGTTCGTTATTGTTACTGGTTAAAAATGATCGTTATAAATTGCGAAACAGCGTTTTAAGACAAAAGAAGTGTTTTTTGTGTTTCTGGAGTTGCATCTTATAAGTTAAGTAAGCAGTTTGTTACCAATTAAGTGTTAAACCAGTTAAGTTTTTAAGAGGTTACAAAAATTAGTGTGATATGTTGTTTTTGAGGAAAATTTATTTTAAGTGTGTATTAAGTTCTTATTTTATCTTAACTTCAGGCCAATATCAATTCTGCCAGTCCTGAGTAAAATATTTGAAAAAGTTATATTCAATCAACTTTTAGCACACTTTTCATTAAACAAGTTATTGCATAATAAACAATTTGGTTATACTAAAGGTAGAAGCACTACAGATTCAGGAGTTGCTCTCTTAACACATGTGTTTGATGCGTATGATAATAGGCATGATGCTTTGGGTATCTTCTGTGATCTATCCAAAGCATTTGATTGTGTCGATCATGTAACATTATTAAAAAAAAATACGTCACTCTGGGGCATCATTGAACTCATTAAGCTTAATTAATTCCTATCTCTCAGGTAGAACGCAAAAAGTATGTGTTAATGGAACTGAGTCTTCTGGGGCACCTCTAACAATGGGTGTGCCACAGGGATCTATATTGGAACCTCTCTTATTTTTAATATATATAAATGACCTCCCGCACTTTGTAGGGAATCTTTGTGACATAGTATTGTTTGCAGATGATACTTCGTTGATATTTAAAATTCCAAGAGGTAAAGGTAATTTTGACGATGTAAACAATACTCTTTCACAAGTACTACATTGGTTTACTGTTAATAACCTACTTCTTAATGGAAGTAAAACAAAATGCGTTAAGTTTACGATGCCTAATGTCCGACAGGCACCAACTCAGGTTAAGATCAAAGACAAATCCCTTGATACCATTGACTCCACAACATTCTTGGGTATCACTGTAGACTCCAAACTACAATGGGGTCCTCATATACAGACCTTGTCAAGGAAACTAAGCTCGGTTGCTTTTGCTGTAAGGAAGATTAGGCGTTTGACTGATGTAGAAACAGCTAGGTTAGTTTATTTTAGTTATTTCCATAGCTTGATGTCCTACGGAATTTTATTGTGGGGCTCAGCTGCTGATATAGAATCGAATTTTGTATTAAAAAAAAGGGTCTTGCGTGCTATTTATAGTCTAAAACCTCAAGATTCCTTAAAACAGGTGTTTCGAGAAATTAGAATATTAACTGTAGCCTCTCAGTATATTTATGAAAATTTAATGTATGTACGCAAAAATTTAGATTCATTTACGAAAAAAAGTGATATACACAAATATAATACTAGGAATAAGGATAAGCTTGCTATTCCACAATTCAGGCTTCGAAAGGTTGGTAATTCTTTCATGGGGAAATGTATAAAATTTTTCGACTTCGATTCGATTTTCGACTTACCGATTACTAAATTTAAAATTGTTATTAAAGAAACCCTAATGACGAAAGGGTATTATAAAGTAGTTGATTATTTAAAAGATAATAATGTATGGACTTGATGATCACCACAAACATTGTAAAACTTTTGAAAAGAGGCATTGACAATAGTGACTGAGTTTCTTGCGCAGCTTCTTCTCAGCACTAGCCCACAATTGTCCCGAAGCTGTGGTAGGGTCTATATTGGGACGTGTATAAGTGCCCCCAGTGGGTCTATATGCAAAAATAAACGACTTTTATGACTTTTATGACTTTTTATATTAGTCGTTAAGCCTAGTCAGAGGCCCTATGGGTGGCTCATACTACCTCACATTTGAGGTAAGGCCTTTGCCCAGCAGTGGGATACTTACAGGCTAACTTTACTTATTTTTACTATAAGACTTGCCCGTAAAGATCCTTATAATGTTAAGGAATACAACTACAATGACTTCTTAAATTTTAAAGATTTTTCACAGAAAATCAAACTCCTTCAGTGCGAAAAGACGATCTAACAGGTGATTCTGTAAAATGGACCGACACGATGGAATTCAGAGTTCTAAAAATAAACCTGGAACGTTATTTTTTAAAACAACCCAAATTTATAAAAAATATCGACCGTTAACCGTAAAAAGACAAAATTTTCATCATTTTAGAAGTGAAATTGAGCATGTCGACATATCGCCCAGTAATAAAAGCATCACAAAAGAAAAAAAATAGGATATTTTGTCAATATGTAGCGGAGATACACCAATAATAAGAAACCAAGAGCATATGCACTTATATAAATCACTGCCCCATGATTACTTTTGTCATATCGCCAAAAAAATTTGAATTCTTAATAATAAATAAATTATTCCAACCTGTATTTTGTTTTAGTTAACTTCAATCGTATTGGCTTAACTGATAAAACTTTTAAATTGTTACATCACGAACAGGCGTAAGTGGATCTTTTGTGAAAAAAAACTTAATTACTCTTAATCTAATAAAAGTATGGGAAATTAACAAATAAGAAAACTTATGGTATTAAATTTGCTATAAATTGAGGTTCTTATATCTTGTTTAACTATAGTAAATAACCCTATATATGCGCTAATGTCACCCGCATTTTCTTTAAATGTCGCTCCTGTAAAATTGATATAAATCAGTTTCGCCTTTTCGTGATTCGACCGACGATATGTAATTGTCGTGAATAAATGAACTATATTTTTGTACCAATCGTAGAGATGAATCCGTTTCTATAGTAACAATATAAACAAAAAGCATAAAACACTCATGTCAAATTATTGTAGTTTTGAACATTTTCTCTATTTGGAAAAATCAGAGCTAAACCATAACTGTAGGTTTAGCAGTAATCTCAAATGCTAAAGCTGTGCCCTGGTGACTCTAGTATATTGGAGACGAGAAAATATTATATGAATTTGAGGGAGGGAGAAAATTATTAGGTGATAGGTCTATATTAATTTTATTTATTTATTTACATCTAGACTCCTGTGACAAAATACAAACATTGGAGGTTAAGTTAAGGTCGGTCTAGCTCTTTTCGTGTATGGAACTCAGGTTTCCATGTTATTTACGTACGTACGTACACATTTTCTGAATCGTGTAGTAATAATGCATTGACTATCTATCTCTTATTTGGTGACATGGACTTGAGCGACGAACATGGAGATTACTCAGTATAATCCAATTATATTTGCATTCAGAAATGTCAAATCTGAATAATTTTTTCAATTTTGTTCTGTCGAAAATGTGTGGAGACTGTCTTAATTTTATTTTTATAACCGTTCCTCAAATTGCTGTTACTGAATATCCAAAACAACTTTGGTGTTTGTGACACATAATAATTCTATTAATCTTGTAGTTAGCGCCAAATGGCGCTTCGGGGTCACGAAGGGTTCCGTACCATTATCTATGAAAATGGCATAAACATCATATCTGTTGTCAGGGAGTCCCATACAAAAGATATGAAGTCCTAATAATGGGGCAGCCCCCCTAATTATTATCATTATCAGAGTAGTTAGGTTGTATGAGAGCCACCTGAAAAAAAAACTGTTTTTTCAACGGCAACATGAATACATCCTTCCTGAAAATTTCAACCGTCTTACTATCACGATTCATGAGATAAACCCTGGTGTTGCCCTTTCGGTGTAGGAACTCATGCTCATCATAATTCATTCCTTGTAGGGAGGTGTCCCAAAAATATTTTAAAATACATATTTTAGGAGGTGTGATTAGGATATAAAGAAACCCATGCCAAATTACAGTTTTATAGTAAAAAAGGTCTATGAGCTAGACTACAAAAAGTCAAACATGGCAAAACCATATAAGGTTTATCAAAGTAATTGTGTGAGTGCGGTGCTCTAATTAACAAACCTAGACAGTTGAAAATATGGCATCTAGCTAGGTAATAATGTGTAAGCGAAGGAAAAAGTCTGAAAACAAAAGAAAGTTTTTTAATTGTAGGGTCTGAAACCGTTATAATTAAGTGGATGGAAGCTTGCACAAAATATGTATTAATGATTTATGAATAAGCAAATAAATATTTCTATAAAAAGTTATGATATCCCAACAAAAACATCAATGTGAAAAATGATAGCCAAGTTCAATGCTCAGTATATTTGATAGTGAACTTCGCCGAAAAAAGTATTGGGGGGCGCTTCCCCACCAGCACCCCCGCACAAAACTTTTTCTGTCAACTTTGTCTTACAAATCTCGTGTATAATTAAGCCATCTAGTGTTTATTTAAGGAACAAAATTTTCTTGAATAAGATACTTCATGCGCTTTTGTAAGTAACATACCCACGCCATCTAGCAGAACCCCTAAGAACTTTTACAAAATGGTTTCTTTAGTACACCATACATGCTTTTTAGTCTAAACGTTTATCGAAAGAACAAGGAACGCAAAGAGTGGCATTTCATTCTCACACGACTGGTCAGCACTTTATGCCAGCAACCTGTAACCATTATAAAAACAAGAAAGAATATCCGATAACATTTATTATATTCTTTATTGCACTTATAAGATGTACAGAAAATAGGTACAAGAAGTCACAATGTGAACAAAGGTGGGCTTATCCCTAAAAGATACCTCTTCCAGCCAACCCATAGGTGTAGGAAATGTAATGTAATAACATTTAGGTGGTTTATATTAAGATCCTTTATGTCGACACAGTTATAGTCTCACTACTATCTTCCATCAGTCTTCCAATTGATGATGACTGAAGACCATTACAGATATGGCACTTCAAATTTAGGGTTCCGTACAAACCAGTAGGTATATAAGTCAAAGTTCACCCATCACGAGAATTTTGTCATGGTTTTTTTTACACACTGAAATTCATAACATTTCAAATCATCATCATCATTCTCTTGCCCTGTTCCCAGTTTATCTAGGGTCTGCGCAGTATATTTCACGCGTCCGTTTAACATTACAAATATGGAAAGCTAAATTAAAGACAAAGGTTTCTTTATCGTTTCAGTAATCCTTTAATAATATCAAAGTTTTTTATTTACTAGTCGTCTCCCGCGACGTCGCCCGCGTATGTTTTGGATGTCCCGTGAAATGGTTCAAGTAAATTAATGGTTTAAAGTAATTACTATCGAGGTCACCCACACCACGCTTAAAATACTCGCTTAATATCAGCCTGAACTATAAAAATTACTTGACTATCATGTGTTAGAAAGTAAGAAAATAGTAAGGCAAAAGTAGTTAGTAGTAATCTCTCATTTAGATGCAATACTTTTTTCGGCGAAGTTCACTATCAAATATACTGAGCATTGAACTTGGCTATCATTTTTCACATTGATGTTTTTGTTGGGATATCATAACTTTTTATATGGTTTCTTTAGTACACCATACATGCTTTTTAGTCTAAACGTTTATCGAAAGAACAAGGAACGCAAAGAGTGGCATTTCATTCTCACACGACTGGTCAGCACTTTATGCCAGCAACCTGTAACCATTATAAAAACAAGAGAGAATATCCGATAACATTTATTATATTCTTTATTGCACTTATAAGATGTACAGAAAATAGGTACAAGAAGTCACAATGTGAACAAAGGTGGGCTTATCCCTAAAAGATACCTCTTCCAGCCAACCCATAGGTGTAGGAAATGTAATGTAATAACATTTAGGTGGTTTATATTAAGATCCTTTTTGTCGACACAGTTATAGTCTCACTACTATCTTCCATCAGTCTTCCAATTGATGATGACTGAAGACCATTACAGATATGGCACTTCAAATTTAGGGTTCCGTACAAACCAGTAGGTATATAAGTCAAAGTTCACCCATCACGAGAATTTTGTCATGGTTTTTTTTACACACTGAAATTCATAACATTTCAAATCATCATCATCATTCTCTTGCCCTGTTCCCAGTTTATCTAGGGTCTGCGCAGTATGTTTCACGCTTCCGTTTAACATTACAAATATGGAAAGCTAAATTAAAGACAAAGGTTTCTTTATCGTTTCAGTAATCCTTTAATAATATCAAAGTTTTTTATTTACTAGTCGTCTCCCGCGACGTCGCCCGCGTATATTTTGGATGTCCCGTGAAATGGTTCAAGTAAATTAATGGTTTAAAGTAATTACTATCGAGGTCACCCACACCACGCTTAAAATACTCGCATAATATCAGCCTGAACTATAAAAATGACTTGACTATCATGTGTTAGAAAGTAAGAAAATAGTAAGGCAAAAGTAGTTAGTAGTAATCTCTCATTTAGATGCAATACTTTTTTCGGCGAAGTTCACTATCAAATATACTGAGCATTGAACTTGGCTATCATTTTTCACATTGATGTTTTTGTTGGGATATCATAACTTTTTATAGAAATATTTATTTGCTTATTCATAAATCATTAATACATATTTTGTGCAAGCTTCCATCCACTTAATTATAACGGTTTCAGACGCTACAATTAAAAAACTTTCTTTTGTTTTCAGATTTTTTCCTTCGCTTACACATTATAACCTACCTAGCTAGATGCCATATTTCAACTGTCTAGGTTTGTTAATTAGAGCACCGCACCCACACAATTACTTTGATAAACCATATATGGTTTTGCCATGTTTGACTTTTTGTAGTCTAGCTTATAGACCTTTTTTACTATAAAACTGTAATTTGGCATGGGTTTCTTTATATCCTAATCACACCGCCTAAAATATGTATTTTAAAATATTTTTGAGACACCTCCCTACAAGGAATGAATTATGATGAGCATGAGTTCCTACACCGAAAGGGCAACACCAGGGTTTATCTCATGAATCGTGATAGTAAGACAGTTGAAATTTTCAGGAAGGATGTATTCATGTTGCCGTTGAAAAAACAAAAACTTAAAAAACAGTTTTTTTTCAGGTTGCTCTCATACAACTTATCTACTCTGATAAAGATAATAATGAGGGGCTGCCCCATTATTAGGACTTCATATCTTTTGTATGGGACTCCCTGACAACAGATATGATGTTTATGCCATTTTCATAGATAATGGTACGGAACCCTTCGTGACCCCGAAGCGCCATTTGGCGCTAACTACAAGATTAATAGAATTATTATGTGTCACAAACACCAAAGTTGTTTTGGATATTCAGTAACAGCAATTTGAGGAACGGTTATAAAAATAAAATTAAGACAGTCTCCACACATTTTCGACAGAACAAAATTGAAAAAATTATTCAGATTTGACATTTCTGAATGCAAATATAATTGGATTATACTGAGTAATCTCCATGTTCGTCGCTCAAGTCCATGTCACCAAATAAGAGATAGATAGTCAATGCATTATTACTACACGATTCAGAAAATGTGTACGTACGTACGTAAATAACATGGAAACCTGAGTTCCATACACGAAAAGAGCTAGACCGACCTTAACTTAACCTCCAATGTTTGTATTTTGTCACAGGAGTCTAGATGTAAATAAATAAATAAAATTAATATAGACCTATCACCTAATAATTTTCTCCCTCCCTCAAATTCATATAATATTTTCTCGTCTCCAATATACTAGAGTCACCAGGGCACAGCTTTAGCATTTGAGATTACTGCTAAACCTACAGTTATGGTTTAGCTCTGATTTTTCCAAATAGAGAAAATGTTCAAAACTACAATAATTTGACATGAGTGTTTTATGCTTTTTGTTTATATTGTTACTATAGAAACGGATTCATCTCTACGATTGGTACAAAAATATAGTTCATTTATTCACGACAATTACATATGTCGCTACAGCCTTTCTCTTTTTATTTTGCTTAACACGTAGAGGTTGGGGGTTCCATCCTCATGGCATTGAGGAGATTTATCCGCATGGTGATGATGTTTTTGATACTAATTTTCTTTTTGAAATTTATTTTCATTGTTATGTAGTTTTTTTAATAGGATTTGCTACTTTAAAAAAAACCTAAAAATTTAATTAGTTTTTATTTTTATTTTTTTTTATTTTAAATGTTGAAATGTCCAAAAATTAAAATAAATACTTATTTCGTTTTCTAAAAAATATTGTGACTATGTAGAAAAATATTCATGATACCCCCGATTTGAACTCGCGACCTTTGATTAGTATAAGACTGGTGCTGATCCAACTGAGCGTGACGCGGCGCGGCGAAATTAGCTATTATTAGTTCTTAGGTGTTTTACGTAATTAAGTACGCAAATAAAATTGCAAAAATTGACATAGGTCCAGCGTTCGCAGTGGCGTCAAGGGGAATGAGGAAATGGTATCTCGTGCTTGTCATTTGAATAAAAAGATAGCGCTATTTCTGCTTGCATGTATAGAACAGAGATGACACGACGATCAACTGTTGCGTCAAAGTCGTTGCGCGAATCACCATCGTCACAAGTGTGAGAATCACTAAATCAGTGTTTTATGAATGAAAATGTTAATAAAACTGGAAAAAAACGATTGGACGCCCTAAACATCTTTGGTGTCTAAAGTAATCTTAAAAAGACAATTGGAAGAATTTGCTGCTTGTAAGAAAGAATACAGACTAATGAAAAAAATGGACCTTTCTTTGCCTGAACATAACACCGATAAAAACTAAAAAAAAATCATTTGATTCATAGCTGAGATCTCACTTATGTGGTCAAAATGTATATTCTTATAATCCTCTGTTCCTCACATCTGTGTAGCTTGAGCAAATCAAGATCAAAAAAGTCGAAATAGGTCAAATAAAGTGTTTTTAGATATTTCGTTATTCTGATCTAAATAACAAACATTTTGAAATCATTTTAACATGTATATGTGTAGAATGGAATTACCTACTAAAATATGTGATTTTCATAAATATAAGTCCAATAATTTGAAAACTACATAGAAAATACGAAAAAAATGGGGCCCACTTCTGAGGCAATTATTATCGAGCAAAGTAATTACAATCGTGTTTCCAACCACAATCCAGCTTTCTAGTAATCTTCTTCTATAACATATATAGATTCGAGATTTAAATAATTAGTGTTTCCATGTTTAAACTCAATCGAAACATCGTAAAAATGGAATATCTAAGCCTTAAGTTGGAAATAGTCTGCAACTTGAATTGCATTTTTTGGTGCATCCCGCTCTCACTACGGACGCCCTAATGCGCGAAATTGCATCAACATTCACCTTCGCCCCATAGTCGTAATAATAGAAATTTAAAGTTTCCATTATACTAAAAGCTGTTCATTACGATTTGGTGTCGGAAATTCCTTGGTTGTGGAGAACACTTGTTAGTTTTATTGTTTTAATAACGTCTAGACTGTGGTTTCTTTTCATACATTATGAGTTTGCTGAAAACAACCCCTGAAACTCTAAAATTCAAACAAATAAAGTCACTTTCTTAAATACTATGCCTTACTTATTAGTTACTTTTTAACTTTACATGAAACTATCATATTAAAATCATACCAAAACTTACAATAACAGTTTAAAAAACATATTTGCGGCACTCACAAACGAAAATTCAATGGCGTCGCATATCTTATTTCTTGGTAAAGTCGACACAAACATTTGCCTCCAATGGGTCTTTTATCTAAAGCAAACAAGCAAATATTTCCTTTGTGAGGAGCCAGTGATCGCGAATAAGATTTTGTATTGAAACCTTTGGGTTTTTCGAGAGGGGAAATAACATGCGTGACAGTATCTAACCGTGTGTTTACATTTCGTTTATTTGGAAATGCTAAAGAGAGATATGTTCTTGTAATATTTTGTTACAAAATAAAAGCATAAAAACGTTTTTTTTTTGTTGGCAGCTTCAAATCATATCTATGAAAACAGATGTTTTTAAAAATGCCAAAACCATGTACAGATTATATTGTTTTAAACTTTCATGGTCACTAACATTAGAATAGTAAGATAGTTACTCCGTGATCATGGCGCTTGCAACAGTGCCGAAATATTGGAAGCTCATAAATAATAAGGTACATGGTAGCAATCCCGTATCTAACTATTCTCATGTACAGATTCTCTTAAAATAGTTTAAAATACATGTAATTGAATAGACTCTGTTTAACAGACTTTACCTAGGTACCACTATCAAGACATACAGGGTGTTATTGCAAGGGGGTGCCAAATTTTTGGAGGTGAAAGGGACCATCAATATGAACAACTTTTACTATAGAACTATCGTTCAATTATTAATTTTATTTTCTGCCTCTCCATACATTATTGTCAATGTAGGTGACTGATTTTGTATGGGGAACCTGAAATTTTATTTAAGATTTTGACCATGACCCCAGAGTAAAAGTTGTTCATATTGACGGTCTCATTTACCTCCAAAAATTTGGCACCCCCTTGCAATAACACTCTGTATAATGTAATCCCATCCCAGTTTACATGGCAGTTAAAATATTTAATAAACTTCCCACATTTATTACAAACTAATAAAATAAATAAATTATTTTCAAAATCCTTTAACAAACTAAATGAAAATTATTAGTCTATAAGCGATTACTTAACACCTGCCTCGTGGGCTATAAACTTTCCTGTACCTACGTATTATGATAAACATACATCTTAATATTAAGTAAGCGTAGGACGTCTACCGAAAATACTATGGACAGACGACCTTTTAAAGTCCGCAGGATCACACTGGATGCAGACAGCTCACAACCGGTCGCTGTGGAAAACCGTAAGAGAAGCCTATGTTCAGCTGTGGACGTCCTTATTATTATTGACTGTCGGTTTGTAATGTAATTTGCAATTCAATTCAATTCAATTCAATTCATTTATTTCAGGCAGTGCCCATATAATGTTAGTATACAATTAGACTTATAACTATGGTTAGTAGAACAAAGAAATGGCATGAAAAATAATGATAAAATACAAATTAAAAATTGGTATGAGAGACCACCCACTTTTGTATTAGTGGTGACTCCCACCGATCCACAAAAACCCTCAGGATACTGTTGGAGGTGCCACGTAGACGCGCCATGGCAGAGGCGTACCGCTTTCTCATGATAGCAGCAAAGCCATCAATTCTCGCCTCCGCAAACATGCCTGAGGCACTGCATCTCCATGGCAACCCCAACAATACCCTGAAGGCGTTATTATACTGCACGCGCAGATCGCTGTATGCCCGCTGCGTGTACCTGACCCATAGGCTGCATGTATAAAAAGACTGGCAATATGCCTTGAAAAGTGTTAGTTTCACGGGCCTAGTACAGCGAGCAAACCTACGAGCCAGCATGTTACAGCGCACAGCCAGCGACCTACGCTCCCTCTCTATATCGAGGTTGTCCAGTAAGTCCTCGGTAACCCAGTGGCCCAGATATTTAAAACTCGATACGCGTTTTAGAATCGAGCCACATAGATAGACAGGTGGGACGTGATCGTAGCTAAACGACCCTGCTTTGAACAGCAACCATTCGCTCTTACTGGTGTTATATCTAAGCCCATGAGCCACCGCGTAGGACTCACACACCGCCAAGAGCTTTCTAATCCCACTGACAGATGGGCTCAACAGCACCATATCATCGGCGTAGCTGATGTTATTGGTGCAGACACCGTCAATGTGACATCCCACGGCAGTGCTGTTGAGCTCACCTATCAGCTGGTTCACATACAAGTTAAAAAGACGGGGCGAGCTCAAACCACCCTGTCTCACCCCGCACTCCAAACCGTATACATTAGAGTAAGCTCCCGACCACTTAACTATGTTTTTCTGAGTACTATACCAATGTTGATATAGCTCTATGACTTCTACAGGCACTGTGGTTTCACATTTTAGCTTACGCCATAGGATTTCATAATTTACAAGGTCGAAGGCTTTCGATAAGTCAAGGAAACATGCAAATATAGGCGTTTTCCTGTTCGTATAGTAATGAACAGTCTGCTTGAGACACAAAATAGCACTTTCGGTTGAATGGTTAGGTCTAAATCCAAATTGGTTATCATGTATTTCCATATGGCCACTCAGTATCTTATCAAGCAGACTGTCCAGTACTTTAGATACAATTGTAGCTAGAGATATTGGTCTATAGTTTAAAATATCGGAGGCGTCTCCCGTTTTGTTTTTTATAACTGGCACAACTACAGTTTTGGTTAGAGCCTCAGGTAAGTATCGGTGGCTCAGACAAAGACTATAAAACATTGCTAGCACTCGTGGCAGGTGCACACCTGCAAACCGCAGGTGTTCGACGCTCAAGCCGTCGTGACCGGGAGACTTGCCCCTCACCATTTTCCGAATTACATTTTTAACCTGGTTGGCAGTAAAAGTGATCGGAGAAGTCCCAGCACCGACGGCTCCAGCGCCCCTCACCTCACGTGTGTCCAGCAATGGTACCTCTTGTGGCTCAACAGAAAAATGCTTCTGAAACGCATTTGCAATTTCAGTCGGATCATGCAGGCCAGCCACACTCACCGGAAGCTCAGACCTATGCTTTAATTTGTTAGTGGCTTTCCAAAATTTATTAAAATGATTTTTTGAGTGATACTGAGCTATTCTGTCCATTTTTATTTGCTGTTGATTAGCTTGACAAAGTTTAAGTTTATCCTTAAAAAGTTTTCTCGAATTACACATATTATCATGTACAAATCCCGATTTTGGCTTACCATATAATAGCCAATTGTGATAGTGCAATCTAGCCTCCTTATGAGCATCGCGAACATGCATATTCCAACCTGGTATATATTTTCTAATTTGATTGTTCTTATTATTTACAAAACATTGCTCAGCGCTTTCTTTAAGAATGGAGATTATATTATCATACATGGTGTTTAGCAAAATACAATGATCACCGTTATGGCATATCCCTTCCCCACAACTACCAAATTCACTAGGAAAATCTAAAAGACGAAATTTACTGTTACAAAAATTATGATACGAATTAATTTGTGTCTCATCTCTCTCACCCCAAATCACTTTGCTTTTACATGATACAGACTGCACAAGTTTAGAACTTATTAATCCAATATTGCACTCTATCAGTAACGGTAGATGATCTGACGAATAAACGCCGTATAAGACAGAAGCCTTAACCACTAGTGGCCTGGCGGCTTTGGTCACAACACAGTGGTCTAGCCACCTGAGAGCCCCATTTGCTGAGCTCATAAAAGTGTATGTGTCAGTAGGTAA
Organism: Pyrausta aurata; assembly: GCA_963584085.1. Taxonomy (NCBI): domain Eukaryota; kingdom Metazoa; phylum Arthropoda; class Insecta; order Lepidoptera; family Crambidae; genus Pyrausta; species Pyrausta aurata. The sequence continues at coordinate 28,940 of CAUZXH010000065.1, read as the reverse complement.
AAGTTCCATATCTACGCATGTCCATAATTGCTCAGTACAAACAGTAAGTAACTCACTGGAGAACCTGGTTCCTGGGTGGGCATTGAAGTCTCCCAGCACAAAAACACTTTCTACACCATTAGACTCGACAATCGAGATCACTTCACTTAGACACAATGTATATTCCACAAGATTATCTGCACAGTCAGTAGGCATGTACACAGAGAATACCAAGCACGAACTGTTATTGTGTACTATTTTAACACAGGTTAGGCGATTACTTTGACACCTCACGACCGACACCGCAGGGAACGTTGACTTCCGCCACAACAACGCGACGCCGCCGAAAGGTCTGCCTTTGAGAATCCCCGATGATGTATCTACAGCTGATTTCCCAGTGTAGGCAAAGTCCTTATCAATAGTTCCAAGGAACGGAATGTCATGTGGCAGAAGCCACGTCTCCTGCAAGGCTATCACGTCCGAAATGCCGCACAATTTTCGCACGCAATCAGCTGATCGGACAACATTCTTACAGTTGAATGAAGAAAACACAGAATTCTTATGACTCATCTAGTGTTGGGTAACATCATTTATCTGGGAAACACCTTTCTCTCTTCCCGTCTTAAAGTAAATGAAACGTCTAAATCTTATTCCTTCTGGCCATAATTTATCATCAAAAAAGACGTTCATTTTATTTTTAGAGACAAATAATTTGAAGGCATTATATGGTTTTTCAGTTCTCATTATGATTCTCTCCAATTTAACGGTTTGGTGTGTCTTATGAAGGATGTAATCCTCTATGTCCTTTTCAGTAGTTTCTTTGTTTACATTTGAAATAAACAATGGAATACTGGTTTCAGCAGCTTTAAAATTTCCAGTGTTATTACTGATTGCAGTGCCCGTTTTCCCATCAAAACGATTTCTATGTCGTTTCCGCTGTACCTGTATCCAGTCACTATCAGGCTTATTAATCGGCCACATGCCTTGTTTTGCAGTTTGCGCCATAGTAGGCTTTATATTATGCGCTGTGTCATTATTATGTACTGCATTGCTTTCCAACACTGTTGTGTTAACAGGTGCCGTAGCTGAGCCGACTTTGTCACACGGTGCATCATGCGCAGGGGCGCGAGCGAGAGAGCGATACCTCGGCTCGCACTCATCGATACTGTGCACAGAGTCGTCATGATGAGTCACAATCTTATCACCATCCGACTGCAGCGGCAATAATCCAAACGGCCCGCTGTCCAGCGTATACCCTCCACCTCGGTTTTTGTTAACGTTAGTGTTAAAAAACGGGTTCGGCAAAGGATTCGTAACCTTTTGCATTGATATTTCTAGCTGCCTTTTCGTCACATAATTATCTTTAATTTCAGTTAATTCACTACGAACAGCTAATATGTCCTTAAGCAATTTGCACACATCTACGTGGTCGAAGCTCACAGGTGGCAGTTTGTGTAGATTGTATGCAACAAACACAGGTAATTGATCCGGATCTGTAGATTTAAAAACCGATATCATATCTTCCATGTCTTTTTGTTTTTTATCTTTACGTCTGGATATCAGTTTCTGGTTAGTTTTCGTCGAACTAAATAACAGCTTCTTCGCTTCGTCAAGTTCCTCCTCGGAAAACGCAGACACGCACACTCGGATCAAGCTCTCATTATCCATCACATCATGTCTGCTTCGTATGAAAGCAAGAACTTCAGAAATCACAACATTGCAACTTGCACATTTGACCGTATTATTCACAGCCATTTTCGTATTCTAAAACGGCGACCGTTCGCGAGACGCGTACGCACCGGACATACCTTAGCGGTTATTAAGTTTTAAGAGCAATATTGTTGTTTAACACGTTCCGGGACACTACTCCAGACACAATAGATGTTTTATTGTTTTCACGCCTGTAGGCGGGCACTGTCCCGGAACGTGTTAAGAACTTTATGTAACACTTAGTGAGCAATTTAAGGAATTGAGAATATGTATTGACTGTGCCTTTGATATGCTGGTGATTTATGAATGGCAATAGTCGGCAATTTTACTGCTTGTATAGTAAAACTCCTCCGGTCCTGAGCCTGATATCTCTCCGGTCGTGTCAGATTGTTGTCCCATCGGGCTATGAGAATGAAAGGAATAGAGAGTGCACCTGTCTTTGCGCACACACTTGTGCACCATATACCATAATATGTCCCGCGCAGTCGGTTAGTCGTAGTGACTGGCCACTAGTCGAAATCAGCTAGGGGGACTATTATTAGTGAAACTGATAAGGCTGTCACTAATTAATCAGATATGGTTCATCTGTGACCACTTATAAACCTACCGTCCTATGAAATTTCAACCACATGGCTGGCTATTTACAGTCAAAAACTGGCAATGCAAATAAAATCTTTGATAATTGGGATGATTCATTAATTAATAACTGTGTATTACCTACAATAAAATCAATGATAATTGTTGCATTGTTATATCCAGCATACCTACTATTAATTACTGCAAATTAAGAGTGCCCATTAATTAATTGCTTGTGTATGTGTAGTCGCTATTAATTAGAGGCGGGATTAAAAATGATATTTGCAATGTAGTGCGTTTCAATTCGTTCGCTCTTTTATACTTTCCCGCTTTATAGTAAGTTATGACAATAGAAAAATGAAACTTGTATCAAAGGCACATTGTTCAATCTGTGGGGAAACAGAATACACAGGTATTTTGATTTGCAACTAGTGCTGTGACTGCAGGTTGGAATACGTAGGGATGACAGCTTGCGGGATAGGTATCCGATATCAGTGCTCGGATAACGGTTTATTTTTCGAAACGTTTTCGCCTTAACACGTTCCGGGACACTACTCCAGACACAATAGATGTTTTATTGTTTTCACGCCTGTAGGCGTTCACTGTCCCGGAACGTGTTGAACAACCGAAAACGTATTAGATTCGTTTATGTTTGAACGGAAACATTATAAAACCGTTATTGAAGAGAACGTTGTATTATATCGTTCTTGTTCAATAAAACGTTTTTAACAATACCGTTTTTTTTTCCATTTTGTTTCCCTACAATTCACACCTAGCCCATTTGTAATTTTCTAGCCTTGCAGATAGGTATTCTAAATAAACAGGTCGTGACACGCGCTATTTTTTATTTTTTATCTCTTGCTTCCTGCGAAATAAACCGTTTTTTTACAATCTCACATTACATTTTCATTTCGTCTTCGTTCCGAACAAAATGTTATGTAAGGAACGTTCGGTACGTTTCAAAAACGTAATTTTAAATAACGTTTCCAAGCCCTGTCCGATATTTATCTGAATTTGTTTGGTTGTTAAGATTACGCGAACACTAAACATTAAATTTATTTCGCATACATTTATTTAAAATTAAAGGTTGACGTTTATGCTTTGCAGCATCTGCCACATGCAGGCTAAGGTGTTATTTATCGTTGCATAGTTATAAATAGTTCAAACTACCATCACTAATTAATATTTATGTATAGGAACGTAATTAAACGCCAACGCAAAAAAACGTCAGGCGTTTACTTGTAATAAATTTACGGGTATGTTTCAGAAATGCAACATTTTTTTTAATGTCCCGGATAGTGTGCAAATCGTAGCAATTCTAGCTGCAATGCGTTTTATACATACTTTGGTATTAAACTGTAATTTTACAACAGACAGACTGACATCATTGAGGATTACTAGATGTTCAATGCATTCAATATTAAGATTCAATTTATACTCGAACAACGCGTAAAAAGATTGTTAAATTATGGTTAACGGTAATAGTTAGGTGTTTTTCAAAGTAGCCCATTTAACTAAAAAGAGGGTTATATAATTATAACAAACTTTGCTTTAGGTTCTATTGCGCAATCCACAGCTACATTTTAACTATTAAAATATCGAAACGTAAAGTACGAGTTGTATTTTTTTACAATATGTTAAATTGTCAGTAACAGAATCCTGACTTAACTTAGAGTTAACTAGCCCGAAATCTTCATAATTCGTTTATTTGCCATAATAGTTTTACCTTGAACCTTAAAGTGACGGAAAAGGTTTCAGTTTGACGAGTAAAAGTTATGGTTCTAGTAAAGTGCGGCCGACTAGCTAGACGATGTCAGATAATGGTGTAGACCACTCTTAAATCAGATTCGTACCCATATCGCGCAGTTGAAAGGAATTAGTTCTCAAACGCCCGCGCCCCATTTTTCCCTCGGCCGTCTAAAGCGTCCTTTGTCTGCCGCCAACAGTCGCGCTCTCACTTAGACAAAAGATGCGGACGCAATGCACTTACAGATGCTTCCACACGACCTATTCTGTGACAGCTTACACTGGTTAATTAAAAAGTTAACGGTAAAAGAGACGGATAGAGGTTAAATACAGTTATCGGTTTAATTTAAGGCAAAGATACAACAGATGGTAAAAGATACAGGTAACGGCTAGGTTTATGATGCTTTTAGATAGGTTTTCTGTTGCATTTCACGGTTAAAGTTACACTTTTCGGTCAAAGATATAGTTGAGTGTTATGTTAAAGATGCGGACGAAATGCACTTACAGATGCCACACGACCTATTCTGTGACAGCTTGGGGCTTGATACACCTCGCTGGTTGGTTATAAAGTTACGGCTACCGGTAAAAGAGACGGATAAGAATTTAAATACATCTATCAGTAATATGCTATCAGTTAAAGCTATATAATAACTTATACGGAACGAGAAAGATGGAATACCTTTTGCCGAAAATATTAAATACTCTGCCGAAATCGCTTCTCGAAGATATTTGTAATTCGGACTCCAAACAATGCAAAACCATTTTTTTTTAAAAAATTATTACATGTAAGTCCGAACTCGCCTACTGCGAGATAAACCCACTTGAGGTTTTTATGAGTAGGTATCGGCATGTATTCATTAGAATAAGTTTTGTTTGATGTAACAATAAATTTTTAAAAAAAAGTTAAGGCAAAGACACAATAGATGGTTAAAGAAACTCTTAACGGTTAAAGTTTATGATTCTTTCAGACGAATTTTCTTTTGCATACACCTTTCGGTTAAAGATACAGTTAAGTATTAAATATCCAGTCAAAGGCTAATATTAAGCGTTACTTTAAAGTTAGAGCTTAAGTAGGTATATTGGTGCTACCTGCTCTTCATTTCACGCGCAACTGAAAGGAATTAGTTCTCAAACGCCCGCGCCCTTTTTTACTCTTTCTTTATATATTCTTTATTGCACTTATAAGATGTACAGAAAATACAAAAAGTCACAATGTGAACAAAGGTGGGCTTATCCCTAAAAGAGATCTCTTCCAGCCAACCCATAGGTGTTGGAAATGAGATAGTTGCGGATATCTTCTTTCTTTCTTTACCCTTTTTTACTCTTTTTTTACCCTTTTTTAACTGTAGACCGCCGTGTGTATATTTATACTTATTTTAACCAATTTCGATCATGAAGTAAATAACAAAAAAACAAAGCAACATCCTAAGAAACATCAGAATAGTCTTCCCCCAAGACACAGCTAGCGAAAGTAGATGGAGAACGTAATAGGAACACTTAGGACTGCAGTCGAAACAGACGCTCACACTTAGACACCACTGATACTACCTCCAAGATTGATATACCTCCAAATAAAAGTATTACTAGCTACATACTTCCAGGGCATAGATGCAAAACTTGCGTATTGCAATTTATATTATTAACTTGCGTAGTTTTGTTCTAAATATGACTTTTAGTATGTTTATTATCTGAGCACCCTGAAAAAGTTTCTGGAGTAATCACTTAAGTCCCTCTGACACACTCTACACCTTCTAATGAGCTAAGTAGTTAAATAGTGGACTAATAGGTACATTATCACTTAATCGAAATTTATTTACTTCTCATGTGGGTATGTATTTCAGTAACTAAAAACAAATGGATCAATTAAATACATAACATTGTTTTCCATCCCACATTGATGATCTCATCTATTCAGCGGCCAGCTCGACATTCGGTCTCAATTTTTGCCTATTTCACACATAGCGTGCCTATGCAGAGAAAACAGAAATTGCACACCTGACACGTACGTACAAGTCTAGAAATTGAAAGAAATAACGGGGATAGGTCATTAATATTCCAACAAATAGCAAACATCGCGGCGTTCGCAATATCCGCTCGAAGAGATATTTTATTCATGGATATTTACAAGAATATTGCAGTTTACTCCGCATCCGCATAGGCAGGGGTGCCAAACATTCGGATTGACATGGTAATAGGTGATAGGTATCTTTTAAACTCGTAGAATCATTACGGCCTATTTCACAATGTCCTAATAAGCCACCAACGTTATCTGTCAACTACTTAATACGAGATGACGTTCCATATTTGAATTATTCGTAACACTAATCAAGTCTCCTGCTTATATGTGAAGCAGAAGACTTTTTTACTAATGTTTATATTAAAAATGAAGGTATATAAACCTAATATAAAATTAGCGTTTTTGTTGGTTTTCGTTAAACCAAATTATTATTATTTCCAAACAACCTATAACTTGCCACCAATTTTACGTAAGGATAATAAAGATTACAATAGAACCTTAATTAGTTTGACGAATACCACATTCAATCATGTGCACTTATTTCATAAGTTGTAACAGCCCTGAAAATTTTCCGCTCACGGGGAATTGTGGCGATTCCGCTCTTTTGTAGAAAAGGTAAGCTAATTTTAGATTTTTGCATTTTATTCATTGAATGTTAGACCATGAAACTGAACGTGTTACTTGCAAGACAAAAAGGGGACCATACAAAAAACATTGCAGAGATTTCAAGGAATTTTTATTTTCATAATGATATACGAATAGGTATGATACGACACATGGTTTTCACAGACATGATGGCGGATACAGTGACGTATATGAGTATTTCCTTACAAAAGTATGTTTGTATCATACAAACACACTTGGAACATTCATATATATAAATACGAAGTTAGGTACATCAAATTTTGTCCTATACTTCGAAAGGGTGAAAGATTGTAAGGGATTAATCCTAACTAAACCAAAACGCGGCCATTCCTCAATAGATTATATCACGATTACTTACTCATTCGAGCGACAAAACTGTCCCCAACAATAACAATATTTCGCGCACAAAGGGAAAAGCGCCAGGCCATAACGACAATGGTGCACACCGCTTAGAAAGCGCTTGATAGCAGTGTGCAGCGCTGACCAACTGACCGGCAAATATTCACGCAAAATATAAGCTTAGTTCATCTTGCCATTTTGATGTAAATTAGAAAATTGCTGCCCATTTGTTGTTGTCGGTCAGCAGTCAGCAGATTGTAACACATATATGGAATTTTCACTAGATGCAGACCGCTCACAACCGGTCGTTGTGGAAAGCCGTGGGGGAGGCCTATGTTCAGCAGTGGACTTCTTTCGGCTGATAATGATGATGATGATGATCTGGAATTTTACTCCCAAACGCTTACTAGCGCTTTTCTCGGTTAAACACCCCATGCATCATGGCCGCCAATAAACAACCAACGCCGTTAGTGTCTAAATAACAAAATAGAATATTCAACAGCCGATCAATACTTTCTCGGAGCTATAACTTAAAGTTGTATCCGCTGAAAAAATCGCCCCACGCGTGTTGTGGTCGAAAAACTAAGGGGACACACAGCTTATTAGAATGTATAGCAAATAACTGTTGAAGATAAATACATATTATGAGGGGTAATAAGTTCCAAGACGAAAATGAAAATAGTAAGAGATAAAATGGCACAATAAATTGAAGATAATTATATTATTTAAGGCTTGAATGTTAAAAATATTATTCATTCGGTCCGATACTTCCAACACAATCTATTCAATGCTACACGTATCAAGTCCAAAATAAAGAAGTCATTAAATAAAATCTTATTGATTAAGAACGCCGAAACTCAGTTTTGTTAAACTATATTTTTCACTAAAAATACCTTTTGTTCTACTACTATTTCGGAATCGATGCTGTGCGTGATGTAAGCTGAAATTGCATTTAGAAATCCAGTTACATTTTCAGCAACAGTTACACTACACAGCACCAAGAAGTTTTATAACTAAGGTGTTCGTGTGTCTAATGTGTAAGCTAAGGAGGAAAGTGTGAAATAGCAACAAAACTGGCCGTTACCGCGACCGCGTCCCAAATGAGTCTACTTTTTTCATTACCTACGCAACCTTTTGGGGCCACTAAAAGGAACATTTGCTCTTATGTTATCCATGTCCTGGGTGTTAGCGTTTCGCGAATGTTAACGGCGTTATTTACCACCGCATTCGCATGCGGAATGTGACATTGGCTTACACAAAGTCTCGCTCTAACATAGCTAGATATGACAGTTGCACCCTTCTCTGTGTCGTTCAGCCACATCGCTGTCGCATGCGAATACGTTGGTGTACAACAAACGGGTAAACGACTAACATACCAAAAAAAGCGGAGTGGTATGTATTAAGCGTTCATTTAGACTTAGATTTTCGTTATATAGAAATAAAGACCGCGCCTCTCGATGTCGCTGCTTCCAACCTGCCTCGAAGGCTGTTTGACACATGCTGCAGGCAGGAGCAGTGGCACCGTCTTTGATAACTTTGTTCATATATTACAACTTGCTACAGACATGGCATAATTCCATTGTTATTGCATCGTGAAACCGTACTCTTTGTTTCAACCCAAAATGTACGTGAGCTTGATGCCCCACACTAAGTTCTGGAGCTCTATTTTTGAATCACTCGCTTCAAGATGGCTCGTGATATTCATTGATTAACGTCCAATTGGAATTGTAATGAAAATCAATTGCTACAAACACAGGAGGGGTTTGAATAAACTGCTTAATTTTGTAAGCACTTACGTCTATATTTCGAGTCATTTTCGTTGATTTTATGTTTGCAAAAGCGAGTGCTTCTAAAATAGAGCTCCTGTTCCGAGCACGCAAACCCCAGCTCTACAAGGAGTTGTGGCCCCACACTAAGTGCCGGTCGGCGGCTGTTTTATTGTCGCACGGCACCGGCTTAACACTCTTGTTATTGTTCCGCGTTTTTGCGCCGCGAGATTTGTGGCGTTTGTTCTCTCCGTAAATTTGTTAAAAGTCGATATTAGGAAAGTTTCTCCCGATGTTTACGGCCCCAATATCGCTGTTTACGTGGCACCACTTAGCCACTTTCGACGATTCCCGTCACATAGTAAAGGCAATAAAATTTTATAGGTTCCCGTTTGGGCTATAATTAAAAACATAACTTAGGAATGTTGTTTCGAAAGAATTTACTTTTGTTTCGAAGCAATTAGTTGAGCTTACCTGTACAAAAGTTATTTATTCCTTTTGCATAAGAACCTCAAAAAGTCAATTTAAGTAACAGAATTAAAAACTCCTTTGCACATCCTAAACTGCATCACCACGTAGGAAGTTGAGCATATGCAAGTGTTTCTACGAGAAATAAGTAAAGAGAAAAAAAGCGAAACCCATCTCCTGTTGGGCGATGTGAAAGCATTTACAAGACACGATCACGACTGTGTGAAACTTTTTGTACAACTTTGATAGCGTACAGGAACGTTATCCTTTATTATTTTTAAGCAACTTAAATACACTAGCTTTTTGCTACTAACTAGTTGGTCCGACAGTTTTTTTATTATTTGTTAGAACAACCAGGGTCCACAAGTTATAAATAAGATACAAATTGTTATAAAATATTTAAACCATTTATAAAAAGCAACGACGATAAAATTAAAAGGAAAAAATTTAATTCAAAAAATTCTGACAAAAAAAAACTTATTTTTCTTGTCGATAATTTAGGGTTTAGTATCCGCACATTTCGTTTGATCAAGTTTCGAAAATGCATATTGTATGTATAATAGATCCATGTAAAGTGCAGCTGCATCGACGTACATGCAAACAGGATGCGAAGTTATCTGCGTCGTAAAATGGGACACGCTGTATAAAGAAACAACTCGACAAGCGTCTGTGCGGAATTATTCTTCACCGTTTAGTCAGGGGCTTTGACAAAGTTTTATACGAGAGGAAAAAGAAAACAAGAATTGTCTTACACGTGTCAAAGTAAGCCATGATTAGATTCTGCTGCAAAGGAATTAATACAAAATTTTAACTGATTTATTAATGGACGAACACACGTAAGTATAGTACGTTTTTGCAGTGTAGGTAAGTTACATATATTTTTATAGCATCAATGCAATGACTTTGCTTTTTTGTTAATTTGATGTGAAGTAGTACCAAATAAGTTATTTTTCTACTGATTTTATTGACATCAAATTACAGCAAGCATAAACATCACAGCCAAAGACAATCGTATATTTCGTGACCTTACCTAATTTCCTAAGGAGACGTTTTCGTTTGTATGGGGAAAATGCCAACAGATTGTACATGACACTAAAAATAGCTTATGTAAAGCATAATCATTTTTAAGAATGATTTTTGTCCGTATAATCTTAAATTTTTGGGAATTATGAAACAAAAAATAATAAAATGTAGCTATATTTCATGATGTCTAATAAATTTTTAAATACCTGTCAGCCAATCAGCTGTATGAACAGATTAAAAAAGATCAAAAGCGCAAAGCAAAATGACACTTGAAATTGACAGATTAAGCAAATTGACATATGACATTGACAGATTAACTTTCTTTTGTACGATTCGACATGTTTTTGGAGTAAGTATAGACAGAAGAAGTGGCCAGGGTTTTTTAAAAGTTAATTATTTTATTATTAAAATTACCTAAAAATTGTGAAATAAATTAACATCACAATAGTATGTCTAATTACCTGTATTTTTAGCTATGTAAAAAAAACCGTATATAGTCTTGAGATCTTTGTTTACATCTCCTTTACGCAAAGTTCCACCGATTTTGACTTTCTCATACACCGATAGGATGATATCACCCCAAACGCTAAAAGGTTAACAATAGAAGAATGGGTTCTTCCATTGTTAACCTTTTACCCACAACTGCTCTCCTATTTGTATACTCAACCCACCAACAAACTAACCCCTTCAAATAACTTCCCGAATAGTGTCACTTCACAATAAATCAGGCTGTTGTCTCGAGAGCTCGAGACTGGGCCAGTATCGCGGTGGAAGTGGTCAGATCGCCTATTGTGCGCAGTCGGGAGAGTTCAGGAGGCATTCAATAGACCAGGCGCGGGCCAAGCCATGAGCTTGAGCGTTATGAATATAGGAGTAACTTTAAGCGGATCCATTGTTTAAAAGACCTACTGTAGTCCTGTATTGAGAAAATGATGAATACCAGAAAGGTGACAAGGTCCTAAGACAGCTTCCAAAGAGCCCTGAGCAGTTTAACAAATTACTGCTTAAGACCAGCCGGCCGGCATTTATAAGACACGAATCGGCACCATAGAAGATAATATCCTTTCGCTCAGTTATCAAAACTGGTTAACCATAAATAAATAAACGGCTGAAGCAAACTATTATTCTATTTGTCTTTCAAAAGACACCTGTGGTGAAAAGTTAAATTTTGCTATCATCAACAAACAATCTCGTCATCCAAGCTACTAGTGTGTGTAATGGGGCCAGTGATTAGTGTCTGTCTACCAATTAGTAAATGTAGTAAATGTCAACGGCATTAGATTATGAATGTGATTACTTAGGTACTTAAAGTGATAGCGACAATTCAATAAGAACAAAATGACAAAAAATAAAGGAGTATTCAAGAATCCGACTTTCACTGTAGGAGTAAGTTTTGTAGATTTGAAAGCTAGCTAGCCTAACTGCTGGCATTGCAGTAGTAAAGATAATCTGTTTATTACAATCTATCATATCATTTTTCACAAGTAGGAAAATCGTGAAAGCGGGGCTACCCTGACTTCCCCGCTATAATCTCATAACAAAGCACACCAAGCCATGCTTCACACGATGGTCGGTCCTGAAGTTTGATATCCCTTTATACATGAAATATGTCTCGCAGTGTGCTCCGGATTGGACGCAGCCAAACATTAACAGAAAACGGAATTATTACATACAGATACAGCCTTACTGCTCTAATGCTAGCTAGTAGAGTGTGCGGGAGGGCGGATGAGAGTGTAGCATTTAACTGACACTTGCACAACATTGCGGAGGAATAGAATATATTTGCAGCTTAAATATTTAGCGCAGTGCTATGTTTCAAGTAATGAATATAACAATATGATGCTTCTTCAACTAACAATTCAGTTAAAATCTACAACGCCTGGAGACTACCCAAACCCAATTTACAAATCAAATCAAATCTTTACAAACTTCTGAAGTGTTTTTACAAAACCTAGATTTGTTCGCAGCTCTTTAGATCAAAGACTGATTTATTTATGAGAGAATATTTATTGAATCTAATAGCTTACGAAAAGGCATAGTAACAGAGAGTAGTGTGCTGTTCTAAGAAACATTTCTCTACCGAAAGAAACCTATCTGAAATGTAATCAGCCGGATATTCACCAGAAAATCTTATTTTTCTAGTAAGTAGGTATAACCCATAAAATAAACCCTAAAACTTTCTCATAGAGCAATTCCGTTAATTGGACTTAAAAATACAAAATTGGGCCAATAAAAATATCAAAAGCATAATGAAAACGTAATCTAATCCAAAACCTCACTGATATCAACAAACTCAACATACCGAGTTGCAAAGCGCTTAATGAAGCCAAGCTTAAGAAGGTGAGATAATTAAATCAACTCAAAGCTAAAGTTAAGTGAAGCAAGATAAAACTCTTAGTTAAAACATACGTTAGCTTTATTTTTTCAGTCACTAAGTTAAATCTCTGTTTGTAAACATACCTGCTTCAATTTCCTCCTTCCGAGTCTTTCAAGGGAGAAAAGGCACTACTTTGCAAAGGTACAAAATAAACAATTGTGTTATAGAGGTACATAACGCGGTGACATATTATCATGTCATTATTTTTTTCCATGAGTTCTGCAACCTATTCGATATTTCATGATCTACTGACCAGATATACTGAATATTAAAAATTCAAGAAATCTCAAATAGCATGTAGCGTATCTTTTATTCTTAAAAACATTGCATGGAACAATACTTATGTGGCGATGCACATGACAACTGAACTTAGCTCCGGAACGGCTAGATGGCGCTGAAAGCCGAGCTCTATACAACATCTGAATCTTCATACAATCCTGCACCGCGATAGGTTAGTTTTCTATCTGACTAACTATATATAGAACACCCAGACGGTATTCCTTAGGACTATAGTCCCCGACCACTAACACCTCGGTCGGCAGGAAGCGCTTCCCTTTGCAACCTGATCCTCTATGCGCCAAATTGGTGACCCCGACGTGATTTTCATCATCAGTCTGGAGTTTCATCACCGCCTTCCTTACCTCCTTCAGCAGTCTCTAGCAAGCCTGCTTATCTCACCCCTGCCTCATGGACACCACCGCAGACCGCTCTAGTCTACCTGGTTCCTCGGCATCATCCAGATCCAGCTCATCTCCCGAGCCACTGTGGAGATTCGTCGTGGACTTTGACACGCCGCAGTCCCGAGCCACCGTGGACCTTGCGCACGCTCATCCCGGCACAACTTGGACCACTGGACCACTTCCGCACGCACCGTGGACTTGACACGCCGCAGTCCCGAGCCACTGTGGACTTTGCGCACGCTCATCCCGGCTCACCGTGTGGACCCAAGAAGCACACTTGCAAGCTCAACTCAACTCAACAAGCACAGATTGCTGAGCTCAACGAACACTTCGAATCGAACCTGCATCTACCAACCTACGGTTCTTCGGAGGGGAGTAATGTGGCGATGCACATGACAACTGAACTTAGCTCCGGAACGGCTAGATGGCGCTGAAAGCCGAGCTCTATACAACATCTGAATCTTCATACAATCCTGCACCGCGATAGGTTAGTTTTCTATCTGACTAACTATATATAGAACACCCAGACGGTATTCCTTAGGACTATAGTCCCCGACCACTAACACCTCGGTCGGCAGGAAGCGCTTCCCTTTGCAACCTGATTCTCTATGCGCCAAACTTACATCTAAAAAATGTCATTTGAATTGAATTATACCTTGCTCTGTCTTCAAGTGCAACGCAATGGCAACGGATTTTTGATAGGTTTGAGATGAAAAAATATTTTTAAGCGCTAGGTAGGTTTATCGAGGAAGGGTATACTAACTTAATAATAAGATCATGAATTACAATTTGGCTGAAACTGGCAGCAGATGTAACGGGGAACTGCTAGTTACCTCCACAGGCCGAACACTCACTGAACTATTAGCCTTCAACTAAACAAAGACCACCTAAAATTTCTATTCACTACCAGACAATGCATTTTGGGGAGATCGTTGAGGGCCTATTTAGGTCCCGTGTTGCCATTTACGAGGGCTTTCCACTGGTACCGACTTAGTTTAAATTGGGTTTGACTAATTTTGGTGTAATGATTAACGCTCTTGACTACTATCTCGCGCGTCGTCGCGAGCGTTCGAATCCCGCAAAAGAGGCAAATGTTTATGTGATGATGTTTGTGTGAGCACGAATATTTGTACGTATATACAAAGTACTCTGTGTTTGTACCTAAGTCATGTTTATTATGTATTTAAGTATTCATGGGAGACGCCTGTATCAAAATCGTGTATCCGTAACACAAGGAAGAAAACCAAGACAATTGGTGTATTCTCTGGCGCATGTTTATTTATATTTTTATTAATTTTTTTTAAATTAAATTGGTATTAGATATTTTCTGATGGCCAAGATGAAAGGTAGAGTCGGGTGGACGTATAAATCTTGCATTGATTTACAAACCATTTCGACTTGTGCCAGGCCATTAAAATCGTTATTAAAGCTTATACTGATATTTATTAAACACATGTACAGGTCTTAAGGAAAATCATGTTATATTACTTACCTTAAACACTTACTAGCAAGCGATATTGCACAACTTTGGAGTGATCGTCGGTAGCAATGGACAACAGCATTCTCTAACATCTTTAGTATCTCGGCTAGCAGCGCTTTATTCGGCCTGACAACAACAGCAGCATGCTTGTCTTTAAGCACTACATGCTTGAATATGGTTCTGTATCTTAATATAACCATGCCACTACTACGTATTTTAGCATGAGGTAATGTTAGACTCTTTTGCGCTAAAAAATTGCTTAACATCTCTTTAACACATTTTTGTAAACTGACAAAATCAGACAATGTTTAAGGGGTAAAAAAAGCTATAATTTTTTGGATAAAAGCTCGCGCACACGATCCTCTTAAGAATACCAATAAGATGAGTTAAGGTTGAGGTGAGTCTGAGTGGATTCGAGGAAACGTCTGTAACATACTTTTGCTAGCTCGATACTGTGTTATTAATAAAACAGCGCAGATTTCCATGCATCTCATAATAACTAATAAGCAACTACCTCTCCGTAGCTAGTTCACAGCGGCCATCCAATTAGCCTGCATACACACGGGAGTACTAATGACCAGCGATGTAACGCGCAGTGCACACTGCCGTGAACACAGCTAGTGCGGTGTGTGCTCAAGCCTCGAAAGATAACTATTATTAATGTATTTCAAATGATATAGGTCAGTTACAAATTCATTTAAAGTAAAGGTACAATTTTGGTTATAATGACCATTATCAGTAGACCAACAAACAAAAGCACTTGTAAAAAATTTAATTCAGCAGCAAAAATAAAACATTAGATAATCATATCATTGTTATTCACCCATTTCCTGAAAGACTGACCTTTTTAGGGTTCCGTAGCCGAATGGCAAAAACGGAACCCTTATAGTTTCGTCAAGTCTGTCTGTCTGTCTGTCTGTCTGTCCGTCCGTATGTCACAGCCACTTTATTCTAAAACTATTAGCATTACACAGTTGAAACTTGGTAGGTAGATGTATTCTGTTAACCGCTTTTCGATTTTTATGGAAAAAATAAAAAATAATAATATTTAAGGGGGGGCTCCCATACATGAAACTAAAACCTAAAAATATTTTTTTGGTCAAACCTATGCGTGTGTGGTGTTTATGGATAGGTCTTTTAAAATGACATTAAGGTTTCTAAAACCATTTTTTCTAAAAGTCTAACCTTTGAGATATAGACGCTTCCAAAGTGGTAAAATGGGCGTCTAACTAACTTTTGAACTAAGGAAGTGAAAATTTTAAAAAATATATATGATGTAGATCTTAACAAAAACTTTCAACGAAAATTGGTTTGAGCGAAATTGAACTAGTAGTTTTTGAGATATAGCACATTTTTATCAACCGCAAATATAACTTTGTCTTTCATACAAACACTATGAAAAACAAAGTTATATTTGCGGTCAACAAAATATTGTGGTATTTTGGCTAAGTGGAAGTAAGAATCCCTAATTCAGTTAAAGTTGGCACGGAACCCTCAGTGCGCGAGTCCGACTCGCACTTGGCCGGTTTTTTTATTCAGTGTGAGCTTGCTCCTAATAACGGTCTGATCAAATGGGCTCAGAATTGGTCTCAGACGAGCTTGCCATTTGGGATCTTATTTACTAATTGACGACTTCCGGTTTAAAAGTCAAGTCTGGCTATCGATAGAAGTCAACACTAACATTCCGACACCAAGCAGGGGGTCATCTAGTGCGCAGTGCACACGAGCGCGAACACGGCTCTTATCGCTCAGCTGTTCACACTCTATAAATTAGCGGTGCACGCTGAGCCTGACCGACGAAGTAGGTGTTACACGAAAATTACGCACTTCGTAAATTATAAAAAATGAGTTGAAATTTATAAAATTATTTCTTTATTATCATGATTATTGCATCCTGCATTTGCCCGAACTAACTCAAAAGTCGTTTGTGTTGTTAGTTGCCTGCGCCGGCGTCGCTTACCGAAAATTCAAAGCAAAATTATTTTATAAAATAAAACTTAATAATGGATTTCCGCAAATTAACGCCTAATTAAATTAATTAATTAAAAATATGTTTTATATTTACTTATTCTAGGGCATATTAACGAATATGCGATTACCACTCTATATAAAAAAGACACAACAGTGTAGAGATTCGCTGACAACTTTTATAAACTACCTTACTTTTTGTCTTAAATTAACATGATATACATTATCATTAGAAATAGTTAGAAATTCTGTCTACACCAAATACGTCCAGTTAACTCTACAAATAATAATAGTAGCCGATTTCGACTACGGTGGCCAGTTACAACTACTAACCGACTGCGCGCTTCATATTATAGTGCACAAGTGTGTGCGCATACACAGGTGCACTCTCTATTCCTTTCACTCTCATAGCCCGATGGGACAGCAATCTGACATGACCGGAGAGAGATCAGGCGCAGAACTAACGGCTTTACGTGCTTTCCGAGGCACGGGGGTGAAACACCGCCAACTTCCAAACTCCGGACTACTCTGAGAATTTCTAAACAGAAAAACTCAGGTATATATTTTTGGCCCGACCCGAGAATCGAACCCGGGACTTCTGGCGCAGCCGTCACTTTAAATTGCGACCCTCTCACCGCTGCGCCACCGAGGCAATGAACTTTACTACACACTGCAAGGTCTGAATTCCATCGAGGCGTACTTATCGCCACGTCCTCATAAAACACACGTGTAAACCAGGCCTTACGGGTAATCTTGATAATTTAATGTACGCTTCCGAAAGTATAATGTTTATTTACAACCTGTTGCTTGCGAGTTTTAAGGTTTGTTTAAACTTACCTCAATTTATGACCGGCTAAGTTATGGGCCCATTACGAATGTGTGGGACTTTAAGAGCTTAATATTTACAAACTAACTACTTTAACTTTTAGACCCTTACACACTGCGAAATTGAGCATCGATACTAACGCACGTATTGGAAACGCGATGCGCATCGCGACTCACGCAATGAACATATTTTGGCATTGATGCAGCATCGCGTTTGCATCGATGCAAACGCGCGTTAGTATCGATGCAGTCGCGATGCGCATCGCGTTTGCATCGCTGCTAAAAGTAGCAGTGTGAAAAGGCTCTTAGGGTTGGGTTTAAAAAAAATGTATTCAATTGAAAGGTTAAGGCCCGGTTGCGTGATCAATTGCTAAATCAACTTATGGTTAAATGTCGTTACCAGCGGTTTATTATCATGATTGTGCGCGTTTTAATGAAAACATACCTTAACCAATGGTCATTAAAATTGCCATGCTGATGCGCAATCTATACTAATATTATAAAGCTGAAGAGTTTGTTTGTTTGTTTGTTTGTTTGTTTGTTTGTTTGTTTGAACGCGCTAATCTCCAAAACTACTGGTTCGAATTGAATAATTCTTTTTGTGTTGGATATTCCAGTTATCGAGGAAGGCTATAGGCTATATAACATCACGCTACGACCAATAGGAGCAAAGATATAGTGGTAAATGTGTAAAAAACGGGAGAAAGAAGTCACTATTCCACGCGGACGAAGTCGCGGGCAAAAGCTAGTCGTAAATAATCAACCAATTGTAACGACATTTAACCATTACTTGAGTTAACTATCGATCACGCAACTTTTTTATCGGCCAATAGTATATTTAATGCAAATTATTCCAATCTCATGTAGTCTCATTTTAAACAATAAATCAAAAAACAGCAAATTCAACACATTTAAATGCTTACTACAACAAGGCATCCATGCTCTTTTGTTTGTAGTGGTATTTTCTAGAGCATTCTTTAGCAGTTAAGAACCATCACGATAATAAGAACGCTTCAATTAAACAAATGACAACCGAAATTCCTCGCCAAATATAAAATTCGGAAGTGAGTGAGTGCAATCAAAATCCAGAAGTGTCTTTGATCAAATATTAAAAAGCGGCGGGAGTGGACGCTTACAAAGTGAATGGCAAATATCCCCGAGACGTTGATCTGGAGTTTCCCGGGATGGCATAATGAAGGCCCCTCGCAACTTCGACGGTAGTTGCCGTAGGTCCTGTTTGTGAGTTAGCAATAGGACTTGTCGCTATCAAAATGTGTTAAATAATCTAAAAAACGTATTATTTTTTAATAATCCTTTAAGCAAAAAATATACTTAAGAAATTTTGTTTCATATTTTCGTCATCATATAAGCGCTATGCTTTTAACGGCGTAGTTTTCTCAAATGATTCCACTACATGCCGTCTTCATAATCTCCTGGTACAATACTAACCTGTTCGATAATCTTTACTTCACACAGGCTTTACTCCAAAGCACATAACACAGTGACTGTTATCATTGAAGATATACAATACTACCTTATTTCGATCAAGATTTTTTTTTCAATATGTGCCAGACACCAATTGTTTTGTTTTCATACTAAGGAATTTTCTTCCTTGTGCTACGAATACCCGACCAAGATAAGACCGGCGTCTCCCATAAATACCTATACTACAAATGTTGCGTGATTCAAACCTGCAACCGCTCCCATAGTCAGAAGCGCTAACCACTACACCAAACGCGTCGTCACACTCAACATTTTAGGGATGCTAATCTATTCATTACA
The DNA here is from genome assembly GCA_963584085.1 of Pyrausta aurata. Classification (NCBI taxonomy): domain Eukaryota; kingdom Metazoa; phylum Arthropoda; class Insecta; order Lepidoptera; family Crambidae; genus Pyrausta; species Pyrausta aurata. The sequence goes on along the minus strand of CAUZXH010000065.1, from coordinate 9,559 downwards.
TTCATACCAGCCAAGAATTTGCCGCTAAGTAAGTATTGCAATGACGGACATACGGCTGCGGTCTGTCTCGTTTCCATATTTTACAAGCTCCTGAAAAGTTACCCCGGAGTTTCAGCTGTTAGCATTTCTATTAACTGCGATTTCCCAAACGGAAAATGTTTAAAACATCGAAAACAATTTTTCTTTAAGCGAAATGCGTTTGGGTATGATGCAAATATGTTATGTTCTTTTCTAATTTGTAATAAAGAGATCAACATCATTATCATCATCATCATTATCAGCTTAAGAACGTCCAATGCTGAACATAGCCCCCACGGTTTTCCACAACCACCGGTTGTGAGCGGTCTGCATCTAGTGTGATCCTGCGATCTTTACAAGATCGTCTGTCCAGATGGACAGTCGGTGGACGTCCTACGCTGCGCTAGAAATTAGTCAAGTTAAGGACCTTACGCATTGACATAAGATAACTTCAGTATTAAACTTTACGTGTTGTTGACGGTAAAAAATTTGCCTCCCAGACATAATTTAGAAGAGAGAAGATTTAAGAAGCCCAAGGCTTGTTTTTAACGAAAAAAACTTTTTTTTTCTTTCCCTTTGAACGGTCGATCACACTTATGAGCAATCTTTTTACTGAAGACGTCAATACCACCCCTTCACTTAGCGAGCACTTGACTCATCGCGTCTCGCGAGTATTCTTTGTGAATAAATCACCAAATTCTGGGGTCCTACACTGGAAACAGAAATCGGATGTCGTAGATTGAGCCTAAATACCATCTAAGGATGTTTTGCATTGCTTCAATAGAACTCAATGGATCCCCGTTTTGAAGGCTGATAACAAAACTATTGCCAATCGATAGGTTAACAATTTATCTTTGCATTTACAAAAGTGCATAATGTTTTCTATTAATGTCTACTTCTTATATAGGTATACTAGCGGCCCGCCAGCGACTTCGTACGCGCGTAATAGTTTTACTCCGTTTGGTTCCCATAGATAGATTGTAGCGAAAATAATAATAAGCCTATATGCATTAAACTACTTCTATAGCCTTCCCTCATAAATTAGCTGTCTAACAATGTAGCTAACATATTTTATAACCGGACCAATAGTTCCTGTTATTAGCGCGTTCAAACAAAAACATCCAGATTTTAAAAATGCGTAAAGATAAATGTTATATTTTATAAACACATAACACGCAGCCCGGTTTTCAATCTGGACAAACTTACACGGGGATAATATCTTTTTATTTTACAACGAAATGGAAATACTTACTACGCCTATCGTCAATCGTATATTTCTTTCGAGAGCTAATGAAAAAACCAGGCTATACTCCGTGCGCTTACACAGCATCACGCCACATACAGGCTTTGGGTGAAGCAAATTCCTTCAAGTCTTCGCCCGCTACCTTAAGAGTTTGAACTTGAGCTTTGTTTATAGTCATAGCGAATACTCTACTTTCTTTAATTCAAATCGTGAATTCAAAGGGTTAATTCTATGTAGGGATCTACCCCATCATCATCATCATCAATACCCAAAAGCCGTCCACTGTTAAACATAGGCCCCCACGAAAAGTTTGCAAAAAAAAAGATTGGACACCTTCGACCACAGAAACAGCGTTGAATGTCCACCGACAATATGAACAGACGACCTGCAATCTTCACTGTACACAGACCGCTTGATACCTACCCTGTTTAAACACAAAAAAATATTATTTACTGTTTTAAGGAATAAAATCTCTTCTCGAGCATTTTCTCAAGAGCAACATCAATAACAAACATGTGTCAAAACATTGTGTCTCAGACATGTCAAATGATTGTCAAAAATGATATACAAAATATTTTTATCATTAGCACTAAAGAGTTTTGATATCAACTTCGAAGAAAATTACCCCCAGAATAACTTTGTCACCCTGTTTCACCCCCTTAGGAGATTAATTGCAATAAGATATAAAATAAATCTTCCGTCAATTCTGTAAAAGAATGTGTATGCAAAATTTGAAGTAGATTGGACCAAGGGATCACGTTGTTCCATACAAACTTTGCACCCCTTTTTGACCCCCTTAGGGGTAGAATTTCGAAAAATCCTTTCTTATCGGATCCCTACGTCATACAAAGAACACACCCTCCCAGTTTCAGGTTTCTAAGATCAGTGGTTTAGGCTGTGCGTTGATCCATCAGTCAGTCAGTCAGTCAGTCAGTCAGTCAATCAATAAGTCAGTCGTTCAGGACAAAGCATTTTATAGGTATAGATAAAATTCTCGTGTCACTATGTTCGTTGCCGTACTCCTCCAAAACGGCTTGGCTGATTCTCATGAAATTTTGGGAGCATATTTAGTAGATCTGAGAATCGTCCAACGTGTACTTTTTATACTCCTTAGACGGGGCCGGAGCGAAGCGGTGGGGAGGTAACTTAGAACCAGGAGGACATAGGATACACTTATGGCGTTCCACGAGGCCGGGAATGGGGCGGTACGGGGCGGGGTGAAACAATTTGCGCTGGAACCGCTTTACTTTTAGGATTACGAGTCTGGGCGGGACGGGGCTGGGAGCGAAACAAAGTTCGCTGGGTCCGCTAATATACCTCTACATAATATATCAATGATAAAAGCGTTTCTATTCACATCATATTGTAACGCAGTAGAAGCAAAACTTATTACTTACAGATACGAGTAATATCGAAATCTACTAACATATTCCGTGGTAGAGACTCTGATTCGAAGCACTTCAGACTATTAATCATGTTCGGCTAATGTGTTGAACATGCATGTTCAGCTCGCAATATGTCGTTACAACTTCAACATGTTCAGATTAAAACTTGCTGCCTCTGGAGTTATAAAAAGGCTTGTAGGCTGTATGATTAAGTTGTTTTTGATGCGAGGGCGTTTCAGTAGAGATTCATATAAAGTCTCGAGTGCGTTGGTGTAACTTTTTAAACTGATCTGGGGGCGTATTGCGATCCAACTTAATCCGTTCAGTATTATAATAATATTACAATGGTATAAGTATTAATATTTATATTGTTATATTATAGTAATACTAGCGGCCCGCCCGCGACTTCGTACGCGCGTTTTAGTTTAACTCCGTTCCCATAGATCGTAGCGAAAATTTATAAGCCTATACGCATTAAACTATGGCCTTCCCTGATAAATTATCTATCTACCATATTTTATAACCTTACCAATAGTTCCTGTGAGTAGCGCGTTCAAACAAACAAACAAAAACATCCAGTTTTAAAATATATACAAAGAAATGCGTACAGACAATAAATGTTATACTTTATGTACACACAACATGTAGCGCGGTATAATCAAACTAACTATAAATATCAAACTTACACAGGGATATTATTTTTTTATTTTACAACGAAATGGAAATACTTCGTACGCCCTACCGTCAATCGTATATTTATTTCAGGTACTACAATGACCAGGCTACTCTCTGCGCTTACACATCATCATGTCACATACAGGCTGTGAGAGAAGCAAATTCCCTCAAGTCTTCTCTCGCTACCTTACGAGTTTGAATTTGAGCTTTGTTTATGGTTATTGGTTATAGCGAATACCTACTCTACTTTCTTGAATTCAAATCGTTAATTGAAAGGGACAATTCTATGTAAAGATCTACGCCACCATCATCATCAACATCCAAAAGCCGTCCACTGCTAAACATAGGTCCCACACGAAAAGTTTGCAGAAAAGTTACAGATTGGACACCTTTCGACCACAAGAGCAGCGTAGAATGTCCACCGACAATATGATCATACGATCTGCAATCTACACTGGACACACCGATTGATACCTACGCTGTTTAAACACAAAAAAATATTACTCTTACTAATCTGTGTTTACTATTCTATGCAATAAAATCTCTTCTCGAGAGCAACATCAATAACAAACATGTGTTAAATATTCTGTCTCAGATTATGTCAAAAACTGTCAAAAATGAAATAAAAAATATTTTAATCGTAAGCACTAAAGAGTATTGACATCAAATTCGAAGCAAATCACCCCCATAATAACTTTGCACCCCTTTTTAACCCCCTTAGGATATGAATTTCAATAAAATACAAAACAAGTCTTCCGTCAATTTTGTAAAAGAATGTGTATGCAAATTTTGAAGTAGATTGGACCAAGGGATCTGGTTGTCCCATACAAACTTTGCACCCCTTTTTGACCCCCTTAGGGGTGGAATTTCTGAAAATCCTTTCTTATCGGATCCCTTCGTCACACAAAGAACACACCCTCCCAGTTTCAGGTCTCTACAATCAGCGGTTTAGGCTGTGCGTTGATCCATCAGTCAGTCAGTCAGTCAGTCAGTCAATCAATAAGTCAGTCATTCAGGACAAAGCATTTTATTGGTATAGATTATCAATATAATGTGAAATTGAAATAAGAATTGCTAATTTGACAGCAAAGCAGAGCTGTTGAACTGTCAAATCTGCATCGCAATACGCACCCTGAAGTTTAAATACAACATATAATTACAAGTGTGAAAAAACGTGTTAAACCTTATATTAAACAACGAGTACCATACACTTTTCTCCTCCTACGAATACTAGTACGAGAACATTCGTACCTACATAATAATCGTAAAAATAAATTCATCATACCCATATTCTTCTTCTTCTTCCTTGCCTGCTCCCTTTACTTGGGGTCGGCCCTCCTTGTTCGGTGGCGCCAGGACATTATCTCCTGGGTTGTGTGCATCCAGCTGTGCCCGCTCAATATCTTTATTAACCCATAATGAAAATCTGATATTTTTGATATGAAAATCTGAACTTTTACACCCCTTAAATACAGGATGTTGTATTGGTCAGCAAGCCTGACTCAGAGGTGGTTACACAAACGATACTGATGCCAAAAAATGAAAAAGTACATTAATATTTCATGGGAAAACCCACAAAATCAATTAATTATTGCGAGAGAGTCGAAAAACTAACCGGTCAACTCTTCGCAGTTTACTAGCTACGGCGTAGCATTTTGTAGCAACGCTCGAGGGCGCGAGTGTTCGTTGTGAATTTGTTTAGACATGTTTGTGAAGAGGTTTTCTTTAAAAAACTTAAATATTATTTGAAGTTATTCTTCAATAATCATAAGCATAACTTATACCAACTCTAAGTCGCGGGTCGCTGCCGAAAATACCAGCCTGTAGTAGTTTACCTACTTAATAAACAACCTTATAACTTGTTTTGTTCATAGAACAAAGTTTGCTCAGAAGATTTCACCCTCAGTGTACTCAGAGCCGGCACACTTTGACTTTACAATTATTAATCAGTTAATGAAGGCAACTTATTTGCCGTGTCGTAAACTTATGTTTCAAAAATACTTACTTTTAAGTAGTTAACTAACTATTTTCTTAGCAAATTGGTGAGATGGAATTTTGTAACACCGATCAACTATGGTAAAAAAAGCTTTTCAAGTTTTGAGTGTAAAAATCTTACTATAAACCGAAATAGTAAAATTTCATGACACTAACACGTATTATTTGACTTTACTAAATGGTCAGAATATATGATTTGCTGAAATCATCACTTCCACAACTTACCTAGTAACCCGGAAATTCAATGTAATCAATCTATGGCGTTTAAATAATAAAATGTTATTTTACATCAAACCTTAAAGCGAGTAATCCCCAACTTTGTTATTTATTTAGCTCCTCACACATACGATATATATTTTCACTTCACACCCATAACATCCTCTGGGAAGCGAAACTTTCAAATTTATAGTAATCCGATAGCAAACGACTCTAAAATCAATATTTCTAAACGCGATTCCGCGACCGACGAGATTATTACGTCGTAGATATTTTTGGATAGTTAAAATGAATGAACAAACACGTCTCAGCCATCCAATTGAGAAAAATTTCAATGTGGTATCAAAGTATCATTACTACTTTTTCTTTTTGATATTTTTGAGTAAGCTGCCTGTTTTCTGGCATGTGCTGAATTTGATATTTCTGAGTCCACCTATGGAGTATCAATGTAACTCTAGCGGGGAGCAAAGTGGCTGTCCCTGTGAGGACCCTGCGTGGAACAGGAGTGTGTTCAGTGAGACCATGCAGTCAAAATTCAGTTTATTGTGCAATAGAAAATGGACTATTAGTTTTTCCCACAGCATGAGTTATGCGGGAACGCTGGTTGGATCCTTGCTTTTCGGAGTTTTGTCAGACAAGTAAGATATTTCATGAAATACATGTAGTACAAATACTATTTTTTTTTGTTTTAGCGATTGATTGGTCCATTTTGATGATTTAACTTAAACTAGTATGCGGGTGACATACCTCATACAGTTGATTTTATGTGCAATTTATTAAAAGTGGTAGTAGTTTTACTTTAGCCCCAAACATTATCCTTAGCTTATGACGACCACCCCGTATTGGCAATAGCTTGGCTCAAACAACCTTTTTCCAAGAACATTGCAGAAAGTCGTTGTACCGTTTTAATTAAGATAAATGTCGCCGACTATTGTCTCAATTATTTGAGCTTTAAATTATTAAGAGCCTCGAGAATTAAGGACTCAATTTAAATATTTAGTCCTAACTAATTTCGAAAGAGCACTCTAATGCTTACAATCAAGTTAGCTAGTGAAACCCACGACAGTTTGGATCCTTGGCGTTTGGTCATAAATTTTGGATTGAGACATTATTAGCAGAGCCTTTTTGTTCCTTTCAGACTTGGGCGCCTACATGCCTTCACTTTAAGCTGCCTCGTCCTAGCCATATCTGGTACTCTTGTCAGTGTATCGCCAGTGTTCGAAGTTTTCACTGTTATGCGTGTCATCGAAGGCATAGGGGTGGGAGGAGCCATCGTCACCGCCTACGTACTGTGCGTTGAATTCTGCGGAGTGAAAAACAGAGAAGCTGTCACTGCGCTGTTCCACATCCCGATAAACATCAGCCACATCTCACTCGCCGGAATATCGTACTTGTTGAGGCACTTAGACCACTTTCAACTGGCGCTGTCAGTGCCAGTATTCTTCTTTGTAGCGTCGAAGTGGATGATGCTGGAGTCACCCAAGTGGTTGGTGGATAAAGGTCGTATAGACAAAGCAAAAGCGGTTATGGAGAAAATCTGCAAATTGTTAGTACCATTTTCATTACTCAAATATATAAACTTTTTGAGTCTCACAAAACTCAACAATCATTCAACTGATTGCGATGATTAACTACTGATTGATCGTTTATTGTAATGGGTCCAGGGACTCTTGAGGATAACCCACCAGGCGGCAGCCTATTCATAAATAAAATTGTTGAGACTTACTTTAATGCCAAAGTTCAAGTCAACGGTTACTGATATGAAAACCACGAATACCACAATAAAATTCCTATCAAGTGCAATATTATGAGATTTATCGGAAATATAATTTCAGTCCATATTCTCGTTTTACAGTAATGGCGTTCCGAGCGAAACAATTAAAGAAGAAATTGAAGCCTATCACGCGAGCCACACCCAGGAAAATCACACTAAAATGAAATTCTGGCAAATTTTTAAACACAAACAACTGACGATCAACTTTTGTTGCATGGCCGTCGTATACTTCGTATGTGGCATGGGATATTACGGAGTATCTCAATATATAGGGAATATGAGCGGAGATATACACGCGAATGTGGCTATTTCCGGAACATTACTTCTACCTGGCACGGTCTCAGCATATTTTTTATTAAAAAAACTGCAACGACGCACGTTTTTGATGTCATCCACTTTTCTGTCAGGGCTATTCATGATTATTGTCATCTGTGTACCAGCTCATCTGAATTGGGTCAGAGTGGTCATCGCTTGTATTTGTAACTGCTTTTTCTTCATAGCTTTTATCATAGTTTTTTTGTTCGGTGTAGAACTGTTCCCTACTACGATCAGGAATTCTGTTTTGGGTTGTTTATCGTTTATATCACGAGTGGGGCAAATTATAGCCCCGCAAATAAATGTTTTGCCAGCAATGGCTTCGGGATTAGTTTTTGGAATTACGGCAATACTAGGTGCGCTGGTATGCTATCCGCTTCCAGAAACAAAGAACATTGAACTACCATCTTCCTTGGAAGATACCCAAAATTTGTCGAAACGAAGACATAGAATATCAAGACAAGAAGGTTCATCGAGTGCTACTACTTAATTTATTATTGTTTCCTTGGTAAACGTATATTTGTCAGCATTAATTAAAATTGTTGCAATGCATGAGTTTGCAGCTTTGAACTTCACAAACAAACAATCACTCGATTGTTTGTTGCTTATTCATTATTTTTATGGGAATATTAAACCAAAATGATCTATAAATTTAGTATTCTTTACCCCCCTTATTTTGTAATGTAATTTCATAAATATTTTTTCATAGCATAAAATAAAAGTGATCGCAAGCTCAAAAGCAGCCAATATATTCTTTCAAAGTTGTAACTTTTATGACATCTTATAAAAGCAAGCCGGGCGAAGTTTTGGGCGAAAGTTTGTAAGCACTATCGTGGTATGAAAATATTAAACGCGCTAAGTTGAGTCTAGAATTGATTTTATTCACAGCTGAGATCAACCTTGAGATCGAGACCACATTCGAGCTGCGGCCAAAGTAATCTATACATATAAAAGGCTTTGTCCTGAATGACTGACTGACGGATCAACGCACAGCCTAAACCGCTGGTCGTAGAGACCTGAAACTTGAAAGGTGTGTTCTTTGTATGACGTAGGGATCCGATAAGAACGGATTTTGAGAAATTTCACCCCTAAGGGGTTGAAAAAGGGGTGCAAAGTTTGTATGGGAAAATGTGATTCCTTGGTCCGATCTACTTCAAATTTTGCATAAACATTCTTTAAAAATAATAACGAAAAATGTGTATCAAATTTTATTTAAATTTATCTTGTAACGGGGTTAAAAAGGGGTAGAAAGCTATTTTGGGGATGATTTGCTATAAAATTGATATCAATACTTCTTGGTGCTTATGATTGAAATATTTTTTATTTATTTTTGACAATCATTTGACATATCTGAGACAGAATGTTTTGACACATGTTTGTTATTGATTTTATTCCTTAAAATAGTAAATAATATTGTTTTGTGTTTATAAAGGGTAGGTATCAAGCGGTATGTGTCCAGTGTAGATTGCAGATCGTTTGTTTATATTGTCGGTGGACATTCTACGCTGCTCCTGTGGTCGAAGGGTGTCCAATCTGCAACTTTTCGTGGGGGGCCTATGTTTAGCAGTGGACGGCTTTTGGGTGTTGATGATGATGATGGCGTAGATCTTTACATAGAATTGTCGGTCAGAGTGTATCCTTAGGGGCGGAGGGCAGTTGTTGGAGTGTAGGCTTAGGGGCACTATAAAACACTTAAATTTTTATAAAAATAGATTTTTTTGAATATTTATATGGACCAGGGACTTAGAAAATTTTTCATAATTTTTATGTTTTTTTAAATCTTTGTTTTTTTTTGCAGAAATGGCTTTGGAATACCTTTACGAACAATTTAAGTTATATAAACTTTTGCCTTACGACGCACAAAAAAAAGTTTTTTGTTTACGGCACTTGTAAAATTTTCGGCAATTTTTTTTTAAATGATCGGTAACCCCCCCTTTT
>CAUZXH010000064.1:0-13961 GCA_963584085.1 Pyrausta aurata | reverse complement strand
AACATTGACAATAAATAGTGATCAAAAGTTAAAAAAAAACACTTGTTTCATGAAATAAAAAAAAACCTTCTTAACAATTTAGCAGACGCGATTCTCGCGGTTCATAAGTTTACCGATTCTGAAGATCGTATTTATAAACAGACCTCGCTTCCATCTTATGAGTGCTAGGTGAAATAATTGAAAAATGAAAGAAGGAAGTAATCTGTCTTGGAGGTCAGTTTATAAATGCGTGCGGCGAGCGGGTGCGCCCCTCTGACGGCGAGCACGTTGCAGGACGGCGCGGACGTTCTGCTTCAGCAACCGCGGCCACGGCCTGTACCTGGCCTCGCCCTCCGAGATACAAAAATTCACATATTGACGCTGAGTTCTGGTGAGTTTCTACCCACGCCTATTTTTTAATATCACGTGTACAGTCACCGTCAGATATTTTGTAGCAGACAAATACTTCTGAACAGTTAAAATATCAATAAGTTCCATACACCACAAGCTACCATTAATATCTGAACATTATTAACTTCATTTTTATCTGACCGAATCCTAGTCAATAACAGATCAGAAACTGCTTAGATATTAAGGGCCGATAAATTTATTATAAAGCCACAGATTAAAAAAAGCAGTTACGTATGATTGCTGACACTTAGGTGACGTTTTCAAATTATTAGCTATATTAATTTTTTTTCGACGAATAATAATTCTCATGACTATTGAAAAATCAGCACTAAGTAAAAAAAGATATCTTTCCGATATGATCTACTTACTTGGATAGAGGCTTAGATATTATATTACAGATAAAAATGGTAGCTTGTATATATGCAACTTGTCTGCTACAAAATATCTGAAGGTGACTTACCTACTTACACTGCACTGAGACAATCCTTTTTATATTTGTGTATCTCAAATAAGTAAGTATTTTCTATGGTTCTACGTTTGCATTGCCTATCTAGGTATCTTTTTTATTTTATGGATGTGTGTGCGTTTTGGCATAATAATTAACAATACCGACTTAAAATTATATTTTTGTTTTTATAGTGTTTTGTCACTATACAAACTTAATAATATTATAGGTAAATTGCACTTGTTAAAGCAACTGTGTCATACAAGGAATCGAACCCTGTGTCTTACGCTATCCGGGCGCATTATGCCGCTCGGCCGACGATACATTGGCAAATCTGTTGAATTTTGCAAGTGCTTTCTTTAACGCGAAGGCTGCTTGACCTCTTCAATGTTGAGAGATTGCCCTCACAATATAGCGTAAGACACATGGTTCGATTCCTTGCCTGACACATTTGCTTTTTACAAGTACATAAAATTTATAATACACTTTAAAACTACCTAGATTCTATATGAACTCTTAACAATACGATTCATCGTTCAAAGGCTTGACTCGAGACTTAGCTGACGTTTATTTGTTTTTGGGCAAGAACCCAAAAAAAATTCTTGAAATTATCTATCAAATCAAATCAAAATCAAATCAAAATTCTTTATTTGCTATTAAATAGGGTATATACAAAAGCAGATGTTAAAAGTTGTGTTCATTAAGCCTATTTAACTATTTTATCTGCCCATCATAGGCGGTTTTAATCAGTGGTTTTAATTCAAATTCAAATATTTTATTTCAGACGTTGGTCCATAGTGGATTAGTAATAATAACTTACGTTCTAGTGTTAGTTATAATAATAAAAATATGTGTGCAATTAATTATTTCAATCGGTGTGGAGCTGCATCCATCTCCGCAGGAGTGGCGAATCCCACCGATCCGCAAACACGCGCAGGATGCTGTTGGTGCTGCCGCGGAGGCGGGCCAGCGCAGAGGCGCACCGTTTCCTCATAATGGCAGCGAAACCATCGGTCTGTGCCTCCAAACATTCCGGACGCGCTACACCGCCACGGCAGCCCCAGCAGCGCCCTGAACGCGTTATTACATTGAACACGTAGATCGCTGTATGCCCGCTGCGTAAAACTAACCCACAGGCTGCACGTGTAAAACAACACTTGCATTTATCAAATTGGAGTCGTCTATTAGTCGGTAAGTGTATGTGTGGTGTTCGCAGCCAGCAGCTGAACGAGATGCTGGGAGAGCTGTTCCTGCCGCGCGACATGCCGGAGCCGCCCAAGGAGAGCTTCTTCCGCGGCCTCTTCGGCGGCGGCTCGCGCCCGCTCGACCGCGAGGAGCTCTGTGAGTGATCCTCATAATGGGACGGCCACGACGGCGAGAGGCACGGCTACCGTCGGTTTGTCGACATGTTCTCTGCGACGTCGACATGACATCGACACGTGCTTGACGTCTCCTACGCTCGTCGCTCTTGTGTCAGAGCACTAACAAAATATAGCGAGTTGAAGACTAAAATAGTCTCATTTTTCTTTCACTTTAGCTATAAAATGATATGAACGGCAAATTTGATTACAAATAAAGTTCTCGGGGACTTAGTAAGTGGCCAGTGTTTCCTTGCTCGGAAGGCGACTGCGGTTTGACGAAGAAGTGCTGCATGAAGTTGAGCAAACCTCTTAAATTGTAAGTGCTTTGGGTTCATCAGCCTTTATGGTTAAATTTCCAGTCGGCGAGAGCAGCGGGCTGAAGCCGTCGCGGGCGGTGGCGAAGCACATCCCGGGGCCCAACGAGCAGCTGCAGCAGCTGGGCACGCGCGCCTCCACGGCCGCCGGCGAGGTGTCGCGCGCGCACCAGCTCGTGCTCGAGCGCGGCGACAAGCTCGGCCAGCTCGAGGACCGCACCGAGCGCATGCACTCGCAGGTACGGCTCTCCGCTCGCTGTAGCAGTCGGCGCGCCGGTTGCTACGCAGGCGTCCCGGGTTCGATTGCAGGGTCGGTCCGAAAATTGATTCTGTTTTTTCTGTCTAAAAAATACTCGGAAACGACTCGGATTCGGAAAATTGGATGTGATGACACCCGCGTGCCTTGGAAAGCGCTTTAAGCCGTTAGTCCTGTACCTGAACACTCACCGTTCGTCTTGGATCTGCCGTCTCACCGAAGAATGAGAGTGAAAGCACAATGTATCCAGATCCCATCTGCGCGCGACATTTTTTATAGTGCGATGTGCGGAAAGCACACGGTCACTGCCTCCTCGCTCCCCGACGTGACCGTAGAGATTCGACTCGGAACCGCTTCACGTCTTTCCGAGGCACGAACGTATCCCACCCCAACTTCCTGTCTACGAACGGTTTCAGAGTGATTTCAATATCACTGCCCAGACCCTGGCATCGACCCCGAGAGCTCTTGAATGACACCTACTTCTATATCACAATACGTCTTGTCTATTAGCTTATCAGAAGGTTCTTTATGCAGTTAAACACTTTGTATTCTATTCAAGGCGCACGAGTTTTCATCGTCGGCGCACCAGCTGATGCTGAAGTACAAGGATAAGAAGTGGTACCAGCTGTGAGCTCGCGGGGCCCCGCGCGCGCCCCGGGGCCCCGCCTGAGGGCCCCCGCGACGCGACGAGACGGACTCTTTACCTAGTGACGTACTGTATAAAGTATTAAGTGAGTAAACGATAAACTTAAAAAAAAGATTGAAAATTTAAGCATCGGATGACAATAATTTTTGTTACTCTACGCCGGTGGTTTCTTTGTCACCCCGGGCCGCCTGGCCGGGGCCGTGTATCGCAGCAATAATCGTTTCGCGACGCGCCGTCGCCGTCGCCGCTTCGTGTCGTTGTCCGGTCCTTCCGCTCGCCTTACTTAGCTTCGACTTTTGTACTCTGCTCTAGAGATGCTAGTTCGGTTGGAGAGCGCCCTTTTCATAGGGCTCTTTCTGAGATTTGTAATCATATTTCATTTAGATTTTGACGCGTATGTTATAGTTCAGTTCGTCGTCGAGTCGACGATCTACGAGTCTAGTGTTAGGTCCGCGCCGCCTTAGCGCGTCAGCGCGCGTCGCGTTTTAACCAGATTATTTTTATCACGCAGGCTCTCTGAGAGATGGATATTTTCGTATCGGAGTTTACCAGTTTTAGCGCCTCGAGGCAGCCCCCGCATATCACTCTATATCAGTAGCCGACGCCGGGCCGAGCTCTATCGCGGCCCGTATAGTTTTGAGACGCATTCCTGCGTTTTCTACTTTCACGATAAGATATTGTAGATTTTTCATTTCGACATCACCGTACGTTAAGGCTCCATCGTTGTTCGATTCATTGGCATTGTCACATACTCATTCAGTGTAGGTGATTGCTAGCATCCAACGTTTTATTAATATTTATATTTTTAAAGAATTTTACGCAGAAAGTATTGTTGTTTATAACTTAAATAACATAGTTTATAAAATATTTATTTAGATCGTCGTTCTGTAATAGACTATACCGGCGAGCGCCGCGCCTCGGGCTCGTCCTCGGTGTTGCCACTGTTTCAACATTGTAAATTACTATCGCTCTATAAGTACTTACTATCGTAGGACTAGGTACTACGAAAGGATAGCCAAGGATAACCAATACCTACATGTAGAATTTGACTGTACTTTTGTATATGGCCACGGCTTGAGTGTTATCGATTATGGGTGAGGTTGAGGGGTGAGGGTAGAATGATTAATTATTGAATCTGTTATTATTAATTTTAGTCCATTCAAATCGCTAATAAGCGAGTCGCCAGTTGTGCCGGATAACCACAGGAGACGCGCCGGTCCGGCGAGCTGGGACCATCTACGATATTAGTATTAAGGATAAGAGTTCCCGGTGGCTGCCCCGCGGGGACGAGCTCGAGGGCGCGCGCCGGAAAGTTAAGTTTACTCGATTCTATTCCTTGTTACTAGATTGAAGTACGAAGGTTGCATTTAGCTTGCGACCGCGTAACGTTCACCCAATATTACTACGCGACGAGCGATGTTCCATTTCAGACGCTAACGATTCATTTGGAAATTATGGGACTAAATTAATAATAAGAATTGTAAATAAATAATAAAACTTGTGGCAAATTATTACTTGTTAATCTGTAATAATCGTAGTTCATTTCAACATTATTTTGTATGGATTAGACGACTGTCTCTTTTTTAATCGTTCGAAAATGAGGAAATAATTAAACTATTACTATACATATTGTATATAAAGGATGCTGTTGAATTATATGATTATTTAGTTTGGTAGATGATTATAGTCATTATATATAAATAAATTATGAAAATATGAAAATAAAATTATATCAAAATATAAACTGCGAAAATTTATTAACCCCAGTCTCTTAATAAGTGTGTCGAACATAAAAGTGGTGTGCGAGTGAGTCCGTAAGAGTGGTGTGCGAGTGAGTCCGTAAGAGTGGTGTGCGAGTGTGTCAGTAAGAGTGGTGTGCGAGTGAGTCCGTAAGAGTGGTGTGCGAGTGTGTCCGTAAGAGTGGTGTGCGTAAGAGTGGTGTGCGAGTGTGTGCGTAAGAGTGGTGTGCGAGTGAGTCCGTAAGAGTGGTGTGCTATGTGCTAGTGTGTCCGTAAGAGTGGTGTGCGAGTGTGTCAGTAAGAGTGGTGTGCTATGTGCTAGTGTGTCCGTAAGAGTGGTGTGCGAGTGTGTCAGTTAGAGTGGTGTGCTATGTGCTAGTGTGTCCGTAAGAGTGGTGTGCTATGTGCTAGTGTGTCCGTAAGAGTGGTGTGCGAGTGAGTCCGTAAGAGTGGTGTGCGAGTGAGTCCGTAAGAGTGGTGTGCGAGTGTGTCCGTAAGAGTGGTGTGCGAGTGTGTCAGTAAGAGTGGTGTGCGAGTGTGTCAGTAAGAGTGGTGTGCTATGTGCTAGTGTGTCCGTAAGAGTGGTGTGCGAGTGAGTCCGTAAGTGTGGTGTGCGAGTGTATCCGTAAGAGTGGTGTGTTATGTGCTAGTGTGTCCGTAAGAGTGGTGTACGAGTGAGTCCGTGAGATTGGTGTGCTATGTGCTAGTGTGTCCGTAAGAGTGGTGTGCGAGTGTGTCAGTAAGAGTGGTGTGCTATGTGCTAGTGTGTCCGTAAGAGTGGTGTACGAGTGAGTCCGTGAGAGTGGTGTGCGAGTGTATCCGTAAGAGTGGTGTGCGAGTGTGTCAGTGAGAGTGGTGTGCTATGTGCTAGTGTGTCCGTAAGAGTGGTGTACGAGTGAGTCCGTAAGAGTGGTGTGCGAGTGAGTCCGTGAGAGTAGTGTGCGAGTGTATCCGTAAGAGTGGTGTGCTAGTGTCCGTAAGAGTGGTTTGCGAGTGTATCCGTAAGAGTGGTGTGCGAGTGTATCCGTAAGAGTGGTGTGCGAGTGTGTCCGTAAGAGTGGTGTGCTAGTGTATCCGTAAGAGTGGTTTGCGAGGGTGTCCGTGAGTGGCGTGCTAGTGTATCCGTAAGAGTGGTGTGAGAGTATCGGCAAGTGTCACCGTAAGATTGTGGTGTGCGAGTGTGTTCGTAACTACGGTGTGAGAGTGTATCCGTAAGACTGGTGTGCTAGTGTCCGATGTAGCGTGCGAGTGTCCGTGGGTGGCGTGCGAGTGTGTCCGTTAGTGGTGTGCGAGTGTATCCGTGAGGTGTGTGAGTAGTGTGCTAGCGTGTTCATCAGTGGTGTGCTAGTGTGTTCGTAAGTGTGGTGTGCGAGAGTATCCGTAAGTGTTGTGCAAGTGTGGTGTGCTAGTGGGTCCCCAAGTGTGGTGGGAGGGAGTGTGTATGTTAGTGTGGTGTGCGAGTGTATCCGTGATGTGGTGTGCGTGCGAGTGTGTCCGTAAGAGTTAGGTATACGAATGTATTCGTAAGAGTGTTACGGATACACTCTTACGAATACATTCGTATACCTAACTCACTTCACTACACAGTAATTGTGTATAAAATAAAGCATTATAAAAAATACACAAACACATGATTATTGAGCAACTTTTTTAATAAAAACTTTTTAACTATGATATAATATAAATACAATACATTACGAGCATTTATTATGTCTCGGACGAACTAGGGGCGGCATTGCGGAGTGTGGGTCAAGGAGGGGGAAGGAGGGGTGTGTCAGCCGCCCTGTAGCGCCCGGAAGGCACAGTTCTCGTTCAGCGGCCGTCGACCACGAGCAACGCCCGACACGTCCTACGTGTCTGTCTTCACATAGAAATTTACTAAATAATAAACAAATCGGAATATTCCATATTTGCACAGGTTTAGATGATAAACAATACATATATAAGGTGTCTTTCTATAAACGGGTGAAACTTTACCAGAACTTCAAATTACTTCAGAGAAACCGGGCCCTATCTTTTTTTTTAAAAAAACGGGCTAGTTTATTTTTTTCTAACAAAAAAATAATATTTTTAAAAGCATCCTGTGTCTAGTCTGAAACATCCCAACGTCATCACCTCTCTTTCTTTTCCCTCATTTCCTCAAGTGATGACGTTGGGATGTTTCAGACTAAACACAGGATGCTTTTAAAAATATTTTTATTGTTTTGTTAGGAAAAAAAAAATCGGCTGTTTTTAAGAAAAAAAATTATAGGGCCCGCTTTTTCTGAAGTAATTTGAAGTTCTGTTAAAGTTTCACCCGTTTATAGAAAAGCACCTTATATTGATTTCCAAAGCTTTGCCAATTTGCTAGCCACATTAAGATGACAATTTATAAATAAAAATCAACATATTCATAATTCCCAACTTCTTATCGTTTGGTTAATTTCTATGTGTAACTTTATTTACAAAAAAATCGTACAAAGCGAATGCGTTGTCGAAAAATACAGCGGACTCGCTGTAATCAAGTACACTTATTTAATCTTGCCTTAAGTGAGTTACTTATGCGTATTGTTTACATACTAGTTGGTATTTACACATATAAATACCAACTAATATATAATATGATATTGTTAAAACAATTAACTTAGGTCATCTTAGTTTAAAATAACGGAATTGATACAACTACAATTGATAATAAAGAAAAATATACAAAATATTACTACTTACTGTTACGTGGGCTGAAATTGCACATAAAATGTATTTCATTTGCGACAGGTTGTGGCACAAAATATAGATAGTAGTACAGAAGTCAAACTACAGACAAAGTGCGCTCGAACAACGCTCACGGACATGAGATCTCGGAACATTTCGTGGCAGTGCTAGAGCGCGTGCCGCTCGCTTGAGACACGTGCCTGTGAACGGACTTGACAGGTGAAAATATGGTGTAAGAAAAATTCATTCATGCCATAAAATATTGCGTAGGTTAAAACATGTTTATTTTAACTCCGATAGGCGACTTAGGTCTAAAACGGATAGAGAAAAATAAATTACGTCAAGAAGTCAACAGTTTACTTAGAAGATCAAAATTTAAAATATTGTATGTTTTTTTTTTTGTTTAAACTTACGTTTCATCATTTTCGTTTTCTCTTTTTTTATATATTCTCAACAAACCATCAAGCAACTAGTTGCGAGTGCGACGACCACGATAATTCTTTTGTGTAAAGCTAAAGATGACATCCTTAGCGCGACCGGCGAGAATGTGTGTGTAAAGTGAAGTACCATGCACGAGTTTGACTTCTGTACTTTATTTTGTGGTTGTGGGTTGATTACACGTAACTCGTGAAGTGGCGAGCTAGACGCTGTTTGTTGCAACCGAGCCCACTAGCCCATTTTTGTACAAAATGAATGAAAAATGTAAAAGTACTGGCTCGTCACTTTAATCGCTACGTGTGATCAACACATTAGTTTAAGAGACTTCGTCTTACCAAAGATATAATCTACAACTGTAGAATAAACTTGTAGAAATAT
This sequence comes from Pyrausta aurata, assembly GCA_963584085.1. Lineage (NCBI taxonomy): Eukaryota > Metazoa > Arthropoda > Insecta > Lepidoptera > Crambidae > Pyrausta > Pyrausta aurata. The sequence goes on along the minus strand of CAUZXH010000064.1, from coordinate 5,303 downwards.
AAGGGAAAAAATGCCTGATATGGGACAAGACTAGGGCTAAGTAGGCACGGGCGTGCTACGCTCCCTGTAATTCCAGCCAGTTTCGAAAATCAGCACGAAATCTTGCACTTAGGCTGAGGATTGTCTCACGTTAATATTACATAAAAATAGATTCACAAAAAAAGAGTTCAAATACCGTAAAAATATGGTAAGAAAGTATGTAAAAATCCCAATAAATATGCTCTTGAAGACCAGGCTTTTAAGAACCCTCGCAAATTGATGTACAAAAAGATAAGCACTCTCCACTTACAGAAGCAATAACATCAGGACGGTCGCAGTTCGCCGGAGGTTGAGGAATTAACTCACGCAAGTATGTTTGTATATCACAAGTCGTCATGTACAAATGGCGAGTTTGGAGAGGAAGCCACACCGAGTCAGCGTATATAAAGGATCACAATACTATCACACTCGACGGATACAAAATTCTAGTATATTTTACTACTACTTCTAACTCGAATATGTTTTTTTGTAAATAGAAAACGGCGAACTACGGACAGTTGCGAATGTGATGGGAAATTTAATAAAAAATACTAATCAGTCCCATCATACGTAATGGTTCGTAATCGTGGACTGTTCATTTTTGCGTCTTAACACGTTCCGGGACAGTGCCCGCCTACAGGCGTGAAAACAATAAAACATCTATTGTGTCTGGAGTAGTGTCCCGGAACGTGTTAAATATTTTTTTTGGGAAATGAGATCATACAATCTTTATTGCCAGCGCCCGTAGCCCAACGCTGGCCGAATAGTGGTTGCGATACTCTGGCGGAGCGATCAAAGACAAAGTACCTCGTTATACAGGCTACGAATTAATATTAGCTGGATGTATGTCTCCTAAAAGATTAGAAATTTCAAAAATATCAACAAATACGACACCCCTTTCAGCCAGGTGCGCCACATCCGCATCAGATACAATATCTCTGGCCGCAGCCCGGAACGAATATGAGTATGCAACAAAGTTTATTTTTATAAAAATTTGGTACGGGAACTTGTACATAGACAGTTTCAAGCAGGTTATAATTCATTATACTCGTATTTACAATGGATTTAAAGTTTTAAACTCGCGATTAATTATGCGCCACGCCTAGTTCATGAATACCCCCCGCATAAAATATATTTTATTTAATTTTTTATTTTATTTTTACTTGTTGGAAAACAAACAGCAATAAATTACATGTATAATGTTAACAGGAGTTTTAAAACTAATAAGCCTATCGAGTTTTCACTGTATATATATATGTAGAATGTGTCATTTCAAGGGGGTTTCCTTAACAATCCAGGGCCCCTATTTTTGAATCACTCGCTTGATTATGGCGAGTGATTTTCGTTCGAAAACGATTTTTTTTCTATGACTTTTGACACTACGTCGAACGAAAATCACTCGCCATCTTGAAGCGTATGATTCAAAAATAGGGCTCCAGGCATTCGCAACAATCGCTTTAATTTACAATATGTTTTGACAACAACACCCGATGACAACTATTTGCAATAATACAATGTAAGTTTGACGGGTTTAAGTGCTAACGAACAAGTATAATACTAAGGCCTCGGGGGCCGCACCGCCTGCGCACGCGCGTACTTGACACGCATGCGCAATGCGCACTTAACAATTTCTAGAACGCCCTTCCTAGTCGGACACGAAGCAACACATGCTTGAATTTAATTATTTATCCTGGAACTATGCTGTAAGATCCTTTTAGTAAATTACATTCAATTACATTGGATTGTAGTTGCCCCAATCGGACCGTATATCTGTCTACTCATATGTGGAGATTTATTATTAGTATTGATGTTAAGCATAAAGTTTTTAGGATATAGTGATTATTAAAACTGTAAATCTTCCTAAGAATAAATAAATAAATCTTATCGATTCAAACGAATATTGTCTCTCGGACGCGGCCCGTAAGCAGATGTACACAGAAGCGATATAGACACTTATAGGTATAAATATGCGGGTACATACAAAATCTTACATCAGCACCTTCGAACGCCGCCGCACCCCGGCCGGCCTTGCTAATGAACCCGCCTAAGGCCCACTTGCACATGATTCAGGATAAGCGTAATCCTGGGTTAAATCATCATTCTTCTCTGTCAGTTTTATTGACGTGGACAGAGACAAAAATAAAGGTTAAATCATCATGCGCGAGTGGGCCTTAGTATATAAGATCAATTAAGATAACAATGAGTCTTATCAGTAGGAAAGAATTTGAAAATATCAGGCATTATGGATACGATGGCCCGTAGCCGATGCGTGCTCCGCGGCCGGACGCGGCCTCCGCTCATCACACTCGTTACGATACAGATCACATACACATACATCACACAATACATTTTGTGAGGAAACTTATTATAAAGATCTAATTGATGAATCTATAATAATAATATTTATGTGAAGTTTACATTAAAACGACGTTCATATGCTCGCATATAAAAATTGTATAGCGGCTAACAATTCACTTTGTTCATTAAAAAAATTATGTTCGCACGCGTCAATTTGTTTGTACTCATATACAAAACTAAACATTACGATATGAATTATACAATATGTTTTGGTGAATTTTGAAATGTAAAAATTCTGCTACTGACACTTGATCACCGAATTTACAAATTGTGATGGAATCAAACCTAACGAAAAATATGCACAGCATGCTCGGCGTGATGGCCAAACAATCATGTAATACTTGTTTTTTAGTTTTATCGTAAAAGCAACGAATCTTATTCGTTATTTTTTTTTAAACGGATACTGCCTTTGTTTGAAGCAAACTAAACGAATGTCACCTTATTAATATTGAGGTTGAAAAAAAAAAACCTTTAAACATACCAAGCGTAAAAAACCACACCAACCACTACAAAAGAGTCAAATTTTAAATACTGATTGAGAATCAAGATCGTGAAAATATTTCGCAAAAATAATCAACACTACGAATGACCTATCCAAACGGACCGACTACACGGCTACATTTCTACCAAAATGACACCAGAAATAAATGCATTGCTGTGATAAGGCTGTTTGGCAGGAAATAGCGATAGTGAGCGTTTTTAAGCAAATTGGCAAACGTTAAACAAAATGGAGGATTGTGTCATAGCCCTGACAGTTAGGTCGCCATTTTGATTATGTCATTGTGTATCGTGAAGTTGTTGACATTTAGTGCATGTGGTGGCTCCCTTGTACTATTGCAGAAATCAAGATATGTAAAACGTTCAAACTTGAGCTAATTACAAAAGACACCGAACTGATCTATAAAAGATATATCAATTACACACGAACAGAACGAATCGAATGACAAGACATCGAGACAAGCCGAATAGGCTCCGGGACGAATATTGGGACAACCTTGCGTTTATTTTACAAGGCAATCTTCGTGTTAACGCTATTTAAAGTTTCTGCGACCTTGGCACATGTATATTAACAATCGTCTATGATACCTGAAAGCGAAATCGAAACAAACTGTAACTACATAGGCTAAAGTATAATATTAGAGACCTATTTTCAAAGAAGTGGCGCAAAAGATCGCTACCACCACAAAACACTCACATCGACACGATTATATCATAATTGTAACACCTAAATAGTAACGCTCGCACTTAGTGAATTATTACAAAATATGTAGGAATTGCACGCTTATGATGAGTGAATTCTTTGGAGTAAATTATGGCTAAGTGTGAGGAATGTCAAAAGCCAAAAATATACAATTATGTAATATAGTGCGATCGTAGCACTGGCTGCCGCCATCGCCGCCGGCGAGCGTCGGCGACGCTGCTGTCTCCGCTCCTGCTGCACATTAGTTGTGTCTGTGACCTCTGACATCTAGCCGTGAATTGAATCTATCGATATGTCAACTGATATAGGTATAAATCGATATGGATTGTAATATGCGTGAGCGGCGGCGGCGCCACCTAAATGTACACTAATGTAGACCAACTAAAATGTGGATAAACAGTATTGCGCTAGAAGGCTACTTGCGGCCTTCTGACGGCGTCGGCGCCTGCGCAATGTACATTCACTACTAAGCTATGGCCAACACCGTCCAATTGAAATATGAATTGAACACGTTCGAAATCGTCGTAATAATACACTAGATAAGGTTATATAATACATTTACGGCCTGTTTCACAATGTCCTAATAAATTGTGGCTATCGTAATGTTTAATAATTCATACGAAATGACGGTTCCATTTTTTATTACTTGTTTGTTACTGCTTATTTGTCGATGGTGAAACAGGCCCTCAGCGTTCTAGCATGTTTGTAATATCTACAATATTTATGTGCTATATATTCAATAGTTTACCAATTTAACATTTGTACTGGAAAGTAATAAACCCACATCTGAGCTGATAAAAGGCACAAACGCATTGGAAATAAGGCAAGACTGATTTAAGTAACCATTACAAAGTGGAAGATTATAACGAGATTTAAAATAACACCAAAGGAATTTCATGATTAATAAATTCATAATATTTTTGACGCCTCGACGTGTCGCCGCGACTAATAGCTAAGTGGAAGCTACGTTACGAAATATAATCACACGTGCGTTGCTCAAACATCACAGTTACAATAATATATCATATCGACCGATCCTACGCGACGCCAAGGGGCCGGCTCCCTCCGAACTAAGACACGACATTTGGCTGAAAACAATACGAATTATTTTTTGGTAAAATTACAAATTTCCAGTTTCCTGGATGGTGGAAATCGGCCCCCAGTCGCAATAACAGCTAACAAACAATATTGCACTATACAATTCGACGGAAAAGGAATGAAGCGATTGCATTGTCTTATGATAATACAATTCATAGAGTTTTAAAAATTATAGAATAATATTCCCTTTCTCCGAAATAAAGCTCGTCGGATGACCATGTTGCAGGGTGTCCCCTGCGCGAGGGTAAAGCTCGATTCATTGCCCGAAATAAATGATCTTAAACATACAAGTAGACATTATGATTAATGATTAAAATGCTTCATATGGCTGGGTATATGTGTATCTGATGCATTTGCAAGACTATTTATTAATGAAATGGACGTAGAGAGATCTTGCAAAAACATAATGTGTTTAAAACGTCCCGCGCGTACGAGCTCGGGGCCAAAGCCAGATGCGAAAACATGAGGCTTTATTGCATGACATATGATGTCAAATCCTACAAACATTAAATAAGTATACGACAAGTTAAGTGTGTGAAAGTGTAACATAGCATAACATTAGTTATAATGATAGTGTGCTGGGTACTTCGTAACTCAAGGAAGAAAGTCGAACTTACAGTAATTAACC
>CAUZXH010000063.1:0-70489 GCA_963584085.1 Pyrausta aurata | reverse complement strand
ACCTAACCTAACCTAACCTAACCTAACCTAACCTAACCTAACCTAACCTAACCTAACCTAACCTAACCTAACCTAACCTAACCTAACCTAACCTAACCTAACCTAACCTAACCTAACCTAACCTAACCTAACCTAACCTAACCTAACCTAACCTAACCTAACCTAACCTAACCTAACCTAACCTAACCTAACCTAACCTAACCTAACCTAACCTAACCTAACCTAACCTAACCTAACCTAACCTAACCTAACCTAACCTAACCTAACCTAACCTAACCTAACCTAACCTAACCTAACCTAACCTAACCTAACCTAACCTAACCTAACCTAACCTAACCTAACCTAACCTAACCTAACCTAACCTAACCTAACCTAACCTAACCTAACCTAACCTAACCTAACCTAACCTAACCTAACCTAACCTAACCTAACCTAACCTAACCTAACCTAACCTAACCTAACCTAACCTAACCTAACCTAACCTAACCTAACCTAACCTAACCTAACCTAACCTAACCTAACCTAACCTAACCTAACCTAACCTAACCTAACCTAACCTAACCTAACCTAACCTAACCTAACCTAACCTAACCTAACCTAACCTAACCTAACCTAACCTAACCTAACCTAACCTAACCTAACCTAACCTAACCTAACCTAACCTAACCTAACCTAACCTAACCTAACCTAACCTAACCTAACCTAACCTAACCTAACCTAACCTAACCTAACCTAACCTAACCTAACCTAACCTAACCTAACCTAACCTAACCTAACCTAACCTAACCTAACCTAACCTAACCTAACCTAACCTAACCTAACCTAACCTAACCTAACCTAACCTAACCTAACCTAACCTAACCTAACCTAACCTAACCTAACCTAACCTAACCTAACCTAACCTAACCTAACCTAACCTAACCTAACCTAACCTAACCTAACCTAACCTAACCTAACCTAACCTAACCTAACCTAACCTAACCTAACCTAACCTAACCTAACCTAACCTAACCTAACCTAACCTAACCTAACCTAACCTAACCTAACCTAACCTAACCTAACCTAACCTAACCTAACCTAACCTAACCTAACCTAACCTAACCTAACCTAACCTAACCTAACCTAACCTAACCTAACCTAACCTAACCTAACCTAACCTAACCTAACCTAACCTAACCTAACCTAACCTAACCTAACCTAACCTAACCTAACCTAACCTAACCTAACCTAACCTAACCTAACCTAACCTAACCTAACCTAACCTAACCTAACCTAACCTAACCTAACCTAACCTAACCTAACCTAACCTAACCTAACCTAACCTAACCTAACCTAACCTAACCTAACCTAACCTAACCTAACCTAACCTAACCTAACCTAACCTAACCTAACCTAACCTAACCTAACCTAACCTAACCTAACCTAACCTAACCTAACCTAACCTAACCTAACCTAACCTAACCTAACCTAACCTAACCTAACCTAACCTAACCTAACCTAACCTAACCTAACCTAACCTAACCTAACCTAACCTAACCTAACCTAACCTAACCTAACCTAACCTAACCTAACCTAACCTAACCTAACCTAACCTAACCTAACCTAACCTAACCTAACCTAACCTAACCTAACCTAACCTAACCTAACCTAACCTAACCTAACCTAACCTAACCTAACCTAACCTAGACCTAACCTAACCTAACCTAACCTAACCTAACCTAACCTAACCTAACCTAACCTAACCTAACCTAACCTAACCTAACCTAACCTAACCTAACCTAACCTAACCTAACCTAACCTAACCTAACCTAACCTAACCTAACCTAACCTAACCTAACCTAACCTAACCTAACCTAACCTAACCTAACCTAACCTAACCTAACCTAACCTAACCTAACCTAACCTAACCTAACCTAACCTAACCTAACCTAACCTAACCTAACCTAACCTAACCTAACCTAACCTAACCTAACCTAACCTAACCTAACCTAACCTAACCTAACCTAACCTAACCTAACCTAACCTAACCTAACCTAACCTAACCTAACCTAACCTAACCTAACCTAACCTAACCTAACCTAACCTAACCTAACCTAACCTAACCTAACCTAACCTAACCTAACCTAACCTAACCTAACCTAACCTAACCTAACCTAACCTAACCTAACCTAACCTAACCTAACCTAACCTAACCTAACCTAACCTAACCTAACCTAACCTAACCTAACCTAACCTAACCTAACCTAACCTAACCTAACCTAACCTAACCTAACCTAACCTAACCTAACCTAACCTAACCTAACCTAACCTAACCTAACCTAACCTAACCTAACCTAACCTAACCTAACCTAACCTAACCTAACCTAACCTAACCTAACCTAACCTAACCTAACCTAACCTAACCTAACCTAACCTAACCTAACCTAACCTAACCTAACCTAACCTAACCTAACCTAACCTAACCTAACCTAACCTAACCTAACCTAACCTAACCTAACCTAACCTAACCTAACCTAACCTAACCTAACCTAACCTAACCTAACCTAACCTAACCTAACCTAACCTAACCTAACCTAACCTAACCTAACCTAACCTAACCTAACCTAACCTAACCTAACCTAACCTAACCTAACCTAACCTAACCTAACCTAACCTAACCTAACCTAACCTAACCTAACCTAACCTAACCTAACCTAACCTAACCTAACCTAACCTAACCTAACCTAACCTAACCTAACCTAACCTAACCTAACCTAACCTAACCTAACCTAACCTAACCTAACCTAACCTAACCTAACCTAACCTAACCTAACCTAACCTAACCTAACCTAACCTAACCTAACCTAACCTAACCTAACCTAACCTAACCTAACCTAACCTAACCTAACCTAACCTAACCTAACCTAACCTAACCTAACCTAACCTAACCTAACCTAACCTAACCTAACCTAACCTAACCTAACCTAACCTAACCTAACCTAACCTAACCTAACCTAACCTAACCTAACCTAACCTAACCTAACCTAACCTAACCTAACCTAACCTAACCTAACCTAACCTAACCTAACCTAACCTAACCTAACCTAACCTAACCTAACCTAACCTAACCTAACCTAACCTAACCTAACCTAACCTAACCTAACCTAACCTAACCTAACCTAACCTAACCTAACCTAACCTAACCTAACCTAACCTAACCTAACCTAACCTAACCTAACCTAACCTAACCTAACCTAACCTAACCTAACCTAACCTAACCTAACCTAACCTAACCTAACCTAACCTAACCTAACCTAACCTAACCTAACCTAACCTAACCTAACCTAACCTAACCTAACCTAACCTAACCTAACCTAACCTAACCTAACCTAACCTAACCTAACCTAACCTAACCTAACCTAACCTAACCTAACCTAACCTAACCTAACCTAACCTAACCTAACCTAACCTAACCTAACCTAACCTAACCTAACCTAACCTAACCTAACCTAACCTAACCTAACCTAACCTAACCTAACCTAACCTAACCTAACCTAACCTAACCTAACCTAACCTAACCTAACCTAACCTAACCTAACCTAACCTAACCTAACCTAACCTAACCTAACCTAACCTAACCTAACCTAACCTAACCTAACCTAACCTAACCTAACCTAACCTAACCTAACCTAACCTAACCTAACCTAACCTAACCTAACCTAACCTAACCTAACCTAACCTAACCTAACCTAACCTAACCTAACCTAACCTAACCTAACCTAACCTAACCTAACCTAACCTAACCTAACCTAACCTAACCTAACCTAACCTAACCTAACCTAACCTAACCTAACCTAACCTAACCTAACCTAACCTAACCTAACCTAACCTAACCTAACCTAACCTAACCTAACCTAACCTAACCTAACCTAACCTAACCTAACCTAACCTAACCTAACCTAACCTAACCTAACCTAACCTAACCTAACCTAACCTAACCTAACCTAACCTAACCTAACCTAACCTAACCTAACCTAACCTAACCTAACCTAACCTAACCTAACCTAACCTAACCTAACCTAACCTAACCTAACCTAACCTAACCTAACCTAACCTAACCTAACCTAACCTAACCTAACCTAACCTAACCTAACCTAACCTAACCTAACCTAACCTAACCTAACCTAACCTAACCTAACCTAACCTAACCTAACCTAACCTAACCTAACCTAACCTAACCTAACCTAACCTAACCTAACCTAACCTAACCTAACCTAACCTAACCTAACCTAACCTAACCTAACCTAACCTAACCTAACCTAACCTAACCTAACCTAACCTAACCTAACCTAACCTAACCTAACCTAACCTAACCTAACCTAACCTAACCTAACCTAACCTAACCTAACCTAACCTAACCTAACCTAACCTAACCTAACCTAACCTAACCTAACCTAACCTAACCTAACCTAACCTAACCCATTTCGCACGCCGTCCGCCGTCCCGAGCGTCACGATTTTAGACCGCTCCGCGCACGAAAAATCAAAAAAGTGGGTTATTTTACGCAAAACACCAAGTGCAATACACCGTTGAATTCGCGCTGAAGAGACGCATCCGATAGTGAAAGTGCCATTGTGATACCTTCATCGGTGTGGAAGTTATACGCAAAAAAGTGATTTGGTGAAACTTCAAAGTGCAACGCCGCTCGAATTAGATCGGCACCCCACGATTTTTCAAGTGCACCTGGGACCCCCTCGGCGAGACCTTTCAGGCGACCCCTCATTTTGGATTTTTGAACCACGCTTTCGGGCGTAATCATCAAAAAAACAACCGACCACGTGGCACGTGGTCCCAGTTCCAGAGGAGTGCGGCAGCAGCAGGTCAGCGGGTTCGAGGGTAGCACAGACGAGGAGCCGGGAGGCGTTTTCGGAAAAATTTTTGGACGAAGCTAAGTCTAGTTATTAGCATTTCAAAATCAGACAATTTTGTGACAACCCTAGTTCGTAAACAAGATCGACAACCCTAGTTTTTTATTTTTTGGAAAATTAAGTTAGCATAAGATCTTTGTACAGTTTGAGTTTCGAGGAAATCCGTTTATAAATAAAAAAGTTATAAACCTCGAAATATTTATAAAATTACGTAGGGTGCAAAAAACCACCCTTAAAAATTAGAAAAAATATCTATTAGATTTAAGACGCGGTAAATTAACCTGTGTAAATTTTTTAGAATTTTATTATTGTAAATTGTTAGTTAATTAACGTATTTTATAAAAAAGTTATAAGATAATCGTAGTTTTTAAAATATTAATTGACTATTTACCCCCAAGGGGTTGTTTTAAAAATCTAAAAGTTATACCATTAGAGAGGGCCTTTTACACTCTTTCTAACGGAATAGTCAAATCCCACGCGTCTTCATAAATAACAGAGATATAAGCATTATAAAATTACTAGGTACAAATAAGTGCGAATACCATTATAGACTTTGAAAAATTTTAGCCCCCCCGTTTTTTGGAAAAATAAAAATTTAAAATCAAATTATTAAAAGTAAGATATAACTTAATATTTAATTCTGGTAAAAATTTATAAATATTCATTTTGGTGATATATAACTACATATATTTTTAAAAATTGAACGTAAATAATAAGATTTTAAAGTTCATCCCCCTCCATAAAATCCAAATTTCAACCCTTATCCTTCTAAATAGTATAAATAAGTAGATTTAAGTTACCTTAACATAGTTTATAAAAATCTAGATTTTTTGGATACCAATTTCGCCCCTATTATAAAAATATAACCTAAAAATTAGGTAAAAATCGCCCTTGGGAACATAAAAACTCACCCCTAGGGAGAACCGGTAAGCCAAAAAATCTGGAATTTTGTGTGTTTGATAGCCCAGGACACTACCTTTCAAACGACCTATCACAATCCCACGCGTCTCATATAGGGGAGCGTCGGGAACAACCCCAAAGTTAGTAGGTGCATAAGAAAGCATCACCCCCTGAAACCCACCCCCCCCGCACACGACCCCCACTACCCGGAAAAAACTTTTGAGAACCTAGCGAGTAATACTTATTATCAACGCGAATTTTTCCGGGCCATATTTGGGGAGATAGGGGCTATTTGCAGAAATTGGTCAGCTACCCCTAAGTTTGACAGCTTACTAAGGGTAAGGGGTGAACACGACAGGGAAAGCACAAACACTACCCTGCTGGGCATCTATCAAATAATTGGTAACAGCTTTTAAAATAATTTTAGGTTAATTAGGTTTTTAGATATTAAATTTAATTTATAAACAGCCCCACGGACTCCATTCCCGAATAAGTTTGTACAACCCCTAACTCGTAAACGGAGCGAGATATCAAAAATCTGAGCAAAAATCGGATCATTTACGTGAAGCAATTATTTGGGCAATCTACCTATACCCACCCCCAAAAACCACCCCCGGTGAAATTTTTTGACAAATTTGAAAAATTTTTGGGTTTCCCGATTTTCAAAAATCTGTTTTAAGGGGCTGACAGTAAATTTGGACCTTGTTTTACCCCCCCAGAGTTTTTTCGGGGCTGATATCTCGTTACTAAGGTCGAAACAAACCTCGCGAAGCTGGGAATTTACTACCCCTAAAGTTTGAGGGGCTGTATAAAATCAACCCTTACAGCAATCATCCCCCTTACAGTTGGGCCACCTGCGCCGTCTAAGGGACTACACGCTAGCTTTTGTCCGGTGGGAATCCGACCATAAATAAGGGAGCTATTAGATTTCTACGGAAACACTTACCATCAACCCCCCGGCAAAATATAAGATTGTAAAGATAAGGGTTTTTTGAAAAATCGCCCATAACTCAAAAACGGTGCGTCCTAGAGCAAATCTGACGATATTTTTGCCCCCCCTACCCTAACAACCCACCCCCCCCTCCTGGCGTCAACAATCGGACCCCCCCCGCACCTACCCCCAAAATTTCAACCCCCTAGCCCCAAAATTTCAGATCGACCAGTATAGCTAGACCCCTGACCCCTGGTCGAAATTTTCTAAGTCCCAGATATTAAATTTTGAGAAGGCTATAACTTGGGAACGGGACGTCAGATCGGGACGGGGTTTTCGGATAGACGTCTGGAAAAATTAGGACTACCCGACAGCATAGAGACAGAAGCTCTATATAGAGTTTTTCGGAAAATAGTTTTTGGCCCTAAAATTTTCTAAGTCCAAACTGAAAAAGCAGAAAACCTTTAAAAATCTATATCTCCGGAACTAGAGCTCATATTAAGTTTGTTTTTTGAGCAGGGAGTTGGGCTTAGGGAGAGCTAACTGTGCTCTACACGGCAAGGCTCTAGGTAGAGTCAGCGATATTAGACTCTATTAAAAGAGCTTTTTTAGGATAAAACTTAGTAGGTAGTATATAGAGACGCAAGGCACCGTATTTGTATATAGAAGACTCTACATATAGAGCAAAAATTTTATATTGTTTTATTTTATTGTATTTTAAGAGTGTGCAAATTAGATATAGTTAGGAACGGTAATTGACAAGACAGATAGAGCGGCTCTACTTTCAACAAAAATAAAGATATACCGTTTTTAGCACTCTATCTAGCTGATAGGTAGAAACCAAGGGTACTACGACCAAATTGACTATATATAGAGTCAGGTAGAGCACCACCAACATCAAGAGCGCTCACTTAGTAGACCCACTGCGACACCTCTACACCGGTAAAACACCTCCGCCAGCGGTTAGAGTCGACGGTTAATATAGAGTGGAGATTAAATAGTTGCGCGTTCTATTAAATTCGTTTAAATACTAATTAAGCCGTGCGTCCCCTACTCGTTTTGTTCATTTTACACTTTTATTGTATTGTATTTTATTGTTCTATTGTGTTTAGTATAGTTTTGACTACTGTGTCTATTGACCAGTAATCCTAGGTTAGCATAAAGCTCTATTGAGCCCATTCATATTTTATTTTATATATAAAGACAAAGCAGTCTCTGTTCAAAATGGCCACGACGCGCACCCCAGCCAAAAAAGCTGCGGCAGACGCAACTTTCCCCATCTCCCCCATCATCACCATTGACGAGAGGGCTGGCCCCTCACAGGCGACACAGCCGGAACCCTCCAGGGTAAGGCGCAGCATTGGGGAATGGGAGAGCGCAACAGCAGAGGCACGGCCCTGCACCTCCTCAGCACATGTGCACTCACCGACGAAGACCGCCCCGGCACCGACGGCGCCGCTGAGGCCTAGGACGAAGGCGGTACAACCCGTAGAGCCGAAGACGGCAGCACGGAGAGCCTCGACCGAGGCAGCAGCGGTGTCGCCGGGGCCGAGGTCGGAAACAGCCAAGCCCACCGACCGGGTGACCCAGGCCAGAAGGCTGCTGGCGAAGGCGAAGACCCACATTAGCGAGTCCCGCAATCTCCGGTCAGACCTGAAGGTCGGGATCACCCAGTCGCTGGACGGGCTTTTCGCGTTGATTAAGGAGATGGCAGCGGCACCCGCATCTGAAAAAGAAAATATAATTAAAGAAAAAATAGTAGACGGGGAAATGACAGGAGTAGGAGCTCAGATGAGCTTAGGATTGGAGAGGGAATTAGTAAGGATGATGAAGGAACAGGGAGACAGGATTGAAAAAACAAATGCAGAGATAGGGAAGCTTAGGGAGGTCATCCTCACGCACCAGGAGGAAACCAAGAAGGCGTCCTACGCTAATGTCGCTGCATTGCCAACCGTCAGACCAGCAGAGCGGAGGACCGCGCTTCACTCTATTGTTATAGAGTCGAAGGACGAGGCCGACACTGGTGACGAAGTGCTGAAGCGGGTTAGCGACGCGGTAAATGCGAAGGATGGCTGGGTTACAGTAGAGAAGGTCCGTAAGGTTAAAGACAAGAAGGTTATTATTGGATGCAGAACATTAGAGGAACGCGAGAAAGTGAAAGAGAGACTCCAAGGCGCTTCAAGTCATCTCAGATTCGAGGAGATGAAAAATCAAGACCCAATGGTGATTCTCAGAGACGTACTGTCTAGCCACAGCGACCAAGACCTGTTGACGGCACTGAGAAACCAGAACGGTGTGATCTTTCATGGCCTCGAAGAAAGGGATAACCGAGTAGAAATCAAGTTTAAGCGCAAGGCAAGGAACCCCATTCTTAATCACGTGGTATTGAGAGTATCACCGCAAGTGTACAACCGGCTCATTGACCGAGGTGCAGTTCACATTGATATGCAGAGAGTGCGAGTAGCCGACCAATCGCCACTAGTTCAGTGTTCGATGTGTCTGGCGTACGGGCACGGCAGGCGCTTCTGCAAGGATACTACACCTAAGTGCACGCATTGCGGTGGCCCTCACATGAGGACCGAGTGTGCTGATTGGCTGGCAGCGGAGGCACCCACGTGCTGTAACTGCGTCACAGCCAAACTGGAACACGTAGCTCACAACGCTTTTAGCTCGGAATGCCCGGTGCGTAGGAAGTGGGAGGCACTGGCGAGAGCTAAAGTACAATACTGCTAAGGTGGTTCCAACGCGTTCCGGGGCAGGCGCCCCAACCAGATGTTATGCAGTGGCCCAGGCGAACCTACAGCGCAAACAGCTTGCAACGACCGAACTCATGGCGGAGGCCAGCAAACGCAAACTCGCGTTTGCGCTAGTCCAGGAACCTTACGTGGGCAGGGAGAGAAGGTTGAAGGACTACCGTGGGGCGAGAGTCTTCCAGAATGCTGCAGTAGGAGATGGGACGGTAAAGGCAGCGATAGTCGTCTTTGATGGCGATCTCGATGTCATACCGTGCCCGAAACTCACTTGCGACAACATAGTCGCAGTGAGGATCCGAACCAGCGCCTGGGAAATCGCGGCGGTGTCCTTTTATTTTGAACCGGACCCGGAACCCATAGGGCCATACCTGGAACGGCTGAAGGAGGTCGTAGAGGAGCTGGGCCCAAGAGGACTGCTGATAGGGGGAGACTCGAACGCCAAGAGTACCTGGTGGGGCAGCACCGAAGAAGACCTCAGGGGAATAGAAATGTCCGGAGCCCTGGAAGAGTCACAGATACAGATATTCAATACAGGTGATATACCCACTTTTGACACCGTAAGGGGTACCAGGGTATACACCAGCCATATTGATATAACAGCCTGCACGGAAGACCTACTAGATCTGGTCGATAACTGGAGGGTAGACCAGGAGATGGTGAGCTCAGACCACAACGCAATTACATTCGATATTAATCTCCGCAAATCGAAGGGACTAAAGGTCCAAAGAACGACCCGCCTCTACAACACCAAAAAGGCGGATTGGGATCTCTTTAACACCACACTCACGCAAATAAAGTCTCAGAAAAATATTGACAAGACACAAATTGAATCCATCACCAATTGTGCGCAACTAGAACAACTGACACGAGACTTCACCGATGCGATTACGGAAGCGTGCAAAACAAGCATGCCTATAAAGAGATGTACAGAAGTACTCAAGATCCCATGGTGGAATGAAGAGCTCACCAGGCTGAAAAAAGTTACCGCTACCTTCAGGCGCAAGATCAGGAATGCGGCACCGTACCGCAGAGAAATAGTGGTAGCTGAGTATCTAAAAAAGAAAGAAGAATATGAGTGCCAAGCCAAGAAAGCCCAAATCGATAGTTGGAAAGAGTTCTGCACCAAACAAGACAGAGAAGGCCTATGGGAGGGGATTTATAGAGTGATAGGCCGGACCACAAGGAGAACAGAAGATACGACCCTAACCAAAGACGGAGCACACTTAAACCCAATAGAATCGGCGAACTTACTTGCGGAGACATTCTACCCAAAAGACCTGGAGGAGACTGACAACGAACACCATCGCTGGACCAGAGAGGCAGCGAAGACGGTAAACGAGTGGAATCATGATGAACACCATGACCCGCCGTTTACTCAGATAGAGCTACAGACCGCGATGGGGAGTTTTAATCCAAAGAAGGCCCCAGGGGCGGATGGCTTCACAGCAGACATCTGCAGCCGGGCTATCAACCAGGACCCGGACGCTTTCCTTGCCCTGTTCAACAAGTGCCTACTGATCGGGTACTTCCCGGACATCTGGAAGGAGGCCACAGTAGTGGTATTAAGAAAACCGGGCAAGGATGATTACACGAACCCCAAGGCTTACCGACCGATTGGTCTTTTGCCGGTCCTGGGGAAGGTCCTGGAGAAAATGACAGTAGCAAGGATGAAATGGCATCTAGTACCGCGGATTAGTACTCGCCAGTACGGATTCATGCCCCAGAGAAGCACCGAGGACGCCCTCTATACGCTAATACACCACATCAAGGGTAAGATTGGGCTGAAGAAGCTAGTAACCCTAGTGTCATTGGATATAGAGGGGGCCTTCGATAGCGCATGGTGGCCGGCTATTCGAGTCCGACTGGCTGAGGAAAAGTGCCCGGTAAACATCAGGAGGCTACTGGATAGCTATCTGGAGCGCAGAAGTGTCAGTGTAAGATTCGCCGGGGAAGAAGCAAAGAGAGAGACAAGCAAAGGATGTGTGCAGGGGTCAATCGGTGGTCCAATCTTGTGGAACCTTCTTCTTGACCCTCTACTGCGGGGTTTGGGGAGTAGGGGACATTACGTCCAGGCTTTTGCCGACGACGTTGTTCTCGTTTTTGACGGAGACACATCGGATGACGTGACAGGTAGAGCGAACGCGGCACTAGAATACGTACAACAGTGGGGGAACCAAAACAAACTTAAATTCGCACCGCACAAGACCTGTGCAATGGTTCTCACGCGAAAACTTAAATACGACAACCCGCGTCTCACGATGGGAGGAATTCACATCGGCATCTCCCGAGAAATCAAAATTCTAGGCCTTATAATTGACGATAAGTTAACTTTTAATTCGCACGTAGCCGTTCAAACCAAAAAGGCACTAGAATTCTATAAGAAACTCTCGCGCGCCGCAAAGGTTAATTGGGGTCTCCACACGGAAGTAATACGGCTGATCTATACAGCGTGCGTCGAGCCTGTTATCATGTATGCTGCGTCAGCGTGGGCTCCTTCAGCCGAAAAGATTGGTACACAAAAACTTTTGAACGCGGTACAAAGGGGTTTCGCCCAGAAACTCTGCAAATCGTATCGTACAGTCTCCCTACACTCGGCACTAACCCTGGCGGGGATACTACCTCTCGACCTCAGAATACAAGAGGCAGCCGCCTTGTATGAGACGAAGAGAGGGTCGCCCCTGCCAGAGTTGGGAGACAGGGAGACCGAGAGTATGGTTCGGTTTGCGGAGACGCCACATCCAGCTACGCATATGGCTATAGGATTCGAATGCCTAGAAGACCAAAGCCTAGTCGATAGACACAACGTGCAGGCGGTGCGCATCTTCACCGACGGCAGCAAAATTGAGGGAAAGGTCGGAGCCGCACTTTCCTTATGGAAAGGCGAAGCCGAGATCCGGAACCAAAAGTTTTGTCTGTCCGCGTACTGTACAGTCTATCAGGCGGAATTACTGGCCATATGCAGGGCAACGGGCGTGATCCTAAAGGGGAGGGAGAAGAGCTATGGTCTATACAGTGATTCGATGGCCGCTTTGGAGACGATCACTAACCATGGCTCCCTCCATCCCCTCGCAGTAGAGACGCGGGAGAACCTGCGGAAGGCTTTTGCCCAGGGCAAAGATGTATCTTTGTTCTGGATAAAAGCACATGCAGGACTCCACGGCAATGAGCGTGCCGACGATCTTGCGAAGGAGGCCGCGCTAACGTCCAAGCGAAAACCTGACTACGACCAGTGTCCGGTTTCTTTTGTCAAAAGGATACTACGTGGGCGGTCCATACTGAAATGGACCGACAGGTACAATATAGGTAACACTGCGTCGGTCACTAAACTGTTTTTCCCGGATGCTAGCGTAGCATACAAACTAGTCCGCAAAATACAGCCGGAGGGATTAGTCACTCAAGTCTTGACAGGGCACGGTGGATTTTCCGAATACTTGCACCGCTTCAAGTGTAGGGATAATCCATCGTGCACCTGTGACCCCAACACCGAACAAACCGTTCCCCACCTCCTTGTTTCCTGTCCTGCATTCAGTATATTACGATATAATTTTGAACAAAAGACGGGAGCTAAAATTCAACTTAGTAACTTGCACGAACTTATCACGAGTAAAGATACTCGTGACGAATTTATCTCTTTTTGTAAGGAAATTTGTGTAAAAGCAAACAAAATTAACAAAAGTTAAAGATAATATTTGCTACTATTATTATATAAGATAATGAGACCGTAGCAAATAAACTTAAAATAGAAAATAAGTTAATTATGTAAACAAGAGATAAAGATTAATAGATGTAAATGCACCCGATAGAAATAAAACTGTGTAATGTAGAATAAGAAGGATATTATGAATAAAAATTGTTAGACATAAGCATAGTAAAATTGTATAAAAATGAGTTAAGAAATTACATATATAAGATTAAAAATGTATCGGTATACTTTGTAAAATTATTCAAAAACTGTAAACAAATATGTAGATTAAATGTTTAGTATAATTAGAATAAGAAAAATTGTAAACAAGTATAAATAAAGAAAGCAGCATTAAGATTAAATAAAGAAACCCAACCTCATCCCCTGTAGTAAAATGACCCTTGAAAGAGATCCAATCCTGGACAAATATTCGGGGAACAGAGCTGCTGCAAAAAAAAAAAAAAAAAAAAAAAAAAAAAAAAAAACCTAACCTAACCTAACCTAACCTAACCTAACCTAACCTAACCTAACCTAACCTAACTTTAGGTTAGGACGGTAGCAAGGATCAAATGGCATCTCGTACCGCGGATTAGTACTCGCCAGTACGGATTCATGCCTCAGAGAAGCACCGAGGACGCCCTCTATACGCTAGTACACCACATCAAGGGTAAGATTAGGCTGAAGAAGCTAGTAACCCTAGTGTCATTGGATATAGAGGGGGCCTTCGATAGCGCATGGTGGCCGACTATTCGAGTCCGACTGGCTGAGGAAAAGTGCCCGGTAAATATCAGGAGGCTACAGGATAGCTGTCTGGAGCGCAGAAGTGTCAGCGTAAGATTCGCCGGGGAAGAAGTGAGAAGAGATACGACCAAAGGATGTGTGCAAGGGTCAATCGGTGGTCCAATCGCGCGGTGGCGCGCCTAACCATGGGAGGGGTACATATAGCCATTTCGCGTGATATAAAAATTCTTGGGCTTACAATAGATGATAAGTTAACATTCAATGCGCACATAGCTAACCAGACAAAAAGAGCCCTTGAAATATACAAACAGCTTTCGCGAGCCGCAAAAGTTAGCTGGGGTCTCCACACTGAGGTAATAAGGTTGATTTATACAGCATGTGTTGAACCCATTATAATGTACGCTGCGGCAGCGTGGGCTCCTTCAGCTGAAAAGATCGGAGTGCAGAAACTGCTGAACTCGGTTCAAAGGGGTTTCGCCCAGAAACTCTGTAAATCATACCGTACAGTCTCTCTACACTCGGCGCTTACTCTGGCAGGGATACTACCTCTTGACCTCAGAATACAAGAGGCAGCCGCCCTGTATGAGACGAAAAGAGGGTCACCCCTTCCAGAGTTGGGAGACAGAGAGACCGAGAGCATGGTTAGGTTTGCAGAGACTCCTCACCCAGCTACGCGTATGGTCCTAAATTTCGAACGCCTGGAAGACCAAAGCCTAGTCGATAGACACAACGTGCAGGCGGTGCGCATTTTCACTGACGGCAGCAAAATTGAGGGGAAGGTCGGAGCCGCACTTTCCTTATGGAAAGGCGAAGCCGAGATCCGGAACCAAAAGTTTTGTCTGTCCGCATACTGCACCGTCTATCAGGCGGAATTATTGGCCATATGCAAAGCAACGGGCGTTATCCTTAAGGGGAGGGAGTCGAGCTATGGTCTATACAGCGATTCGATGGCCGCACTGGAGACGATCGTTAACCATAGCACCCTCCACCCCCTTGCAGTGAAGACTCGGGAGAACCTGCGGGAGGCTTTTGTCCAGGGCAAAGATGTATCTTTGTTCTGGATAAAAGCACATGCAGGCCTCCTCGGCAATGAGCGCGCCGACGATTTGGCAAAGGAGGCTGCGCTTTCGTCCAAGCGGAAGCCCGATTATGACCAGTGTCCAGTCTCCTTCGTTAAAAGGACAATACGTAGTCGGTCCATTCTGAAATGGGCTGACAGGTATAAATTAGGTAACACCGCGTCAATTAAAAAAATTTTCTTCCCGGATGCCAGCGTGGCGTATAAATTGGTACGTAAAATACAACCAGCAGGGGTACTAACACAAGTGCTAACGGGGCATGGTGGGTTCTCCCACTACTTACATCGCTTTAAGTGTAGGGATAGTCCATCATGCACCTGTGATCCAGAAATAGAACAAACCGTTCCCCACCTCCTCACCTCCTGTCCCGTATACGGAAAATTAAGATATAACTTTGAACAGAAAACAGGGGCTAAAATTTCACAAAATAATCTGCACGAACTGATAAGTAATAAAAGTACTCAAGATCAATTTATCTTGTATTGTGAAAACATTTGTAAAATTGTAAACAATGGAAATAAGACATAGTTAATAAACTTTGCTATTCTTATTATATTTATAATAAACCAAATAGCAAAACTGTATTTTATGATGAGAAATGTTATATATAAGTAAAAATAGGTATAGCAATACGTAGATATTAAATCTGATTGTAATAAAAGACCATGTTAAATAAATGTAATAGATATAAGATATGTATAGTAAAAGTCGTAATGACCATAAACTGTTAAGAACTGTTGTTAGATATAATGTGCTAGATTAAGAATAAGCTGAATATGTTATAAAAGATAAATATGTATTAGAATAAATAGTATAAGAAAAAAATGTAAGAAATTAATAAAGAAAGCAGCAATAGGTATCAAATAAAGTAAACCAACCCTATCCCTGTTGTTATGAACCCTTGAAAGCGATCCAATCCTGGACGAATATTCGGGGAACAGAGCTGCTGCAAAAAAAAAAAAAAAAACCTAACCTAACCTAACTTGAACTGAACTTGAACTAGAACTTGAACTTGAACTTGAACTTGAACTTGAACTTAACTTGAACTTGAACTTGAACTTGAACTTGAACTTGATATTGAACTTGAACTTGAACTTGAACTTGAACTTGAACTTGAATTTGAACTTGAACTTGAAATTGATCTTGAACTACAACTTGAACTTGAACTTGAACTTGAACTTGAACTTGAATTTGAACTTGAACTTGAACTTGAACTTGAACCTAAACTTAAACTTGAACTTGAACTTGAAATTGAACTTGAACTTGAACTTGAACTTGAACTTGAACTTGAACTTGAAATTGAACTTGAATATGAAATAGAATTTGAACTTGAACTTGAACTTGAACTTGAACTTGATCTTGAACATGAACTTGAACTTGAACTTGATCTTGAACATGAACTTGAACTTGAATATGAACTTGAACTTGAACTTGAACTTGAACTTGAACTTGAACTTGAATTTGAACTTGAACTTGAACTTGAACTTGAACCTAAACTTAAACTTGAACTTGAACTTGAAATTGAACTTGAACTTGAACTTGAACTTGAACTTGAACTTGAACTTGAAATTGAACTTGAATATGAAATAGAATTTGAACTTGAACTTGAACTTGAACTTGAACTTGATCTTGAACATGAACTTGAACTTGAACTTGAACTTGATCTTGAACATGAACTTGAACTTGAATATGAACTTGAACTTGAACTTGAACTTGAACTTGAATATGAAATAGAATTTGAACTTGAATTTAAACTTGAACTTAAACTTGAACTTGAACTTGAACTTGAACTTGAACTTGATCTTGAAGTTGAAATTGAAAGAGAACTTAAACTTGAATTTAAACTTGAACTTGAACTTGAACTTGTGATAGAACTTGAACTTGAACTTGAACTTGAACTTGAACTTGAACTTGAACTTGATCTTGAACATGAACTTGAACGTGAACTTGAACTTGATCTTGAACATGAACTTGAACATGAACTTGAACTTGAATATGAACTTGAACTTGAACTTGAACTTGAACTTGAACTTGAATATGAAATAGAATTTGAACTTGAATTTAAACTTGAACTTGAACTTGAACTTGAACTTGAACTTGATCTTGAACTTGAAATTGAAAGAGAACTTAAACTTGAATTTAAACTTGAACTTGAACTTGAACTTGAACCTAAACTTGAATTGGAAATAGAATTTGAACTTGAATTTGAAATAGAATTTGAACTTGAATTTAAAATAGAATTTGAACTTGAACTTAAACTTGAACTTGAACTTGAACTTGAACTAAAACTTGAATATGAAATAGAATTTGAACTTGAATTTTAATTTAAACTTGAATTTAAACTTGAACTTGAACTTGAACTTGAACTTGAACTTGAATTTGAACTTGAACTTGAACTTGAACTTGAACCTAAACTTGAACTTGAACTTGAACTTGAACTTGAACTTGAACTAGAACTTGAATATGAAATAGAATTTGAACTTGAATTTTAACTTAAACTTGAATTTAAACTTGAACTTGAACTTGAACTTGAACTTGAACTTGAACTTGAACTTGTGATAGAACTTGAACTTGAACTTGAACTAGAACTTGAACTTGAAATTAAACTTGAACTTGAACTTGAACTTTAACTTGAACTTGAATATGAAATAGAATTTGAACTTGAACTTGAACTTGAACTTGAACTTGAACTTGAACCTAAACTTGAATTGGAAATAGAATTTGAACTTAAATTTGAAATAGAATTTGAACTTGAATTTTAACTTGAACTTGAAATTGAACTTGAACTTGAACTTGAACTTGAACTTGAACTTGAAGTTGAACGAGAACTTGAACTTGAACTTGAACTTGATCTTGAACATGAACTTGAACTTGAACTTGAATTTGAACTTGAACTTGAACTTGATTTTGAACATGAACTTGAACTTGAACTTGAACTTGAACTTGAACTTGAACTTGAATATGAAATAGAATTTGAACTTGAATTTAAACTTGAACTTGAATTTGAACTTGAACTTGAACTTGAACTTGAACTTGAACTTGATCTTGAACTTGAAAGAGAACTTAAACTTGAATTTAAACTTAAACTTGAACTTGAACTTGAACTTGTGATAGAACTTGAACTTGAACTAGAACTTGAATTTGAAATTAAACTTGAACTTGAACTTTAACTTTAACTTGAACTTGAACTTGATCTTGAACTTGAACTTGAACTTGAACTTGAACTTGAATATGAAATAGAATTTGAACTTGAATTTAAACTTGAACTTGAACTTGAACTTTAAAATGAACTTGAAATTGAACTTGAACTACAACTTGAACTTGAACTTGAACTTGAACTTGAACTTGAACTTGAACTTGAACTTGAACTTGAACTTGAACATGAACTTGAACTTGAACTTGAACTTGAACTTAACTTGAACTTGAACTTGAACTTGAACTTGAACTTGAACTTGAACTTGAACTTGAACTTGAACTTGAACTTGAACTTGAACTTGAATTTGAATTTGAACTTGAAATTGATCTTGAACTACAACTTGAACTTGAACTTGAACTTGAACTTGAACTTGAATTTGAACTTGAACTTGAACTTGAACCTAAACTTAAACTTGAACTTGAACTTGAAATTGAACTTGAACTTGAACTTGAACTTGAACTTGAACTTGAACTTGAACTTGAAATTGAACTTGAATATGAAATAGAATTTGAACTTGAACTTGAACTTGAACTTGATCTTGAACATGAACTTGAACTTGAACTTGAACTTGATCTTG
Source organism: Pyrausta aurata (assembly GCA_963584085.1). NCBI lineage: Eukaryota > Metazoa > Arthropoda > Insecta > Lepidoptera > Crambidae > Pyrausta > Pyrausta aurata. The sequence continues at coordinate 51,723 of CAUZXH010000063.1, read as the reverse complement.
AACATGAACTTGAACTTGAACTTGAACTTTAAAATGAACTTGAAATTGAACTTGAACTACAACTTGAACTTGAACTTGAACTTGAACTTGAACTTGAACTTGAACTTGAACTTGAACTTGAACTTGAACATGAACTTGAACTTGAACTTGAACTTGAACTTAACTTGAACTTGAACTTGAACTTGAACTTGAACTTGAACTTGAACTTGAACTTGAACTTGAACTTGAACTTGAATTTGAATTTGAACTTGAAATTGATCTTGAACTACAACTTGAACTTGAACTTGAACTTGAACTTGAACTTGAATTTGAACTTGAACTTGAACTTGAACCTAAACTTAAACTTGAACTTGAACTTGAAATTGAACTTGAACTTGAACTTGAACTTGAACTTGAACTTGAACTTGAACTTGAAATTGAACTTGAATATGAAATAGAATTTGAACTTGAACTTGAACTTGAACTTGATCTTGAACATGAACTTGAACTTGAACTTGAACTTGATCTTGAACATGAACTTGAACTTGAATATGAACTTGAACTTGAACTTGAACTTGAACTTGAATATGAAATAGAATTTGAACTTGAATTTAAACTTGAACTTGAACTTGAACTTGAACTTGAACTTGAACTTGAACTTGAACTTGAAATTGAAATTAAACTTGAACTTGAACTTGAACTTTAACTTGAACTTGACTATGAAATAGAACTTGAACATGAACTTGAACTTTAACTTGAACTTGATCTTGAACATGAACTTGAACTTGAAATTGAACTTGAACTACAACTTGAACTTGAACTTGAACTTGAATTTGAACTTGAATTTTAACTTGAACTTGAAATTGAACTTGAACTTGAACTTGAACTTGAAATTGAAATTAAACTTGAACTTGAACTTGAACTTGAACTTGAACTTGAACTTGAACTTGAATATGAAATAGAATTTGAACTTGAATTTAAACTTGAACTTGAATTTTAACTTGAACTTGAAATTGAACTTGAACTTGAACTTGAACTTGAAATTGAAATTAAACTTGAAATTGATCTTGAACTACAACTTGAACTTGAACTTGAACTTGAACTTGAACTTGAACTAGAACTTGAACTTGAAATTAAACTTGAACTTTAACTTGAACTTGAATATGAAATAGAATTTGAACTTGAACTTAAACTTGAACTTGAACTTGAACTTGAACTTGAACTTGAACTTGAACTTGAACTTGAACTTGTGATAGAACTTGAACTTGAACTTGAACTAGAACTTGAACTTGAAATTAAACTTGAACTTGAACTTGAACTTGAACTTGAAATTGAACTTGAACTTGTGATAGAACTTGAACTTGAACTTGAACTTGAACTTGAACTTTAACTTGAACTTGAATATGAAATAGAATTTGAACTTGAACTTGAACTTGAACTTGAACCTAAACTTGAATTGGAAATAGAATTTGAACTTAAATTTGAAATAGAATTTGAACTTGAATTTTAACTTGAACTTGAAATTGAACTTGAACTTGAACTTGAACTTGAACTTGAACTTGAACTTGAACTTGAACTTGAAGTTGAACGAGAACTTGAACTTGAACTTGAACTTGATCTTGAACATGAACTTGAACTTGAACTTGAATTTGAACTTGAACTTGAACTTGATTTTGAACATGAACTTGAACTTGAACTTGAACTTGAACTTGAATATGAAATAGAATTTGAACTTGAATTTAAACTTGAACTTGAATTTGAACTTGAACTTGAACTTGAACTTGATCTTGAACTTGAAAGAGATATTAAACTTGAATTTAAACTTGAACTTGAACTTGAACTTGAACTTGTGATAGAACTTGAACTTGAACTTGTGATAGAACTTGAACTTGAACTTGTACTTGAACTTAACTTGAACTTGAACTTGAACTTGATATTGAACTTGAACTTGAACTTGAACTTGAAATTGAACTTGAACTTGAACTTGAACTTGAATTTGAACTTGAACTTGAAATTGAACTTGATCTTGAACATGAACTTGAACTTGAACTTGAACTTTATCTTGAACATGAACTTGAACTTGAACTTGAACTTGAAATTGAACTTGAACTTGAACTTGAACTTGAACTTGAACTTGAATATGAAATAGAATTTGAACTTGAAGTTAAACTTGAACTTGAATTTTAACTTGAACTTGAACTTGAACTTGAACTTGAACTTGTGATAGAACTTGAACTTGAACTTGAAAGAGAATTTGAACTTGAATTTAAACTTGATAATGAACATGAACTTGAACTTGAAGTTGAACTTGAACTTGAACTAGAACTTGAACTTGAATATGAAATAGAATTTGAACTTGAATTTTAACTTGAACTTGAACTTGAACTTGAACTTGAACTTGAAATTGATCTTGAACTACAACTTGAACTTGAACTTGAACTTGAACTTGAACTTGATTTTGAACATGAACTTGAACTTGAACTTAAACTTGATCTTGAACTTGAACCTAAACTTGAATTGGAAATAGAATTTGAACTTGAATTTGAAATAGAATTTGAACTTGAATTTAAAATAGAATTTGAACTTGAACTTAAACTTGAACTTGAACTTGAACTTGAACTAGAACTTGAATATGAAATAGAATTTGAACTTGAATTTTAACTTGAACTTGACTATGAAATAGAATTTGAACTTGAACTTGAACTTGAACATGAACTTGAACTTGAACTTGAACTTGATCTTGAACATGAACTTGAACTTGAACTTGAACTTGAACTTGAACTTGAACTTGAACTTGAACTTGAACTTGAACTTGAACTTGATATTGAACTTGAACTTGAAATTGAACTTGAACTTGTACTTGAACTTGATCTTGAACTTGAACTTGAACTTGAACTTGAATATGAAATAGAATTTGAACTTGAATTTAAACTTGAACTTGAACTTGAACTTGAAAATGAACTTGAAATTGAACTTGAACTTGAACTTTAACTTAAATTTGAACTTGAACTTGAAATTGAACTTGATCTTGAACATGAACTTGAACTTACTACTTGTACTGTACTTGAATATGAAATAGAATTTGAACTTGAATTTAAACTTGAATTTAAACTTGATAATGAACTTGAACTTGAACTTGATCTTGAACTTGAACTTGAACTTGAACTTGAACTTGAACTTGAACTTGAACTTGAATATGAAATAGAATTTGAACTTGAATTTAAACTTGAACTTGAACTTGAACTTGAAATTGAACTTGAACTTGAACTTGAACTTGAATTTGAACTTGAACTTGAAATTGAACTTGATCTTGAACATGAACTTGAACTTGAACTTGAACTTGATCTTGAACATGAACTTGAACTTGAATTTGAACTTGAACTTGAACTTGAATATGAAATAGAATTTGAACTTGAATTTAAACTTGAACTTGAACTTGAACTTGAACTTGAAAGAGAACTTAAACTTGAATTAAAACTTGAACTTGAACTTGAACTTGAACTTGTGATAGAACTTGAACTTGAACTTGAACTTGAACTTGAACTTGAACTTGAACTTTAACTTGAACTTGAATATGAAATAGAATTTGAACTTGAACTTGAACTTGAACTTGAACTTGTGATAGAACTTGAACTTGAACTAGAACTTGAATTTGAAATTAAACTTGAACTTGAACTTGAACTTGATCTTGAACATGAACTTGAACTTGAACTTGAACTTTAAAATGAACTTGAAATTGAACTTGAACTACAACTTGAACTTGAACTTGAACTTGAACTTGAACTTGAACTTGAACTTGAACTTGAACTTGAACTTGAACTTGAACTTGAACTTGAACCTAAACTTGAATTGGAAATAGAATTTGAACTTGAATTTGAAATAGAATTGGAACTTGAATTTTAACTTGAACTTGAAATTGAACTTGAACTTGAACTTGAACATGAAATTGAAATTAAACTTGAACTTGAACTTTAACTTTAACTTGAACTTGACTATGAAATAGAATTTGAACTTGAACTTGAACTTGAACTTGATCTTGAACATGAACTTGAACTTGAACTTGAACTTGAACTTGAATATGAAATAGAATTTGAACTTGAATTTATACTTGAACTTGAATTTGAACTTGAACTTGAACTTGAACTTTAACTTGAACTTGATCTTGAACATGAACTTGAACTTGAACTTGAACTTGAACTTGAACTTGAATATGAAATAGAATTTGAACTTGAATTTAAACTTGAACTTGAATTTTAACTTGAACTTGAAATTGAACTTGAACTTGAACTTGAACTTGAAATTGAAATTAAACTTGAACTTGAACTTGAACTTTAACTTGAACTTGACTATGAAATAGAATTTGAACTTGAACTTGAACTTGAACATGAACTTGAACTTTAACTTGAACTTGATCTTGAACATGAACTTGAACTTGAAATTGAACTTGAACTACAACTTGAACTTGAACTTGAACTTGAATTTGAACTTGAATTTTAACTTGAACTTGAAATTGAACTTGAACTTGAACTTGAACTTGAAATTGAAATTAAACTTGAACTTGAACTTGAACTTGAACTTGAACTTGAATATGAAATCGAATTTGAACTTGAATTTAAACTTGAACTTGAATTTTAACTTGAACTTGAAATTGAACTTGAACTTGAACTTGAACTTGAAATTGAAATTAAACTTGAACTTGAACTTGAACTTTAACTTGAACTTGACTATGAAATAGAATTTGAACTTGAACTTGAACTTGAACATGAACTTGAACTTTAACTTGAACTTGATCTTGAACATGAACTTGAACTTGAACTTGAACTTGAACTTGAACTTGAACTTGAACTTAAACTTAAATTTGAAATAGAATTGGGACTTGAATTTAAACTTGATAATGAACTTGAACTTGAACTTGATCTTGAACTTGAACTTGAACTTGAACTTGAACTTGAACTAGAACTTGAACTCTTATATGAAATAGAATTTGAACTTGAATTAAAACTTGAACTTGAATTTAAACTTGAACTTGAACTTGAACTTGATCTTGAACTTGAACTTGAACTTGAACTTGAACTTGAACTTGAACTTGAACTTGAACTTGAACTTGAACTTGAACTTGAACTTGAATTTGAAATAGAATTTGAACTTGATTATAAAATAGAATTTGAACTTGAATTTGAACATGAACTTGAACTTGAAATTGAACTTTAATTTGAACTTGAACTTGAACTTGAATTTGAAATAGAATTATAACTTGAATTTAAACTTGAACTTGAACTTGAACTTAAACTTGGACTTGAACTTGAACTTGAATTTGAACTTGAAATTGAACTTGAACTACAACTAGAACTTGAACTTGAACATGAACTTGAACTTGAACTTGAACTTGATCTTGAACATGAACTTGAACTTGAACTTGAACTTGAACTCTTATATGAAATAGAATTTGAACTTGAATTAAAACTTGAACTTGAATTTAAACTTGAACCTGAACTTGAACTTGAACTTGAAATTGAACTTGAACTTGTGAAAGAACTTGAACTTTAACTTGAACTTAAACTTGAACTTGAATTTAAACTTGAACTTGAACTTGAACTTGTGAAAGAACTTGAACTTGAACTTGAAAGAGTACTTAAACTTGAATTTAAACTTGAACTTGAACTTGAACTTGAACTTGTGATAGAACTTGAACTTGAAAGAGAATTTGAACTTGAATTTAAACTTGATAATGAACATGAACTTGAACTTGAAGTTGAACTTGAACTTGAACTAGAACTTTAACTTGAATATGAAATAGAATTTGAACTTGAATTTTAACTTGAACTTGAACCTAAACTTGAATTGGAAATAGAATTTGAACTTAAATTTGAAATAGAATTTTAACTTGAACTTGAAATTGAACTTGAACTTGAACTTGAATTTGAACTTGAATTTTAACTTGAACTTGAAATTGAACTTGAACTTGAACTTGAAACTGAAATTAAACTTGAACTTGAACTTGAACTTGAACTTGAACTTGAACTTGAACTTGAACTTGAATATGAAATAGAATTTGAACTTGAATTTTAACTTGAACTTGAAATTGAACTTGAACTTGAACTTGAACTTGAAATTGAAATTAAACTTGAACTTGAATATGAAATAGAATTTGAACTTGAACTTGAACTTTAACTTGAACTTGACTATGAAATAGAATTTGAACTTGAACTTGAACTTTAACTTGAACTTGACTATGAAATAGAATTTGAACTTGAATTTAAACTTGAACTTGAACTTGAACTTGAACTTTAACTTGAACTTGACTATGAAATAGAATTTGAACTTGAACTTGAACTTGAACTTGATCTTGAACATGAACTTGAACTTGAACTTGAACTTGAACTTGAACTTGAATATGAAATAGAATTTGAACTTGAATTTATACTTGAACTTGAATTTGAACTTGAACTTGAACTTGAACTTTAACTTGAACTTGATCTTGAACATGAACTTGAACTTGAACTTGAACTTGAACTTGAACTTGAACTTGAATATGAAATAGAATTTGAACTTGAATTTAAACTTGAACTTGAATTTTAACTTGAACTTGAAATTGAACTTGAACTTGAACTTGAACTTGAAATCGAAATTAAACTTGAACTTGAACTTGAACTTTAACTTGAACTTGACTATGAAATAGAATTTGAACTTGAACTTGAACTTGAACATGAACTTGAACTTTAACTTGAACTTGAAATTGAAATTAAACTTGAACTTGAACTTGAACTTTAACTTGAACTTGACTATGAAATAGAATTTGAACTTGAACTTGAACTTGAACTTGAACTTGAACTTGATATTTGAACTTGAATTTTAACTTGAACTTGAAATTGAACTTGAACTTGAACTTAAACTTGAAATTGAAATTAAACTTGAACTTGAACTTGAACTAGAACTTGAACTTGAATATGAAATTTAACTTGAACTTGATCTTGAACATGAACTTGAACTTGAACTTGAACTTGAACTTGAACTTGAACTTAAACTCAAATTTGAAATAGAATTGGGACTTGAATTTAAACTTGATAATGAACTTGAACTTGAACTTGATCTTGAACTTGAACTTGAACTTGAACTTGAACTTGAACTAGAACTTGAACTCTTATATGAAATAGAATTTGAACTTGAATTAAAACTTGAACTTGAACTTAAACTTGAACTTGAACTTGAACTTGATCTTGAACTTGAACTTGAACTTGAACTTGAACTTGAACTTGAACTTGAACTTGAACTTGAACTTGAACTTGAACTTGAACTTGAATTTGAAATAGAATTTGAACTTGATTATAAAATAGAATTTGAACTTGAATTTGAACATGAACTTGAACTTGAACTTGAAATTGAACTTTAATTTGAACTTGAACTTGAACTTGAATTTGAAATAGAATTATAACTTGAATTTAAACTTGAACTTGAACTTGAACTTTAAATTAAAATAGAATTTGAACTTAAATTTGAAATAGAATTTGAACTTGAATTTTAACTTGAACTTGAAATTGAACTGGAACTTGAACTTGAACTTGAACTTGAACTTGAACTTGAACTTGAAGTTGAACGAGAACTTGAACTTGAACTTGAACTTGATCTTGAACATGAACTTGAACTTGAACTTGAATTTGAACTTGAACTTGAACTTGATTTTGAACATGAACTTGAACTTGAACTTGAACTTGAACTTGAACTTGAACTTGAATATGAAATAGAATTTGAACTTGAATTTAAACTTGAACTTGAATTTGAACTTGAACTTGAACCTGAACTTGAACTTGATCTTGAACTTGAAAGAGAACTTAAACTTGAATTTAAACTTGAACTTGAACTTGAACTTGAACTTGTGATAGAACTTGAACTTGAACTAGAACTTGAATTTGAAATTAAACTTGAACTTGAACTTTAACTTTAACTTGAACTTGAACTTGATCTTGAACTTGAACTTGAACTTGAACTTGAACTTGAATATGAAATAGAATTTGAACTTGAATTTAAACTTGAACTTGAACTTGAACTTTAAAATGAACTTGAAATTGAACTTGAACTACAACTTGAACTTGAACTTAACTTGAACTTGAACTTGAACTTGAACTTGAACTTGATATTGAACTTGAACTTGAACTTGAACTTGAACTTGAACTTGAACTTGAAATTGATCTTGAACTACAACTTGAACTTGAACTTGAACTTGAACTTGAACTTGAATTTGAACTTGAACTTGAACTTGAACTTGAACCTAAACTTAAACTTGAACTTGAACTTGAAATTGAACTTGAACTTGAACTTGAACTTGAACTTGAACTTGAACTTGAAATTGAACTTGAATATGAAATAGAATTTGAACTTGAACTTGAACTTGAACTTGAACTTGATCTTGAACATGAACTTGAACTTGAACTTGAACTTGATCTTGAACATGAACTTGAACTTGAATATGAACTTGAACTTGAACTTGAACTTGAACTTGAATATGAAATAGAATTTGAACTTGAATTTAAACTTGAACTTGAACTTGAACTTGAACTTGAACTTGAACTTGAACTTGAAATTGAAATTAAACTTGAACTTGAACTTGAACTTTAACTTGAACATGAACTTGAACTTTAACTTGAACTTGATCTTGAACATGAACTTGAACTTGAAATTGAACTTGAACTACAACTTGAACTTGAACTTGAACTTGAATTTGAACTTGAATTTTAACTTGAACTTGAAATTGAACTTGAACTTGAACTTGAACTTGAAATTGAAATTAAACTTGAACTTGAACTTGAACTTGAACTTGAACTTGAACTTGAACTTGAATATGAAATAGAATTTGAACTTGAATTTAAACTTGAACTTGAATTTTAACTTGAACTTGAAATTGAACTTGAACTTGAACTTGAACTTGAAATTGAAATTAAACTTGAACTTGAACTTGAACTTGAACTTTAACTTTAACTTGAACTTGAATATGAAATAGAATTTGAACTTGAACTTGAACTTTAACTTGAACTTGACTATGAAATAGAATTTGAACTTGAACTTGAACTTGAACATGAACTTGAACTTGAACTTGAACTTGATCTTGAACATGAACTTGAACTTGAACTTGAACTTGAACTTGAACTTGAACTTGAACTTGAACTTGAACTTGAACTTGAACTTGAACTTGATATTGAACTTGAACTTGAAATTGAACTTGAACTTGTACTTGAACTTGATCTTGAACTTGAACTTGAACTTGAACTTGAACTTGAATATGAAATAGAATTTGAACTTGAATTTAAACTTGAACTTGAACTTGAACTTGAAAATGAACTTGAAATTGAACTTGAACTTGAACTTTAACTTAAATTTGAACTTGAACTTGAAATTGAACTTGATCTTGAACATGAACTTGAACTTACTACTTGTACTGTACTTGAATATGAAATAGAATTTGAACTTGAATTTAAACTTGATAATGAACTTGAACTTGAACTTGATCTTGAACTTGAACTTGAACTTGAACTTGAACTTGAACTTGAACTTGAATATGAAATAGAATTTGAACTTGAATTTAAACTTGAACTTGAACTTGAACTTGAAATTGAACTTGAACTTGAACTTGAACTTGAATTTGAACTTGAACTTGAAATTAAACTTGATCTTGAACATGAACTTGAACTTGAACTTGAACTTGATCTTGAACATGAACTTGAACTTGAATTTGAACTTGAACTTGAACTTGAACTTGAATATGAAATAGAATTTGAACTTGAATTTAAACTTGAACTTGAACTTGAACTTGAAAGAGAACTTAAACTTGAATTTAAACTTGAACTTGAACTTGAACTTGAACTTGTGATAGAACTTGAACTTGAACTTGAACTTGAACTTGAACTTGAACTTGAACTTTAACTTGAACTTGAATATGAAATAGAATTTGAACTTGAACTTGAACTTGAACTTGAACTTGAACTTGAACTTGAACTTGAACTTGAACTTGAACCTAAACTTGAATTGGAAATAGAATTTGAACTTGAAATTGAAATAGAATTTGAACTTGAATTTTAACTTGAACTTGAAATTGAACTTGAACTTGAACTTGAACTTGAACTTGAAATTGAAATTAAACTTGAACTTGAACTTTAACTTTAACTTTAACTTGAACTTGACTATGAAATATAATTTGAACTTGAACTTGAACTTGAACTTGATCTTGAACATGAACTTGAACTTGAACTTGAACTTGAATATGAAATAGAATTTGAACTTGAATTTAAACTTGAACTTGAATTTGAACTTGAACTTGAACTTTAACTTGAACTTGATCTTGAACTTGAACTTGAACTTGAACTTGAACTTGAACTTGAATATGAAATAGAATTTGAACTTGAATTTAAACTTGAACTTGAACTTGAACCTGAAAATAAACTTGAAATTGAACTTGAACTACAACTTGAACTTGAACTTGAACTTGAATTTGAACTTGAAATTGAAACTTGAATTTGAACTTGAATTTTAACTTGAACTTGAAATTGAACTTGAACTTGAACTTGAACTTGAAATTGAAATTAAACTTGAACTTGAACTTGAACTTGAACTTGAATATGAAATAGAATTTGAACTTGAATTTAAACTTGAACTTGAATTTTAACTTGAACTTGAAATTGAACTTGAACTTGAACTTGAAATTGAAATTAAACTTGAACTTGAACTTGAACTTTAACTTGAACTTGAATATGAAATAGAATTTGAACTTGAATTTAAACTTGAATTTAAACTTGATAATGAACTTGAACTTGAACTTGATCTTGAACATGAACTTGAACTTGAACTTGAACTTGAACTTGAACTTGAACTTGAACTTGAACCTAAACTTGAATTGGAAATAGAATTTGAACTTGAATTTGAAATAGAATTGGAACTTGAATTTTAACTTGAACTTGAAATTGAACTTGAACTTGAACTTGAACTTGAAATTGAAATTAAACTTGAACTTGAACTTTAACTTTAACTTGAACTTGACTATGAAATAGAATTTGAACTTGAACTTGAACTTGATCTTGAACATGAACTTGAACTTGAACTTGAACTTGAACTTGAATATGAAATAGAATTTGAACTTGAATTTATACTTGAACTTGAATTTGAACTTGAACTTGAACTTTAACTTGAACTTGAACTTGATCTTGAACTTGAACTTGAACTTGAACTTGAACTTGAATATGAAATAGAATTTGAACTTGAATTTAAACTTGAACTTGAACTTGAACCTGAAAATGAACTTGAAATTGAACTTGAACTACAACTTGAACTTGAACTTGAACTTGAATTTGAACTTGAATTTTAACTTGAACTTGAAATTGAACTTGAACTTGAACTTGAACTTGAAATTGAAATTAAACTTGAACTTGAACTTGAACTTGAACTTGAACTTGAACTTGAACTTGAACTTGAACTTGAACTTGAACTTGAATATGAAATAGAATTTGAACTTGAATTTAAACTTGAACTTGAATTTTAACTTGAACTTGAAATTGAACTTGAACTTGAACTTGAACTTGAAATTGAAATTAAACTTGAACTTGAACTTGAACTTTTACTTGAACTTGACTATGAAATAGAATTTCTTGGCCTTTAACTGTGTTCCTCGTGTGCTGAACTGGTGGGCACTTAGGTCTAGAGGGGTTCCACAGAGTATGTTGACGTCATTCGGGACATGTACTGCAATTCCGATTCTATGGTTCGGACCGCAGTTGGTGACTCTAGACCCATTACCGTTGGTGTGCACCAGGGTTCCGTCCTTAGTCCGTTTCTGTTCAGTGTAATATTGGACGTATTGTCAGACAGCATCAGAGACTCGCATGAGCAGCCTTCATAGCTGTTGATGTATGCTAATGATTGTGATTGTGATGATTGTGATTTTGATTTTGATTTTGATTGTGGTTGTGATTGTGATTGTGATATAGAATGTGATTGTGATTGTGATTGTTTAACACAAAATCATACACATACACATTAACATACATTTACACATACACATTGTTACTTTGACCACCAGGATGCGGGATGAGACGAAACACATTGGTTGTAGTATGTAGGTATAATTTGGTAGAACAAGGGAGAAATAATTCACTGCAATTCCTTAAATAGATATATGCAGCGCCATCTAGTTAACCGCGTTAGAATAACTTGGGTCTGCCAATCCAAACTACTACTGAATCGGCCAATACTAGATTGTGTCAAATGATTCGAATGATTAAGGATAGATGTCGCTATGTTTATTGCAAGAATTGTGTATCGATAATAATAGATGGCGATGCTGTGTTAACACACATAAACATACACATACACATAGTGGATCCTGCGATCTTTACTAGGTCGTCCGTCCATCTTGTCGATGGATGTCTAACGCTGCGCCTTTGGTCGAAGGGTCTCCAATCTAGGACTTTTCTGCCCCAACGGCCATCAGTTCAACGCGCTATGTGCCCTGCCCACTGCTACTTGCATGAGCTTAGTGATTCGGGCTATATCCGTTACCTTAGTTCTTCTACGTATCTCCTCGTTTCTGATTCGATCTCGTACAGAAACACCGAGCATAGCCCCTTCGATCGCTCATTAGGTAGGTCCAACGTTGAGAAAGAGGTCAATCGACTAATCCAACTCGGCTGGGCAGCGTTCGGGAAACTGAGCGTCTTCTCGTCTCAATTAACTCAGTGTCTGAAGACGAAAGTCTTGAACCGGTGTGTGTTACTAACTAGTGATGACATACGGATCCGAAACGTTGTCTCTAACTATGGACCTCATAAAAAAGCTCAAAGAGGAGTAACGTTTTGAAAATTAATACACAGAACGTCAACGATTGGTGCCAAGTAGCCTAATCAAGATTTTAGTATTTTTCAAATCAAATCAATTTATTGTGGAAGAACTTATGTACCTAAGTTCTTCATAAAAATTACGTCTCACTGTGACCTGTCTGTATTCTCCATGATATAACCTCCCTTTTTTATGTCGTCAAAATAAGGGAAATATTCACCAACCCATTGCTTCTTTGGTTGTGATTAGGCATCTAAGTGATCTCAAATTTATTTCCTTTATCGCCCTGTATTTACAGTATTGGTATATTCATATTCATACACATCTTTTTGAGCCATGTCATGTTTAAGTAATTAAAAACGGTGTTTGACTTGACCTACATGTAATACCTCTATAAAGTTAATTGAATATTGAAAACGTAAACGGAAAATAAATCAAAGAAAAGACATCAGAGTTGCACCCAGTTTTCTTAGCTAGTAATTATTGCTACAGGGGAAAGGGCAAAAGGGTGAGGAAAAGGGGAGGGGGTGAACTTTTTTAATGAATATAAATTAACATTGAGCAAACAAAGACATGATAGGTACTTTTAATCTATCTTAATATATCAAAGTTCCAGACCGCATTATGAGGTACATTGTTTTGTTTTAAGATTAGAGTTTACACTCGAGCAGCAGCAAAACTTCATCTTAATGTATATGACTATAACTAAACAATAAGGTCACCTCGTTCTAAGTGATATAAATAAATATAAATATGCGCCAGACAACACACCAATTGTCTGGTTTCGTGGTAAGGAATGATTTTTCTTTTGTTACGAAGTACCAGACAACGACTATGACGGGGGCGTCTTCCATAAATACTTAAGTACATATGACATCCATGACTTAGGTACAAATAATGATCGTGCTCATCAAACAAACAAAAAGGGGCAATACCCTTGCGGGATTCGATCCCGCGACGGCCGGCGTAATAGTCAGGAGCGCAATATCGTCAAGTGATATATTTAAAGAGCCGATTCAGCACAATATTCAAATTAATCATTTTTGTAGGAACCACTTTAGGTTTTATCTTTTTTAACGCGTAGGCTGCGTGACCTCATCAATGTTGCAGGCTTACTCTCACAATATCCGAAGGTAATATTGTTACAAATATTTTAACAATCGGTTACGATGAAGAAAGCCAATTTATAGTAGATTTTTGTTTTTATAGTGTTTTGTCAGTATACAAACTTAATAATATATATTGCACTTGTAAAAAGCAACCGTAACTCTGTGACAGACGAGGAATCGAACCCCGTGTCTTACGCTATCCGGGCGTATGCCTATACCACTCGGCCACCGTCACATTAACAAGCCTGTTGAAATTTGCAAGTGCTTTTTAACGCGTAGGCTGCTTTTTACAAACAAAAATCAACTATGATATACATATATTTTTTTCAGATCAAATTTTTTTTATTATTGAAGGTTAAGATTAGAGGAAAATAAGGTTTGGGCATTGATTTGAGAGATGCCAACCTGATGACGTATATAACTTTTTAAATTGACAGATTTTAGTTTTAAAAAATAAAACAATTATAATCTCAATTTTTCAAAAAAAAAGTTTCCTGTTTCTATTTTATAATTTAACAGTGTAATACAACAAAGACACTGTTAAACTATCACTCAAAACGATTTGACCTTATATTAAACATATAAACATACAGGTCAAACTCAGAACCACCCTTTTTTAAATTGGTTAATAGTTCATAGAGGAAACTTAGATAATCTTTTTAAGTAGATTAGATTAAAATTTGTGTTTTTATTAGATTCATTGAACTCTTTACACTAAAAATAAACAAATATTAAACTTATTGTTGATACATTAAATCTTTATACGCACTCGTAGATATTTTAATATGGTAAAGGAAACTGACCTTTTACAATATAAATGTTAGACAACCTAACCAATTATAAAACATGCAGGTAAAGCATAGGTTTTAATAAGAAATTTAGCAATTACTAAAAAAAAAGAATTAAAAAAAGAAAATTTTTGCTCAAAAAATACATTTTATTTCTGTATAGTTGGCAATTTTTTTACGGCTTTAAATTTTATGAGGACGCCTGACCATCTACGATCATCGTTAAGTTTAATTCATTGTTACAATCCAATTAATTTGAATGAAACAAGGTTTTATTTACACGAAGGTAGTAGGGAACAAAAACTTTAAAAAATCCATAAAAAATAGCGATTTTTTTTTCGATTTTTTAAATATGTTTTCCGTCGATAAAATTAAGCATAGAATGCCATATTTCAATATGTGCACTTTATGAAGTCTCACACTGTATACTTTAAATCAACTCTTTAATAACCGTAACCCGTCAAATAACGTAATTTCGGGCAACCTACCATCTTCCTACCGTCCAGGTAAGAACAACTCTTTCGTCACTGCGTGTCGTGTGGGACGCAAATCGACTGAATATAAAGCGGCGGCCGCTACGACGCGCGGCACTGCTACGGAACGACAGCTACGACACGCGCCGCTACACGGACGGCTCTCACAGGTATGTGAAAAGGATTTTTTATTAAATATCGCAGCCGATAATCACCGCTTCTTTGCCGTATGGAACGGCGTTGGTTTTGAATAGGTAGGTCGCAAGTTATTTTTTAGTCATGTATGTTTTTTTTTATAATTTGTTATTGTTCATATAAATATTAGGTATTAGTGTTACACAATTGTGGACAAGTTTGTTAGATACAATATCTTCGAAAAGAAGATGTACTTAACTACGAAAAATAAGAATATTAGTGTAATGTAATGATAAAAACTATAAGATAATGTCACATAAACTGCTAATAGTAACTGGTTGATAACTCAATATACAATTCATAATAATTTGTAAAAAAAAAATACTTACTTTCAAGTTACGCACATTAGTCTCAGATAAAAATAATTTTGTATAATCGGCTGCAATGTATGCAGCTTTTTTCTAAGCATAATATTATGTATAAATAAAATATTATTTTTTAGGGTTCCGTAGTCAAACCCTTATAGCTTTGTCATGTCCGTCTGTCCGTCAAAAAATATTATTATCTCCTCGCCAAAGTGGTAAAATAAAATTTACGAAAATATTATTCTCTTGCCTAAACCTTCATGTGGGATATCGTTGAATATGTTTTTTAACCTGTTTCTGTGACCAACCATAGCATAGATGATAAATTAGGAAGATCAACTATCACGGCTATGATAGGTACAAGTAAAAAAGTGGTAGGTAGACCATAAACTTGAAGCAAAGTTAATTAATTTCACACACAAAACGAGTTAAGATATGGAACTGAAACTGTCGTCAAATATCGATTTTGATTGGTTCTTATAGCTGCAAAAAAACAAAACTGAGAGTCAGCGCCATAAAAAAAAACGGTTTTGTCTTGTTTATTTCGGATATTTTGTTATTTCAAGAGTATCAAAACCTTATGGGCAATTTGCGTTCATCTAGATTATGTCTTACGGGATATGTTAGGAAATTAAAAATGCTTGCATACACGGAACCTTTTGTGCGCGAATCCAACTTGCACTTGCCTGGTTTTGTAACGATTATGTACCTGTTTTGAAGAAAAATAAGTTATCCAAATCAATTAAACATTGGTTATGCACTTAGTTTACAAACTGTTAATCTAAGTTTCCTCTTAATCAGTAAGTCTTCATTTTAAATGAAGTGTTGGTGTTCCATTACTATAATTAAATAGGAGATAGTAGACTGCTACACTGTAGCCCAACGCGTTGAAATCTTTTAGTCCCAAATTTTTGAAATAAATTAAATGTAAAAATACATAACACATATCAAATTACATTATAGGACTCAATAGACTTGTGTATGTGTGTGTATATTTTGTTACTTAAGTTTAAAAAACTATCAGCTTCATGTAACCTAAAGATAAGTGGGTATCTAATATTAGTTCAACGTCGCGTTAGGTAATAGTATGATGACAAATAATTATTGAAAAAGTACTATTGTGAAAAAAGATCACAATGTTTTCTTTGAACCCAATCAGTCGCACAGTGAATGGTGCTATAAAAATTAACCGCGCCGCTATTCTCATTTTATTGTCCATCGCAAAAAGAAACGTCTCGATCAATGCAGCATAATAAAATTAAAATAGATTGAGCAAAAAACAACAGTGGAATGTTTCATTTTTGTTACTTTGAAAAGTAGTGGCCAGTAGTTAGTAGGTAAAATGAGTGACACCCTTAAATAGTTTTTCTAATTTCTAACATTCTTAAAATTAAAAGTTATTTTGATCAAGTGCGAATTCCATGACCTATTGTCTTAAACCACGATTATTGAACTCTAGAAATGTTAACAAGCCTCACGGATCAATAGGACGCCGGCGGGCCCGTAAACAAAAGAACGTATAAACACATCCGTATGTGATCAATTTATCATCTCCGATGGCCGTAGGTCGCATTATGAATAGTCCTAAGCAGTAATCCAATATATTTCGAAAGACATACGAAAACAAGTAATTATTTTGCTACGTATCAATTAAGTGCTTAAATTGTTCTATTTATCCATGAAGGAAGTACAAACTTCTCAAATATCGTCTGTGATTGTGACCATTAATTTTAGAAAAAATTTGGTCGTTTAGTATTGCTATAGTGTAACCGTTTCATTAGTGTCCACTTGCAGCACACTTGCAGGTCTTTAGTGAATTTTATCTTCGGCTTCTTTTTTACGGCGAGAAGCCTTTCCGGGCGAAGGAAACTACACTTCCGAGGAAAAAACTGCCTGCGGGAAAATGTTAGAAAAGCTAACTTAGATTGTTATTGTGCCTACACTACAGTTCATCTATTTTAGCTAGGTTGAATTAGAACATTTCGTATGAAGCAATGTTGTATTATATAAACCAAAATATCAAACGGATATATCAAAGTAACCCCTGGTTATATTTTGTTCCCATATCGCAATTTTTAGGATTCCGTAGCCAAATGGCAAAAAAACGGGACCGTTATAGTTTCGTCAAGACTGTCTGTCCATCCGTATGTCACAGCCACTTTATTTCGAAACTATAACCGTCACACAGCTGAAACTTGGTAGGATACCTACCTACCTATTTTGGTTAACCGACTCAGACATAAAAAGTTAAAAAAAAAAACATTTAAAGGGGAGGCTCAACATGAAACTAAAACCTAATTTTCTTTTTACTTCAACCTTTGCGTGAGGTGTGTCTATGGATAGGTCTTTTAAAATGACATTGAGGTTCCTAAAACTATTTTTTCTAGAAAAGTTAGGCGTTTCCAAAGTGGTAAAATGGACAATGAAATACATGATGCAGATTTCAAAGGAAATTGGTTTGAACGAGATCAAACTAGTAGTTTTTAGATTTAGCACATTTTCATTAACCGCAAATAAAGCTTTGTCTTTCATACAAATACTATGGAAAACAAAGTTATTTTTGGTGTCAAAAAATGTTGTGATGTTTTCGCTAATTGGATGTTAGTGGACACCGAATTCAATTTTAAGTGGCACGGAACTCTCAGTGCGCGGGTCCGACTCGCACTTGGCCGGTGTTTATATTTGGGAGTAGGTGTATTGAGGTCTGAGGTTCGTCTGTCAGACGGAATAGTTGGAACTTCTTGATAGAAGTATTTTTTTTTAAAACGGAATGAAAAATGATCCTTACAATATTTTGACAACAAATAATTGGTGGGGCTCATGAACAATCGAATTATGAATCTTAATTTTTGTTATATAACGTTTAATTTTAATTATCGTTTAACATTTACAAAATTAATGTTTTGGTAATCCTAAACCCTAAATAAATAAATTGTAACCTGATATTTTTCAATGTTCGAATGTTGTCTAAACGCCCTAAGCCCTAAAATAACATAATACAATTAGCTTAGTAAAACATAATGCAAATCGGGTAACATTTACTTTAAGTTGGTAACATACCCTAACTGTTGCTGTGAGCAACTTCCTTATATTGGTATGAGTAACACTGAAATTTTGATAAATGTCAAGAATATAAGATAAGATATAAGATAAGGGTTCGAATCCCGCAAGGGGCAAATGTTTGTGTGATGAGCACGAACATTTGTACCTAAGTCATGGATGTTTATATGTATTTAAGTATTTACGGGAGACGCCCCCGTCATTATCGTTGTCTGGTATTCGTAGCACAAGGAAGAAGATTCCTTGTTGGTGTGTTGTCTGGCGCATATTTATTTAAAAATAAAAAATTAAAAAAAAATATATGTGAATTGCGGGAGTTTAAATAGAAAAAAAAATGTGAAGAGAAAACAGATTTTAAGCACTAAAACCGGCCCAGTGCGATTTGGACTCACGCACGTGTTATGTTCGTAGGTATCCGGGGGTTATAAATGAGACGCGTGCGTACCCAACACCTCCACCCTTATTTCTTAACAATTTAGTAACAGCGTTCTTGCAAACTTATATAAACTTAATTATCTACTTACATACTAACTTAGGTAACAAACATACATAGAGGCAGTTATTCGAAACCGAACCGGACCGGAGGATGCCGTTCCCTGATCGGGTACCTACGCGGCGCTTGCGGCGCGGACGTATGCGGGGCCGGTGCCGCCTGGCTCGCGGCCGGAGCCCCGCCAGCCCCGGAGCACCCCGCGGGGCCACCCGCCGGCAACCAAACCCAACTCGGATTGATCTTATTCTTGCTTATTACCTTACTGTCCTGTGCAGATCTTCCACATATTTTTAGCTGATCAATATGTCTATGAATACATCTACCATCTTCTAAAATAATACGGTAGTCAGTCTCTCCTAACTTTTCTAACACCCTACCTTTTTTCCATTGTATATCATCATTATAGTTTTTGAACCAAATTTCTTCTCCTATCTTAATTTCCCTACTCACTCCTCCCGCATTATTTTCTTGTTTTTCCTGCAAATTAATTATCCTTCTTTCTCGATCCGGCTTAAGACAATCTAACCTTGTGCGTAATGGTCTACCAAACAATAGTTTAGCCGGACTGTCCGCAGTAGTATTGTGAATAGTGTTTCTATATATTAATAAATATCTATATAAAGCAGTGTCTACATCTGTGCGGGTTAAAATTGCCTTTTTTATAACCTTTTTGCACACCTTCACCGCATTCTCTGCGGCCCCATTCGATGAAGGGTGATACGGAGCACTAAATGTGTGATCTATTCCATTGTTACTACAAAACTGTTCAAAATCTAAGCTCGAAAAAGGTGGCCCGTTGTCACTTACTATTTGTTTTGGTAAACCAAACCTAGCAAAGGTTTCTCTTAACTTTTCTATAACTTTACTCGCATTAGTACAACTCATTTTGAAACATTCAATCCATTTAGACGTTGCGTCAATCATAATAAGAAATTTCATACCTGCAATCGGTCCTAAAAAATCTAAATGTATTCTAGACCAGGGTCTGGCCGGCCACGGCCACGACCGCGGAACGTGTGCCGGCGGCGCGTTGCTGACTACCGCGCAGGCCTCACAGGCTTTACATTGTTGTTCGATTGCCTCGTCTAGGCCAGGCCACCACACATAGCTCCTGGCCAGACTCTTCATTTTAACTATTCCTGTGTGAGTGTCATGTAATTCTCTTAAGACTTTATTTCTGCAGGTATTAGGAATTACTACACGATGTCCCCACATTACACAACCCATTTCTAAATATAATTCGGACTTTCTATTGAAATATGGTTTAAGTTCTTTTATATCACAACTAATAGGCCAGCCATCTTGAATATAACTCATGATCCTACTTAACCACTGATCCTTCTGTGTTTCTTTCCTCAAAGTATCATTAGATAATAATAAAGCTTCAGTAGCAAAGTGTAAGTATGTCTGTTCAATATCCCTATCTCCTGTACTATCACAATTTTCCTTGTGTGTAGCTATCAAACGTGACAGCGCGTCTGCTGTATTTTCCTCAGACTTAATATACTCTATAACAAAATCGTAAGCCGATAATATAATAGCCCAACGTTGTAATCTACTCGCAGTCATACTCGGTACGCCCAAATTCGGACCGAATATGCTTACAAGAGGCTTATGGTCTGTCCGTAGCGTAAATTTCCTACCATAAATATACTGATGGAATTTCTTTACTGCAAACACTATCGCCAGAGCCTCTTTGTGTATCTGACTGTAGTTAAGTTCGGACGGCGTGAGCGCGCGCGACGCAAAGACTACGACTCGTTCATGCCCGTCCGGCCCGCGCTGCGCCAGCACGGCGCCGAGCCCGCGCGGGCCCGCGTCGCACGTCACCACCACGTCCAGCGCTGGGTCGTAGTGCGCCAAAACCTCCGTACTCTTCAACAGTCCTTTAACACGCTCAAAAACCTGCTGTTCCTTAATACCCCATGACCATTTACTATTTTTCTTTAATAAGTCAAACAAAGGCGCGACATAAAGGCTTAAATTGTGTACGAATTTGCCATAAAAATTTACCATTCCTAGAAACGATCTTAACTCTGACACGGTTTTGGGAGCGGCCATCTGAATTATTGGTTCTAACTTATCTGGGTCTACGCTCACCCCGTTTCTATTGATAACATATCCTAAATATTTGACTTGGTTCGAAAAGAAATCGCATTTTTGTTTCTTTACTCTTAACCCATGATCCCTTAGTATTTGAAAAACTTTTTCTATAGTTTCGGCGTGGCTGGCGCCGCATTTATTAAAAATTAAAATATCATCAAGGAACACAGTCACATTCGGTACTCCTTTGAACAAGTTAGTCATTATTCGTTGAAATATACCTGGGCTAGACGCTAACCCATACACTAATCTCTTATATTTGAACAATCCCTTGTGTGTATTTATAACTGTTAAACTTGTACAGTCGTTTTCTTTACTGTCATCCAAAACAATTTGATTGTATGCTTGTGATAAATCAATCTTTGTGAAATACTGACTACCGCTTAATTGTGAAAGCAAATCATCAATTTTTGGTACGGGATATTTATCGACCAACAGTACTTTATTCAAAGTTGTTTTAAAATCTGCACAAAGACGTAAAGAACCATCCGGTTTGTGTACGATTACCAGCGGGGTAGCCCAGTCGGAGTGCTCCACGGGCTCGATGACTCCGGCAGCCAGCATGGCGTCGAGCTCGGCGTCGACGCGCTCCCGCAGCGCGTACGGCAGCGGCCGCGCGCGACAGAACACCGGCTCCGCCCCCGCCCGCAGCCGCAAGTGAGCTCGCCTTCCCGTGAAACACCCCAGTCCGGATTCAAAAACGTCCTTATATCTGGAATTGAGATTTACAATATATTCATTTTTATTCCAACCTTCCAAATCATCTATTTTATTTATACAAATTTTTGGCACTGTCATTTCCAATTCTGCTAACCACTGTCTACCTAAAAGGCTAGTTATACCTTGATCAATTACATATAAATGTAATTGTCGTTTAACACCTTTATATTCGACCAAAACTTTTATGAAACCAAGCGGTCTTATACAAGTTCCATCATAAAACTTTAAAACTAATTGACACGGCTGTAACGGTAAATGAATGAAATTCGCTTGATACATTTGTTTATTAATACAAGAAAGTGCCGATCCCGTGTCAATCTCCATATTTATTAAGTGTTTATCTACTTTTATAGAAACGCTCACCGGTTTATATCGGGCTAACGACATTTGATACATAGGTTCCTCATCCTGGTCTTCGGTCGATGGTTCCCCTTCCGTGTCACCATTGATATCACCTTGTCGTTTTCCGCCGCCCCGCGAGTCAACCTGACCCGCCACCGCCATTTTGTCCTCTGCACTTTGTTGTCCCAAGTAGAATTGCCTTGCACCGCCTCGCACTGCGCCTCGATAAGCGCGCTGAGCACCCCCTCTGCCTCCGCCACCCGCGGACGCCCTCCGACCGTTACCGGTCATTTTACCATCACCGCCGCCTACCTCTTTGTACGAGCACATCCGACGTAAATGACCTACGTTTTTGCAACGACTGCAAACATAGTCTTTAAATTTACAGGTTTCCACTGTATGTCGAAAATCGCCACACGCCATACAGCCGGATAACTTTGCCTCCGGTTTAAATCTGCGCACGAAGTTAACGCTGCTGGTACTTTCCACCGCTAATGCATCGCGCTCTGCCGCTTCTAAAGACAGCGCGATCGTTGTTGCCGTAGAAAAAGTCAAACTTTTCTCCACAAATAACCGTTGCCTAATGCCGTCACTGCTTAGTCCGCACACAAACTGATCCCGCATGTTATTGTCTAACTCCGTACCGAATTCACAAAAACGAGACATTTTTTTCAATTGTTCAACAAACTGAGCGATCGTTTGACCTTGACACTGTCTATATTGCCTGAATTTAAACCGCTCGGCTAACATCGACGGCGTTGGCTGTAAATGCTGTGTCATCAATTCCACCACTTCACTAAATGTCTTCTCCGCCGGTTTTTTAGGGCAACACAAATTAACCATGAGTTCATACGCGGTTTCACCCACAATCGAAATCAACGTCGGTAACTTTAACTTTTCTTCAACATCATTCACGAGAAAGTGCATTTGCAGACGATCACAATATGACTGCCAATTCCCACTGTCCACGTTAAATTCACCTAACTTTCCGGCAGACATTTTGAATGTGAAATCCCATCCTCGTCGCCACTGTTATGTTCGTAGGTATCCGGGGGTTATAAATGAGACGCGTGCGTACCCAACAGCACGAAGGGTTCCGTACCATTGACTAGCTAGAAACAACATAGATGAATATTTCAAGTGCCTACCTGTTGCCATAATTGATCAAGCAAAAGGGCAAAAAAACACTTTTGTTGTATGGGAGCCCCTCTTAATTAATTTGTAGTGTAATAGCGGCAACAGAAAATAAAGCCTCTTATTTTTTAAGTTAAAGTTTTAAGATAGTGAAAACATTGTGTAAATCATTATGTAAATTCTTGGCCATAAAACTTTTCAAATTTCAATTTTAAGAAATACATAATTTGTGAAAATTTCAACTGTGTAGCTATCGCGGTTCTTGAGATACCACGTGTTACTTTTGCCTTATTTCTTGTCAATTCATTAACGAACGATACATTTGGTGTAGCGGTAAGCGGTCATGACTATGTGCGAAGCGGCACTCGCGGGTTGATTTACGAGCCTTTTTTTTAATCATTCGCTTCAAGATGGCGCGTGATTTTCGTTCGACAACGAGTTATTTTCCTTTACTTTTAATTCATCTTCGAAAGATCAGCAGATGTATGGTGATGATCACGAACATTTGTACCTAAGTCATGGATGTTATTATTTAAGTATTTAAGGGATACGCCCCCGTCATTCATATCATAATCGTTGTCTGGTAGTATTCGTAATCGTAACACAAGGAAGATAAGTACCTACTTCAAAACCAAGACAATTGTGTAGTCTGGCGCATATTTATTTATTGTATCATGTCACCAGGAAGTCAACACAGTGGTCGTAAGCGATGCGCGGGCGAGAGGGCGCTCGTCGCGCGCTCGTGTGCGCGTGCGCGTGCTGGCTGGCGCTGTGCGTGGCGGCGGACGACGCGGTCGACAAGCGCGCTGAGAGTGAGTTCACCGAGCTACGTTTGTAACTGTGTGCTGTTACAAAGTATTCACAAATGCTTATTGTAAGATCAAATCCGCAGGAATGTCGCATTTTCACTTGACAGTGATAAAAATTATATAAGCTAGGAAAAGTGCACTTATGCGGTCTGGAGTCGATCTATTCGTTTCATTGACAAGTCATTTGTTTTGCCGCCGGCACAGCTGTCTTGCCGCGGCTGCAAAAACATAGGTACTATCTGCAATGTCTAATGTGCATACCTACGTATGCTGATTCAGCAGAATCATGTCACATGGAAACTTCGTCTGCGTTGAAAGTGAAAGTTACAGAAACGCGCAATGAAGTGTACCTACTCTGTCTGATGATTTTCCGCGACACGCAGGACATAGCTCAATGACCCGGGCATAAGACCGCCAGTCATGGAAGAAATAAGAGGAGGCCTACGTCCAAGACTGGACACAATTGGGTAGTTTCCTGCAATCACCAATATTTCCTCGACCCCCATATTATAAGAATTTGCAATATTTTAGGCCTACCTTTCATACTACATTCTTATTAATTTGCACAACGCATTTTTTATAGTTCTGTAAACAGTAAAGAGTGCGTCAGTTGAATACAGAAAACTATGACGTCATAGTTTTAAATCGCCATAGTAAATCTATGATAATGTTGCGTTTTTGACAATTAAAAAAAGTAACGTCAACGAAATAATGTGTATGTTTCGCGCAGTGTCCCCGATGCCCTTCGTGCTCGGCTCGCGGTACGGGCGCTCGCAGCCGCGGATGATTGCACCGAGGAATGACAGGTGAGCACACTTCTTCTCGTAATGTGGACTGCACAATACCTGCATGATTTGAGTTACGAGACGTCAGACTAGACATGTGTTAGTGACGTTACCAAGTTTAATAGGTTAGAATATTATTTTAACACTCAGTGGTATTTTTAATCTCATAAGACTAAACAATAAACCTTAAATTCCGCACGAGTGGGATTTGAACCCACGACCTCTGGAGAACCGGTCCAACCCACCGAGCCACCGTACAGTTAATCCTCTCGTGCGAATTAATATTTCAATAGTTAATTACCACCTCCACTGGTAGAAGTGCCCCATAGATATTAGATATTATCATCTAAAGATAAGCAAATGCCTGCCTTGGCATTCTAAGTAAAGTCTGACCCTAACAGATAGAATACCTCTGTATAGGTAATCCGCTTTATTGAGACTTCGCCTGCGGTGCTGCATGGATACACCCGCCCGCGCCCCGGATGCACCGCGCTCTCGCCTCCCCTATACTTTTACACTTACTTAAGGATCATCTATTAAATACGCAGATGTTCCCTAGCCTCGATATCCTTTGGAAGGTTTCAAGAAGAGGGTGATTAGGGGTGAGAGAGTTGCCAAGGCTGTTTATTCTGATTCTTGAAAAACAATATTGATCTGGTCCTTGGTGGCACAGACTTCCGTGACAGGGATCCGCGGATAGAGATGTTAGGGTTCACTGAGAGTAGCAGAAGATTTCAACATGATCAAACTCTGACGGCCCTTCATTTGCCTGTTATGCATACACCCTGTATAGTAAAGTAATATCTTTGACGTCAGGTTCTTTATGGGCAGCCGCTACGGCAAGCGCTCGGAGCCGGCGTTACCGAGAGCTGCGCGGGCGCTGCTTTGCGAGTACACCGGCGTGTACCAGCTGTACCGCTGCGCCGCGACGCCCGAGGCGCCTCGGAGTCCGCCCGAGAGTAAACCTTTGAGATATACCGGGTAAGGACACTAAAATGATATTCAATTCTCTAGCAAACAAAACTAGACACACTACATAAGCTTTAATAGTGGTCCCTATAACCATATATACAAGTTTCGAAACTACCGATTTTGAAAGAACCATAAGCTCATAAACTGAAAGCAACCCATTGCATTTCTTAACCAAACATAATGGACACTTTTTTCCCACCCCAGGAGACTAGAAGACACCAGAGAGCAGGACAGCGCGGAGTGAAACACGAGACGCAGTGGCAGCGCACCCAACCATCCTTCTCACAACTTGCACTAGCCACATTACGCTCACAATGCCTAGTGGTGTCAGTAACTGAAAGTGGATTTATAATATTTCAATAATCATTGTAACAAATAAAAAGAAGGTACGTTCGGTGTCTAAGGAGGGTTTTACGGGGGTTGTATGTTAAAAGTTGCAAAAACAAAATAGTCCACTATTAAGTACCCATATGTACATGATTCGCTAGTGAACCACAGACACAGCGCTTAAAAAATAGGTTCTGTATCATTCGCGTTCATGAACGACATTAATTTGTTTGCAGATAAAATGCTGTACGTTTGTATAAAGAAATAAATCCCAATTTCCAGTAATCAGTCAGGTATCGAACGAATGCCGAGAGTCGCATAACAATGGAATTTTTATTGTGTCTCGTTTACGCATACTTGACGAGTTAAAGAGTCCATATCAGTTACTGACCATCACTGAATGATTCTGACTACTTATATCTCTAGAAGGTGACTGAACGTACTAGACAGGAGTTAGCATAGTTTAGCTTTAAGTACTTGCGGTCTCTCTTCGCACTAAAACTTGGGTACCGTGTTCGAGGTTTATTTCTAGCTCAACGGAAGAAACTCACAATATACTTCTGAAACTGAACTGAAACTTCCCTATCTTTGACACATTTCTTACACATTTTCTGTTAAAATTTAAAACTTCAAATGAGCACTCTCTCAGCGGCTAAACTATAAGTATTCGAGGAAAATGATCGATACGGTTGTGTAAGGTTCACAGAAATACGATGACGTCACTACGCTAATCCTGAATTTAGAAGACGAAAGTAATGGGCCAAAAATAATAAGTTTGTTTTATTTGAAAGATCCTGAAGATTAATTAAAAGTTTGATGAATTCGATTATTGAGTCTGAAACTGATTATAACAAAGAATTAATTAATGTAACCAAATAACATGCAAAACAGTTGCTTGTATTTAATTATTGACTTGTTAACTAGTTAAAAGCGATAGAGTAGTTGCAGAAACAGTATTCAACTTTGAAAGTTGTTTACTTTATTTACAAAGCTACATAAGGTAAGCGTTTTTCGATTGTAATTTTTTTTTGGAAATTAAAATTATTTCACCCGTGTCAAGCTGGGGCGGGTTGATAATAAATGTTTTTTTAAACTTCACTATTTATTTTTGTTGCAACTGGGTAGATGGACGTGTATGTTTTATAGAGTTATTTAATAGATTAAATTGACCATCTTTTCGTGCTGTTGGTTAGTAATAAACCTCTGTCAAAGTACCAGGCTATCATGGCGACGAGAGAGCGGCAAGAGATTCGTTTCGCGTCGAACTAAAGGCTGGGGCTCGACGCGGCACGAACGGCCGTCGGGGTGCACAAAGGGACAATACAAGATAATGTAACGATTGATTGTGACTTTATTAACACGTTCCGGGACAGTGAACGCCTACCTAGTGTACCCATTAGTGAAATCAATAAAACATCTATTGTGTCCGGAATAGTGTCCCGGAACGTGTTAAAGATTGCTTAACTACTTACGGTAAAATGTATGTAACGTTAATTAAAGTTATTGCAAAGTGCTGGTCTTAGAAATAATCTAAAAAATATGATCTGGATATTTTGAGTGACTATCACATGTAAAAATGTAATGGAAAATTGCAAAAAGATGGTTGGAAATGTCAATTTGGTTTTAGTATTACTTATCGTAAAGATTGTTTGAAAAACCCATTCTTCTACTAATCTATGTGATGTGCATTTCGATGGCCTGATGTATGTATGTAATTAAGGAAATGTTATAATAATATATTGTTAAAAGTATACGTATTTAATACGAGTATCAATAAAATGATTTGAAATATTAAAGCTGATTGTTTTTTATCATTATATTCTAATGTTTGTATGCATGCATGCCAATATTTCTCACCAAATTAAGTCTTTTAAATGTTTCTAAAATCCAGAATGGTCAGTTTCAAGTCATTAATGAAGTACCTGAATAAAGTAAGTATTTTTCTGAAATTAATTACTTATCTGAAAAATACAAAACAATTTTATTAGAAACACTTTTTATAGGTTTTCCGGATACATATTTAACGCAAGGGAAATCCAAAATAAATTTTATTTCATGCAAAAACTTGATCATTTTTATATAATTTCTTAACCAATCACTTTGTAGGGTACTGAAATTTGCAAATTTAAAATTATTTACTTGTTGTAAATAATTTTGTTCCAATTTAACTTATCAAAGTTATTTGGGATTAAAAGATGTGTGTGGAAAAGTGTTTTGTTCGAAACTAGCCGTTATTACAACTGCATAAGACACCGCAGTGTTTGCCTTACGTGCTGTTGTCCGTACTCAGCTGGAAGTAGAATCAAATAGGAATTAATAGAATACTTTTAGGATCTTTTGACAATGATTAATTGTCACAATTTACATAAATGTTAACAAACATAAGTGTCATTTCATGACCTAAATTGCAATAAAGATTTTGAATTTGAATTTGAAACTGCGTAGTGGGCTGTACCGAACAAAGACCATAGACGACTACAAACATTCTTTCTTGGCAGTTAAAACAAGTAGGACCAATCTTTTACCTATAAATCTTATGCACCTATATACAGAAAAGTAAGTCGATTAGTTGTACACCACTTTTACTTGAGACCGGGTGGACCGATTTTCATGAGTTTTACTTTGTTGGGTTCAAAATCAACGAGACGAACAAAGCTTCAAACAAGTATAATATCAAACTCCATACAAACTATGACATAATTATAGTTATAGTTAGGTTAAAGTTATATGGTGCAACCGAGCCTTTGATGATGCTACTTATTAATGAAAACTTACAAAAAACTAAGTACCTACACTAAAAGTCTTAAAAAACTTTTGAAAGGACTCCATTTTAGGCAAACCATTTCTTTTTGGAGTATTATTAGTTAGACTTTATTAAAAGAAAGTACAAACTTACTTACTCTTTTTATGAAAGTTAATTTTATTTGCAAATTTTTAGTAACTAAGGGTCAATTTCAACAAAGTCGATTTTTTTATCACTTCGGTGAACTTTTTTATTTTTAACATTTTTCGAATTCAAACTATGGTTTATGATACTTCTTGATGTTGTTTAGATCAATACGTAACGCCATCAAAATAT
Source organism: Pyrausta aurata (assembly GCA_963584085.1). Classification (NCBI taxonomy): domain Eukaryota; kingdom Metazoa; phylum Arthropoda; class Insecta; order Lepidoptera; family Crambidae; genus Pyrausta; species Pyrausta aurata. Next base: position 22,234 of record CAUZXH010000063.1, on the reverse strand, counting down.
CTTGATAAACTAAAAAGATACATTACTTCAAAGTTTTGATGCCACCGAAATGAAAAAACGATTCATCGAAATGAAATTTCTCGCCCACCGAAATGACAAAACTTATCCACCCACCGAAAACCTTTAACAAAATTACTTCTATACACTAAAACACGTGGTTCGTCGTGACTGCATCCGAGCGTTTTGATTTCACTCCATTCCCGTAGGTCGTAGCGTGATGTTTTCCGGTATGTAGAAGTATCCCGTATGTAGAAGTTAACCTTCTTTCAGGACTCATATATTATTATAACGGAAAAACAGCAATTCTCCCCGCGAAATTTAAGCGCCGTGCGCTACACACAATACGGGTAATAAACTCGCATCGCAAAATAAACAAGTAAAAAAAGTATTTGTATTAACAGTAGTCGAAAACCCATCACTAGATGACAATTTGGTAGATTTTCTAATGTACACAACTTGAAAAGGACATAACTTACATTTTTTTATATATTTTCTAATGACTGTCATTGTCTAGCCTATCACCTATTTTAGGCTAGACCTCTATTTAAAGGACACCAAGTATAGCCAATAACCTTTTCCGATAAATGAGCTATCTAACCCTTTTTTTAAATCGGAGCAGTAGTTCCTGAGATTAGCGCGTTTAAAAAGTTTTCGAACAATACAACCCTGTTATTATAAGAAAAAGAGTAAACAGGCTTTTTCTGGGTGAGCTCGCTTCATCATCGTCCCTGTCTGTGCCTCGTCTGGTATAGTCTAGAGACAAAAGTAAATCCATATCATATTAAAAAAACTTTTTAGCTTAACAACACTACTAGCGGTCCTCTTCGACATTTTCTGTGCGTTTTGCCTTTACTCCGTTCCCGTAGGTTCCAGCGTGATGTTGGCATGCCTTAAAGCAGTTGCAAAACCTGAATCTGGTGCTTGGCTGCATGCTTTGCCGTCTCCACAGTTGGGTACGCTTCCCGACAACAATTCCTTAAGAATTGCAGTAGCTTTAAGACTGGGCAGCAAAGTTTGTGAACCTCTTCTCTGTATTTGTGGTGTGATGGTAGATGAAAACGGCCACCATGGACTGAGTTGCAAAAGATGTGCGGGGCGGTTCCCGAAGCACTATTCTATTATAGTTTATTTTTGTTTTTATAGTGTTTTGTCACCATACAAACTTAATTGCCCGGATTGCGTAAGACACGGGGTTCAATTCCTCGTCTGTTACAGGTTCACAGTTGCTTTTTACAAGTGCAATTTATACCATTCTATTAATGAATTTGTGCGTCGGGCCACGGTTTCCGTAAATATTCCTTGCGTCCTAGAGCCACCAGGCTTGTCCCGCATGGATGGTAAGAGACCAGATGACCTAACGTTGGTTCCATGGCGAAGAGGGCGTAGCCTCTTATGGGACGCAACAAGCGTGAGACAAATTTACTGAACCTGTTGAAGTTACAGTAGTTATGCCTGTTACTTCAGCAGGTTCAGCGGCGGAAAATGCTGCCAAGTTAAAACATACTAAGTATGCTGAGCTAAAGTCTGAGTATGATTTTGTTTCAATCGCTGTGGAGACGGCTGGGCCCTGGGGAGATGAGGCACGCGAGCTTTTCAAAGAGTTGGGACAACAACTGAGGGATAAGGGTAATGATCCCCACTCTGGCTGGTTCAACAGGTTTCCATTGCTATTCAACGAGGCAATGCTGCTTGCATAATGGGAACCTTTGGATCGGTCAGAGCGTAGAGTGGGAATCAATAGTAGTTATATGGAAATTTAAAGCGTCTTTTTTTCTGTGACATTTTGTAATAAAAGGACGACGCTTTTCGCTGAATGAATAATTTGTATCTTAATTATAGTTCATTATGTATTTCATTGTAATTTTCATTTAACACCTTAACGCGTTCATGAAGAAAGGGGCAGTAAGTTTTGTTTTTATATGATATAACAAAAAAATACAGTTTTCGCAATTATTCCTGTATCTGTACTATAAAATATGACATTGCTTTCTACAAATTTTAAGATTCTAAGTTCACGGGAAGTACCCTGTAGGTAGGTTTTGATTCCTTTTCGAGTGTTGAAAATTTGCGGAAATTTGCTGATATTTACGGCAATAACGGCTGTATCTTTTGATTGCGTTGGCTTAGAAGTTTGATTTTTTTAAAGCTTTAAGGGACCGCAGAGCTTTTGATTAAATTTTAGCTTGATACCTCCACGTGTTCCTGAGAAGAAGGGTAGGGACAGACAAACGGACGAACAACGAAGTGATCCTATAAGGGTTCCGTTTTTTACCTTTCAAGGTACAGAATCCTAAAAAAGAAGGCAAAACAAAAATATTCTTTCAAATTGAAGCAGTAGTTCCTGAGATTACCGCGTTCAAATAAAAAACAAACAAACAAACTCTTCAGCTGTATAATATAGTATAGATTTCACCGGAATGATATAATGAAGCCATCGAAATGAGAAAAAAAATCACCGATATGAACAATTTACGCACCGGAATTAATAAAATTCACCGAAATGATATTTTTTATCATTTCGCTGAATTTTGTTTCATTTCGGTGGTCAATCTAGGCCACCGAATCAACCGAAACGAAAACACCGATATTAAAATCAACGACATAATTTAACATAACAATAAAAGTTTTAAAGTCACAACGTTATTAATACCACACTAATAAACGTAGTTTGGGAAGGATACCATACCAATAAATATTTCATACATTTTATGGAGAATTGGATGACAATATATTCCAACCTGCGGAAATGAAAAATAAAATGTCCCATGTCACCGAAACTAACTACTTACTTTTTTGGCGGGAACACGGAGCAAGCGGCGCACGTCTATTTACTTTAAGCATTGAGGCGGTACTGGTATGTAGCGTTTTAGCGCGGGGGCAAGGAGCTAGAGTTGTCCCACGTAAAAATATTCTCGACAAACTAAAATTCACCGATATGAAAAGTCTTATTTGACCACATGCATTTTTACTTATAAGTCATTTAATTAAATAGGTTAAATTATAAAATTATTATGTGATAGTACTATAACTATTCACGATTTAAATGAAATAAGCAATAATACTAAATAACCAAAAGTTTTTACTATATAAGGGAAATTAAACAGAAAAATGGATTTGACCGCGCAACCGAAATGAAAAATATGGTGCTTTATCATTTTTTATTCCGAATTTAACGTAGTCCTAATCAAAAAATATTTATGGTCTCGTATACGGGATAACGCCTTCTATAAATAAAAAAATAGATAAGCCTCATTGTATCACTTTGCACTGCCGATTTCACTCATGCCGCGTAAAACTTGCTGTTGGGAAATTCACCCCTAAAAGAGGGGGAAGAGGTTGCACCTTTTGACTCTGTTCTTTAATAAGCTACAAAGTACCTACCATAAGTTCTGGCGTCATAATCACTGAACTCCTAAGCGTTAAGAAGTTCCACTATCAACTCAGCACCACAAAATAGTGACTATATCAGACGTAAAAACATGTCAAAATTGAGATACTAGTGCAAAAACACTATGCGTGCCTTTTAGATTTGAGGGTTTCCCTCGATTACAGACCCCATCATCAGATCCGGATTTATTTCAAATCGGTCCACAAATGTGAGATATGAGGTAACATATATTAAAAAAAAACATACAGTCGAATTGATAACCTCCTCCTCTTTGAATTCGGTTAAAAGCAGTTCTTCAATTAAATACTTTTCGGAAGGTAACGATAAACAAAGCATTTCATAATAACCAAACAAACGTATCCATAAGTTATCCGTATTTACATAGTTTTGTCTGTGGACATATGCGTCAGGAATAATAATAGGATCCTTATGTGATTAAACATACGCTTATTTAATTGCAAGGCATTGTTACCGTTATGTGTTACGAATAACAAATGAGAATTTGATGAACAAACTTCAGTTCTACGATACTTTTGCTTGTATGGACGAACGTACGGCTGTACGGTCTGAAACAGGAGCAAAAAAATTAATCAAATATTCTACAGAGTATACGTAGTTACGAGTACAATGTTTATCAAAATCACTAACACGATTTGTAGTATGACAATGTCAAGTTCTATGACTGATGCATGCAAGATGCAATTTCTTCTTTAATTTGTGATTTATACCAAGGGTCGTAGCCTTATAGATGCTAGGCTTCGATACGGCAGGTACTTTGGTACAGTGGCCAGCACATCAGACTATAAATTTTTGTTGAAAATTAGCCCTTATTCCAACAGCATAAGATACCGCAGTGTTTAGCTTGACGCGCTGTCGTCCGTACATATCTTCTAATTTGCAGTTGAACGTAGCTTTCGGACGAAGCCATGTCAAACCGTGGCATAACTGAAAGCGTGAATACTCTCCTTATTGAAATCGGTAAAAATGCTGTTCTTTAGGTACTATTACCTTTTCGAATAGGTAATAGTACCTAAAGAACAGCATTTTTACCGACTTCAATAAGGAGGTACCTATTCGGCTCGACCTGTTAGTTTGTGACATTGTTGGAATTGTATAATAGTGTTTATAGTCAGTTTTTTGAAGGCGGTGTAATTTTTAAATTATTTTAGGTACCTTTCTTATTATTTATGTCAATCTAAAATAAGTAATTCTATACCTATTTGAGTGATATTTTTTTTGTGAGTAGGTAGGTCCTGTCGGCGTCTCTGCCGCCTTACCACTTTTTTTTTCAAACGAAAATCGCTTGGACACACGACACAAACAGACGCGAAGTGTAAGCGATTCTGGCCCTAAGGTGGTTGGTTGGGCAGCGGTTACGGCGATCGGTATACATACCTTAAAAAGTTTTCAAACTACAAAGCAGTTATTTTTATCGACGATGCCATTCAAGCCTCGGGCTAAAATTAATTTGTAATACCTAATGCCCCGATGACATAATGAAACTGTATCTACTGAGGAATTCATTCCTGCGATTCACGGAAACAGTTATTTGAAATTATACTATTCAGACCTAGGTATTTACATTTCTTACTCGAACTAATAAATGTTACTTCCACTTTTAACACTTTCTGGGATTCAAATGATTGAGTATGGCTAATGAAATGATTACAGGAATTGATAATAAAATACTGAAAGATGCTTTCTGATGCAAAAGTTCGTTTTATTGTAATGTTTTTTTTATTTGTGCAACAAAGTTTGTAAATAAATAAATAGGGATTTGATAAATTAACGTCGATAATCAAGAAAACTAAATTTTTGTAATGTAACATAATACTGAAGTATTATTATTACTGATTGATTGACAGTGTTTAATACTGTATACATTTTGAGCAATCTATACCTAATCACCTAGGTAGGTAATAGGTCCCTACATTCGTTACCTACTAATAACACTAAAAATTTAAGCTACTTCATTCATAAAAATTCAGGTGTAAAATCGAGTTGGTCTTACGTTGTTGAATAATCAGATTAACAAAAGAATAAACATGTTGGCTGATTAAGGGTCGCATAAATTATGTTAAGCAGAACTCCAAACATTCCGAAAAAGTTGATACGGAGAAATAAACAAACACGCATTAAATCTATAAATATAATTTAGGTAGGTTCCCAATAAATAAGTTGGGTGAAAAGTTCCAGATTGGAGATCCTTCGACCAAAGGCGAAGCGTAGGACGTCCACCGATAAAACAGACAGACGACCTTGCAAAGATCGCAGGATCAAACTGAATGCAGACTGCTCACAACCGATCGCTGTGGAAAACTGTGGGGAAGGCCTATGTTCAGCAGTGGACGTCCTTCGCCTGATGATGACGAAGTAAACAATACTCTCTCCAAAGTATTGAATTGGTTCACCACTAATAACTTGTTACTAAATGCTAGTAAAACTAAATGTATAAAATTCACTTTGCCTAATGTAAAGCAACTTACACCAAATATTGTACTAAATGGTAATAATCTAGTCTTAATGGACTCCACTGTATTTCTGGGCATTACACTTGACTCAAAATTACAGTGGGGACCTCATATTGAAGCCCTAACTGGGAGGCTAAGCTCAGCTGCCTTTGCAGTTAGAAAAATTAGGTATCTGACTGATGTTGAAACGGCGAGGCTTGTATATTTTAGTTACTTCCACAGTAAATATGTCTTACGGTCTTCTCTTGTGGGGTTCTGCTACAGACATTGAAACCATATTTATTTTGCAGAAAAGAGCCATTCGTGCTATTTATAAACTTAGTCCTCGTGACTCCCTGAGAGAGGTCTTTAAGAAAATCAACATATTAACTGTGGCTTCTCAATACATTTTTGACAATATAATGTACGTTCGTAAAAATTTAGATAATTTCATGAAGAAAAGCGACATTCACCCATATAACACAAGAAATAAACACAAGCTTGTCGTTCCTAACTTCAGATTAGTTAAAACTAGTAACTCTTTCATGGGAAATTGTATAAAATTCTTTAATAATATACCACACAATCTTGTCGAATTGCCGGTTGATAAATTTAAGAAACACGTTAAAAACACGCTTATGTCTAAAGGCTATTATAAGGTTCAAGACTATCTAAACGACACGAATGTGTGGTCCGTCCAGCCTGCACCAACTGATGTACTTACCTTTGATGATTTTGATTTTACGGCAGCTAGTGGTGACTGAGTTTGTTCCGGCGTTTCTTCTCAGCACTTGCCTAATTGTCTGTGTTCTGTCTCGAAGCGCTGGTAGGGCCCAAAAGATAAGGAGACATGTTTCGCACATTTATTTTAATTTTTATATTTGACGTTCATAAGTGTCATTTCATGACCTAAATTGAAATATAGATTTTGAATTTGAATTTGAATTTGATGATGATGATGATAAAATTAGCGGTATGACAGCAGTGGTTAGTTTTAGACATTTTTATCAGTGCTTAATATCTCCTAACTCGAATCGATTAAAGTAAACAGACGCCTCAGGTTCAAAAAAATCAGTATCTACGTAAGTACGTACGGATAAGTATCCGACTGCCTAATTAGAGTGATAGTGTCGCTTCACGCTCTCTTGACGATGACCGATGTCGCGGTGACCAAAATCAGATAACAAGTCCTAACTGTATCGATATTAATCAGTCAGGTATCAAACGAATGCCGAGAGTCGCATAACAATGGAATTTTTATTGTGTCTCGTTTACACATACTTGACGAGTTAAAATCAAATTGAGGAGTAACGTTATAACCGAATAAATGAACTATAGTAAAAATCAGGCTACATTAGTACACCCCACAACAGCTGTCAAGCTTCACGAAAGAAGAAATTTGCCCAAAGAGTGTTGTGTATCGATGTTTTTTTGGGTGGCTGACACCAAGTTGCGCAACACTACGCCGTCAAAATATTGTAAATAATAATAATTAAACTTTATTTTTTTGGTATTTATATTATAATCCTGCATTGCTTTAATTAATGTAATGTGTAGCATTATGAAATCAACAAATGAATTAATAAAAATAGAATAAATAAACTCGCTATACAAACTGTTAAACTTCGTAAGTCTTGTACTTCTATAAAGAAAAGGCAACCCTATTTTGGATCCCTTTTGTACAATGATTTGGTGTGAATGCAGCCGTAGGCTCGACTGTTTATATTTTAAAGCATCGTGGAGTGTTTGCAAACAACTCGACCCGCCGCCCTCCAAATAAGACAACAGGCTGTTAGACTAAACAGACGAGCGATTTTAAAACGTCGTTAAAACCGCTTACTGATTCAGTAAGAAATATAACAATATCAACATTAACGTTTACTGGAAATGCATATTTTAAACTATGCAACTGCTGTATTAATAAAAAAAATATGTAAATTAATGTTTTACATTCTGCAGCCGTATGTAGGTATTATTTGGATCTCGGTTAAAGCATTACTGTCTGTAATAATTTTCAGTTGTTACATTCATGCCAACCAAGCATTCGCAACTGAAAATGATTCATTAATGAACCTACTTAAGTTAAGATATATACTTTGTTATCCAGGCACATGACTGTTTATAATATAGGTAAAAGGACTATTGTATATGTACAGCGTTTAAAAACCGCTATATCACTAAAGCCTGATGACAAAAAGGCAAACGCAAATAGTGAATCGTGTCCCGCAAAGCTGCTGTTCCCGCTGGCTGGTCGGCTCATTTATCTGGCTATTTTGTAATGAATTTTGTAAGAAGGAGGTTGATTTACATGAAAAATACAGCGATATCCAGTTTTACTTTACCTGCAGCGAAAATTAACAAGTTCAGCTTTCCGTGAGCCCTTACTACCAAATAAATACGTAATTTAAGTAAGTCACATTTACGCCATCTTATTGTAAGTTACTGTAACCGTCACCCATATTATTCGTATTTAAATATTACCTATGTAATTTTACATAATGAGTACTTTGGTTTGTAATAAACAGTTAAGTAAGTATTTGACTCTTGAGAAGTTAAATGGAACCCATATAGGTAACAGACCAAGCAAATTCGCTTGTCGAACCCAAGTTAGGAATGAATGGCATCTTTATATATTTATTTATTTAAACTTTATTGCACTGTATATTGTACAATTGGCGGACTTAATGCCTTAGGGTATTCTCTACCAGTCAACCGCTTGGGAATGCAGAAAATTTAATCAGTGGCGGAACGTTTGCAATAACTGAGCGGGTAATATAAAATATAAAATAACTTATAAAATGCATTATATAAATGTATTTTTATCATTTATTTTATTTATTCAAAGACTTTATTGCACAAATCATGGTGTACAAATGCTAAAAGCATTCTCTGCCAGTCAAACCTTTAGGTCACGCAGATAAATGGCAATGGGTGCAGCGAAAATAATAAACAGAAAAGAAATAAAAAAGCAACAATTAACTAATATTTATAGTAACAAATAAATCTACATAAAAAACTGCATCAACATATATTCTATAAACATACTTAACCTTACACAAAATAAATAATTTATATATAAATATACATATATACAAATATTATGCAATTACTTATATATTCTTTGAGGAATTGTCGGACTTTGCTTTTGAACGATAACTTCGACTCGGTCCTCCTGACATCTAAAGGCAGAGAGTTCCATAGTCATATCATTCACTTAGGAAGAGTCAACAACAAAATACAGACAGTCAAAATAATATGAAGGGGTCTTCATTTACGTAGGTAGATACGTTATTTTACCCGCGACACAAAATGAGCTATTAATTCGATTATATTTGGCAAAGACGAATACACTGTCCGAATTTGTTCCGGTGGACATTATTTATTTATGTAGTTACTCGTACTTATAAATACTCTCGGGCAATGGCAAATATTACGGCTGGGCAAATAATATTTTGATAAGCAAACAAATAGTCGGAGCATAGCTAAAATAAATAAAGTTGTTAAAACGAATGATCTCTTTATTTGGTATGTAAGATTAACAATATTTATTTTTAAGTCTGATATTTTTTTATTTATTTACTCGATGTACAAGTATTTCGTGTATCGTTAAAAAACCAAGAACTTTAAGTACTATGCTGTATGTTGTAAGTAATATGTTTTTAGAATTATTCATTATTGACAACTCTCTGTCTCGTACCTTACTGTTAAAAAGCTACATAAATGTGTTATTTCAGGATCAAGAAATGCCGGAAATCAGAATAAGAGCTCTGTAAGCTCAGCAAAATATGCCATCAACTCTAAAACGTTACCACAAGAGCATTATTTAAATTTTAACATCATACAAGGTACACGCGACGTGCGAGACGCAAAGAAGAATAAATTAGATCTGCTTGCGAAATAGCCTTACCTCAGGCCTTACCAGATAGAAGGAACTCGAACTCATAAAATGGAGTGTTGCTTGCAAACTTGTTTGTAAAGTTTTGTATTCCGACGATTTTTCAATTTTTCCCGATCTATTTTAGTGCCTAAGAACTTGTAGCGACATCTATCGCTGTTGCCTTCAAACATGCCGCTCGCGCTGCCAGATGGCGCTATAACTCCAATCCAACTGAAGTGTGTAGGAGACCGCATCGTATTTTGACGCCAGTGTTTGATAAAATATGCGTTTTATTTACATATCATACATACATAATACATAATGATCTATGGATTGATTTTAATTCAATTTGTAAATCATGTGCTACTATACTAACATGCAAAAGATTTTCATTAACTTAGGTTTATTTTAAATTTTCAATATTTTATAAACCTGCAGCGACATCTACAGCTGTCTTCTTCAATCAACACCGCGTCGTTGACGACGTAATGAGTAGTTTTCTTGTCATGAGATATTTATATCATCGAGAGATGGCGCTAGCGTCTCTTTAAGAATTAACTTTTTAAACTTTATTTATTATAACGCAGAAGGTAATTGATTTTCGTCAAGGTAATTAGTAAATAATAAAACAATATAAATGTGTAGGTACCAATAATCATTGGATCGGGTTTTGTGTCTAGACTTCTAGAGTAAGGCCACAGTGGGGCCTTGGTGCCTAAAGCTATTCTAGCGCTATATCAAGTAGAAACCACAGATGAATAATATATGTATCTAGATACAGATCGGACACTCAAGAGGGCGCCTGTAGCCAATAGGAAAAAATGCCCCACCTCAGTTTAAAAAAGCAACTGTCATTTGATAGTGTTGTACAGAGTGGATTTCACACCTTTCTTCAATGTCGATAAACTAGTGATGTATCGCAGTCGATAGATTCGTATTGATGTCTATGATAATACTTTTATGTTGCCTATTTTTGTCAATTAAAAAACGTTGTGAGTTTACACATAATTTATTGAACAAACAAGAAAATATCACAAATATTAAAAAATACTTGATAATATGAACAAAATAGACATGCTATCTTAACAAATTATTTGCTACATAATAAACTTAACTTTCTCTTCAAAAAAAATATAATTTGGTAAATAACCCCTTTTCCATACTTCCCTAATGATATTTACATATGTAGAGAGAATTGTCGAGGTGTATTATGAATCACAATTGCTTAGACTACTACAAGGAAATAAAAAAATATAACAAAGGAATGGATAAAGATTAAAGTTATAAATGCCATGTACAATTTTGTTGAAATCTTGATGTAGGTAGTATAAATATTAGCTTAATATCTTCCTAACTTAGTATTTACCTAAAGTCAGTTTTTCAGTGCTTGGCTAGTATTGTACACAATATTGACAATATGTTTTAACAAAATGATTAATTATAAAATAAAATAAATACAAAATCACAACAAACATATATTTTTCATCTTTGAACATCTAGATCTTTTAAAATCAAAAACTTAATTATAATTTATTTTAATCAATTAAATTTCCTGATATTACTGAAATTTTAGTCATAAAAATATGGTTTACAATATTCAAAAAGCAAAGAAAAACTGGCTTTATACAATTTTGATAGTATAATTATTAAAGCAATTGAACTCCTCTCCTTTATACATATACGAGGCAAACTATGGGGCGGATTTACTACTGGAGTCTATGCGATAAGAGAAAAAACATGGGATTTGAACCTTGACATTAATTTTTATGTAATTAAATCACAATAAAACAACACTTCAATATCAATATAGACATAAAGTCTTATTTTCTTGTGACTATGATATAATTAATAAATTATGTCAGAAAAAGGTACACAACACTCAAATACCACACAGGTTCTCTTTCCCTAGGAGCAAAAAGTTAAAATGTAAGCACTTTGAATAATCAGTAATTAATTCCCCTTCCTCACATTGTATGCCAGTACACGTAAACCTACACATTGAAGTAGATGGCACGTACCAGGAGCTGGCATGCAAGTGTGCCAGCTACAGGCATGTGGATATAATAATAATTATTTACAGACACAAAATGTTATAATGCTGTTACAAACAAAAACTTTGGCTTCCCTCTCCTAATGTCAAATGATAGCATTATGTAAAAGGTTTAAGTATTACACTTCAGAAACACAAACCGTACCATCAACTGAACTGAAACCAGCAGGGGAGAAGAAACGCCAGTACAGTAGCCTTTCTTCACTGGTATACAAAACCTGAACATCGCTTCCTTTGTATCGAGACTGGCCAACTCAAACACAAAGTAGCTTCTGCTTGAAGAGTGAAGACATACAAATTGTACTGGTGTGGTGTTACACCTGACAAATTGAAGAGCTTGTGGAATCAGACAAATTTTCTAAGCGTTCCCAAGAGTATCGTTATGATCGTTCAAAAGCACTCCTACTCAGTACAATAACTTGAGTCAGTCAAATTTTGCGGAGCCTTATATAGGCGGGAACACATTCAACTAAAAAGTAAAACTGTTTGGAATTCATTTACTTATTGGAAAAGATCGATCGTTGCGATGAGGAAAAATTGAAAGTTTTTCAAAGAAAAATCCGATAAAATTTCTGACACTTCTGTCAGTCAAAGACAAGAAAGATACTCTTACTAATCTGTGAGAAAGATGTTGGGAAAGATGGTCCATGCCACTCTTTTTTATGGTTCCTTCGACAAGTGTGTTTTCTACGCCTACAAATTTTGCGATATTTGTAATTGAAAACAATAAAATAGGATGGGGCACGAATTCTATATGGAGAGATTTGGCAGTATGAGCTGTCTACGCCGCAAATCGAAGTACAGTTTAGCCGTTTCGTTTTTTGGCGCACAACATAAAATAGAGGTCAAATAAACTGTTTTGAACCGAACCTACCCAAAAAAAAAGTTAATGCCTTAAATGCTATATCTATGCCGTAAAAAGGTAGAAATAAAAAAAGGATTTTCTGTGTCTATGCCTCAAAAGAAGAAGAAAGAAAGAAGAAAGAAGGTTTGACAAAGCGAAGATTTTTTCTTTCTCTATGAGTAGCACGTTCTTTTTAAAGCGAAGATTTTTTTCTTTCTTTATGCACTCAACTCAACAGACAGTTCACCTCATTCATTCATTCTTCATTCAGCTTCAGTCAGTAGTCAGTTGTCAAAAATTTTGTGAGTGAAATGTTTGTGTTTGGTTTATATATAAACGAGAATCTTTATTAATGTGATCTTAAAACCTTTCGGTTGCGGTTTAAACTAACACGAACTTTATTTTTAAACGTGAATCTCGTGCTGTCTTTTGTTAAATTGTGCTCACAGCATACTTGCGTCATGGTGTAGTTATCGTGCACTACAGTTGGCTGAAGAGGTTTGTTATTAACCTTTTACAACCAAATCTTATAAATTACTCACGTTACTCTATATACAATGCATTTGAATGCCTTAAAGAGTATTGATAACAGTTGAAATTACAGAAAAGTCAATTCTTTCTAACCTTCGGTATAGGTACTGGACGCACGGGTTACTCAGATATAAATCATAGGATTTGCATGTATTTCTACATCATTTCGTAGTGCTGAGCACCCATGTATGCATAGGGTCCTTTTCCCTTCAAATCTTAATGCTCTAACCTTATAACTTGTTGCGTTGCACAGGTCATTATTAATATGAAAACATGGTCTAAGGATAAGTACACTTTGGATTCTGAATTAGGCTTTCATTGCAATTACAATATTAAGTACCTTGGCAGGCATGAGTAGTCACAAGAGTTTAAAAAAAATTGCTTGTAAAAAGCAAACCTGTCAGACAAGAAATCAAACACTAGCCGAGTGGTATAGCCATGTAACCATATAGCATAATACACAGGGTTCAATTCCTTGTCTGACACGGTTGTTAGGGTTCCGTAGCCGAATGGCAAAAAACGGAACCCTTATAGTTTCGCCAAGTCTGTCTGTCTGTCTGTCTGTCTGTCTGTCTGTCTGTCTGTCTGTCCGTCCGTATGTCACAGCCACTTTATTCTGAAACTATGAGCATCACATAGCTGAAACTTGGTAGGTAGGTGTATTTTGTTCACCGCTTTCCGATTCAGATACAAAAAGAAAGAAAAAATTATATTTAAGGGGGGGCTCCCATACATGAAACTAAAACCTAAAAATATTTTTTTACTCAAACCTATGCGTGTGGGGTGTCTATAGATAGGTCTTTTAAAATGATGTTGAGGTTTCTAAAACCATTTTTTCTAAAAGTGTAAGGTTTGAGATATAGACGCTTCCAAAGTGATAAAATGGGCGTCCCCCCCCATCTAACTTTTGAACTAAGAAAGTGAAAATTTTGGAAAAAATATATGATGTAGATCTCAACAAAAACTTGCAACGAAAATTGGTTTGAAGGAGATCGGACCAGTAGTTTTTGAGATATTGCACATTTTTATCAACCGCAAATATAACTTTGTCTTTCATACAAACACTATGAAAAACAAAGTTATTTTTGCTGTCGCAATATATTGTGATGTTTTCGTTAAGTGAAAGTAAGTGGACCCTGAATTCAGTTAAGGGTGGCACGGAACCCTCAGTGCGCGGGTTCCGACACGCACTTAACCGGTTTTACAACTGCAATTCATTTATCTATGTTTGTATGCAAAATCAAAGCATAGTAAAATCAAAAATATAATCAATACTTTTATTACCGACTTAAAAAAGGAGGTATTTGATTCAACCTGTACCAATGTATGTGATATCATAAGAATTGGATAACTACATACATTACATTTGCACAATATTCAAAGGGTGTGTTATACATAATATGTATGTTATACATGAAACAGTGTATATGCATTAACACTCCTTTGTACTAAAGCTTATTATCATATTATTTGCAGCCTCAAAGGCGGTTACAATGTCATACAAAGCTTGCAAAAAATGCAAGAACAAATTTAATGCCAACCAATTGGTCCGATGCAAAAATTGCTATGGATGTTTCGACCGCAAATGTGCTGAAGAACTATGTGACGAGGCCGGTGAGTGGGTCATACCGCCCACCAAGCTTGTGCAGTGGTCATGCACAGAATGCCAAAAGCAGCCAGGTTAGTATTTACATAAAATAAATATATCGACGGTTCCCGGGCTATTTGTATGAAGCGACATTTTGGGCGAAATTGACTTATATACATATCGACGGTTCCCGGGCTATTTGTATGAAGCGACATTTTGGGCGAAATTGACTTATATACATATTTGGAATCAGCGAATTTTTCCGCGTCGTTTGAGCTGGGTTTGGTGACGATCTGGGCACTTTTTTGTCGCTCAATACAATCGCATTTTTGGGGCCTATTTTGCACTGCGATGTATGTACCGACACAAAATTTTGACAAATTTAGGAACTGTGTACTTAAGCTCACTATGAAATACCAGAGAGTTATTTAAACCCTCTTTCCTGGATCAACAATTAACAGACAATGTACGTTAAACCAATTAGCCTCACCTTATAAATATTTTGAAATGTCGCTTCATACATTTAGCTTTACTTTATAAATACATAAGATTGTCGCATAATACAATTAGCTTAACCCTACAAATACATAGTAAAGTCGCTTCATACAATGAGCTTTACCTAAAAAATATTATCTGCTTATTTCAGAAAACTTAATTACTCAGGCACGATTAGGAACAAATAAGTAAAAATGAAATCGGCGCTTAAACAAAATAGGCTATACACCACGAAAATGTATGGTATATGACATTTTAATCATTAGGTCAGGTATGAAATGAACAACTCTTCAATTTCATGCATTTAGCCTGGAGCTATTATTTTCAGTACTAGGCGGTTAAGTCATTTAGCCTGGAGCAAGAATTAATAAACCTAGGCGGATAAGTCATATAGCCAGGAACAACAAATACTTATCCTAGGCGGTTAAATCATTTGGCCTGGAATAAAAAAAATAAAAAAAAGGATCACTTTGTATTAAACGACATGTATCTTTGTTAATAATAGGAATATCAGAAAAAAACCTAATCAGATTATGCAGAGTATGTAACGTAATCAATAAATATCTTTTTTTTTTCAAAATTTAACAAATTGCGGAAGTTATGAATTTTTTTTCAAAAATCAAAACTTTAAACAGCTCTGGTGTAAAGTTTACAAAATGTCGCTTAATACAAATAGCCCGGGAACCGTCGATATTTGGAATCGGCGAATTTATCCGCGTCGTTTGAGCTGGGTTTGGTGACGATCTTTTTTGTCGCTCAATACAATCGCATTTTCGGAGCCTATTTTGCACTGTGATGTATGTACCGACACAAAATTTTGACAAATTTAGGAACTGTGTACTTAGGCTCACTATGAATTACCAGAGAGTTATTTAAACCCTCTTTCCTGTATCAACAATTTACAGACAATGTGCGTTAAACCAAATAGCCTCACCTTATAAATATTTTGAAATGTCGCTTCATACATTTAGCTTTACTTTATGAATACATAAGATTGTCGCATAATACAATTAGCTTAACCCTACAAATACATAGTGAAGTCGCTTCATACAATGAGCTTTACCTTATAAATATTATCTGCTTATTTCAGAAAACTTAATTACTCAGGCACGATTAGGAACAAATAATTAAAAATGAAATCGGCGCTTAAACAAAATAGGCTATACACCACGAAAATGTATGGTATATGGCATTTAAATCATTAGGTCAGGTATGAAATATGAACAACTCTTCAATTTCATGCATTTAGCCTAGAGCTATTATTTTCAGTACTAGGCGGTTAAGTCATATAAGCTGGAGCCAGAATTAATAAACCTAGGCGGATAAGTCATATAGCCAGGAACAACAAATACTTATCCTAGGCGGTTAAATCATTTGGCCTGGAATAAAAAAATAAATAAAAGGATCATTTTGTATTAAACGACATGTATCTTTGTTAATAATAGGAATATCAGAAAAAGACCTAATCAGATTATGCAGAGTATGTAACGTAACCAATAAATATTTTTATTTTTTCGAAATTTTACAAATTGCGGAAGTTATGTTTTTTTTTCAAAAATCTAAACTAAACAGCCTATGGTGTAAAGTTTACAAAATGTCGCTTAATACAAATAGCCCGGGAACCGTCGATATGTGTCTTAATCATGATGTTGAATTCAGAAGTATTATGTTACAATCTTTGAATTTGTACAATTAAAGTGAATTTAAATGCATATACTTCTGAATACTGCTGAATACAGCTACATAAACAATTGATAGTTGGTTTATAACAATGTACTGTACTTTAACAATTTTGTGTTATTTGGAGGGTATTTTTTACTGACAATTGGTGTTCTTTATGTTGTTAAATTGTTATTTATAGGATTTTTGTTATTACATATCCATCAGAACAGATGTTATTGCATTGGTGATTTTCCAAAAAAAAACCTATTGCTGATCTACAGTTTGTCCTGTAATAATTACTTTAACTACGGATTTCCCATAAAATAAAACCTTTTGACTCAAGTTCAATGCATCATTCTAATTGCAAAAGATTTTTGTAGTAAATATAGTCCAATCAACGAGGAGATTCGTTGTATGGAGACATCCGAATAATTCTCCCGTCGTTGAAACTTGGCACATAGTGAAAATAAGTAATACAGATTATAGATATGCAATAATCCAATGATTTTTTTTACGAGAAGTTAGGTATTTATACCTAAACATGGAAATCGCTTATAACTCTCTGTGAAAAAATTCTCAGTCTGAAATTGTTCGTGTATACGTATGTATGTATAAGTTAGAATAGGTAAGAATAAGAATCCAATATTTTTTCGATTTCCGAGATACTCAAAATTAAACTTTTTGCATTTAGCTCTATAACTTCTACCGAAAAAATTCTCTGCCCATTTTTGTTTTTTAATATGGTTTTATTTACGTATATAAGTAGCTTTAATAAGTTATCCAAAACATTTTTCTTTACAATATTACAATTCTTATTATTACTTAATTATGGCTCGTGAATAATTGCTCAGGCAAATTTAATGCGTTTCTTAGTTAGGGGTCGCTCTATTGCAGTAGACTTTTCAATAATCCAATGAAAATTCCACTAAATACCAAGTTTTTAAAATATCAATAATGGATAATAGTGAATATTACCGCCACTTAGAACCGACCGGGCGCGCGGCAGTGTAGAGTGGTGCTCATCAACAAAATATTGTGTTTTTGCAGTGATTATTTGCCAGTCGAAGTCCTTATATGTTAGGACGTAAGGCTTATTTTGGCGGACGACTGACAGCGGAGTCTGATAAGATAAGATAAGATAAGATATATTTATTTACTTAAACATGTGTACAGTACATAGTTTTTACAAACACAGTAGCAGAGATGTTAAAAACTTTTCATTGATATCAACATGTTTTACCGAAATTCGGCATGTAAATATATAATGTCAATTTTAGTACTAAATTGATTTTATGATTACATTATTTATTATTGAACGCGGCGTGTGTTTATTGCGATTTCTGTCGGGCGAAAGTAGTTCTTATTTCTATAGGCGGAAGGCTTGTAGTCGGCTGTGATGGATGATTGAGGATTCTAGAATGCCGTCTATTGTATTTCGGCGCCCGCGCACTCCATAGCTATCGTATACCTATAGTATACTATTATTCAATTATTGTGACGGTATTTTGCGCGCGGTCCTTAAAAGTCATTCTGTACAAACACGTCTCAGTTTTCGTTCATCTCATTTACCTACTTGACCAATCAGAGGACAACGACTCAACGCTCAATATAATAATTAATTACGTGAAGAATTTAACGAGCAATGAAATGAAAAGATGGACTTAGAAATAAGTAAACGACGGTGGAAAAGCAAAAGGCTTATGCGACACTTTTACAGATATTTGGTCTTAACTTAGTTGTAATCAGCAAGTTTTTCTACGTCGTTTGAGCTGGGTTTGGTGTAAATCAGGATTGGTGTAAAATATGTTTATAGAATTTATCGGAGACTATTGAATGAATGAATGACTTTCTTTATATTGGACAATAGCACCCCTAATAATAATAAACAATTAAAATAACAAATAATAAATATCAACTAAAAATTACATTTGATAAAATAAAATTAAAGCACGATTTTTTTATTTCCATTAAAATCTAGGTAGAACATATATTACCAATCTGATTAATGAAAAATATGTCTGCCCCATTTTACCTATAGATTCAATGGAAATCAAAATACTGTTGGTTCCTCCCCCGCAATCTGCATAAGCAAGAAGCCTTTGTACTTTAGGCACTGCAGTGACAGCATTCTAAAGGCATTATTGAATGGCACTTTAAGTGTCTTTAGCGCCTTTTGCGTATAGCTGACCCAGAGGGAGCCCGAGTAGAACGACTGGCAGTATGCTTTAAGGATAGTTAACTTCATTACTACATCAAGCAAACCTCCGGGCCAGCATATTACTCCGGAATGCCAAGGCGTATTTAAAAAGAAAAAATAGAATAAGCGACACTAATAAGTCTACTAATTAATAATATATATTGTTGGTTTTCTAATTTTGTTGTTATATTTATAATTAAATTTATTTTATATCTGGTTCAAGTGATTAAACTATACTGATTGCACCCGCGATAATTTGATGTTGCACCCGCAATCAATTTAAAAACGAATAAATCATTGTTTATGTTTCTTTTGTTTACAGTTCCATTTTATTTACTTTTTTACTTAAACACCTCACAAAATATTAAACCAAAACAAACTAAATGTAACGCAATGAACTGATTTTTGCGTTTTTTGTCTATAATCTGGCGAAGGTTCGGTCATATTTGTTGCACCCGCGATAGCAGTTTGAATTTTTCTTCTGGCTATTGAAATTATATTTTAAATTCTTTGTTAACTAATATAAAGAGAACATAATAAAATGTAGTCTTTCATAGACTAATTTCGCGGGTGCAACAAATGTGACCCAACCTTTGCCAGATTATAGACAAAACGCAAAAATCAGTTCATTTTGTTACGTTTAATTGGTTTTGCTTTAATATTTTGTGAGGTGTAAGGAAGTAACAAAGTAAATAATATGGGAACTGTAAACTAAACAAACATAAACAATGATTTATTAGTTTTTAATTGATTGCGGGTGCAACCAGTCTAGTTTAATCACTTGAAAATAGATATAAAATAAATTTAACTATAAATACAACAACAAAATTAGAAAACCAACAATATTTATTATTAATTAGTAGACTTTTGGTGTCGCTTATTCTGTTTTTTTTTTTAAATACGCCTTGGCATTCCGGAGTAATATGCTAGCCTGGAGGTTTGCCCGATGTAGAAATGAAGTTAAGTTAACTCTCCTTAAAGCATACTGCCTGTTCTTACTTGCAGATTTAATAATTTGGTATTACAAATAGATAGGCACTGATTATTATTTTTTATTTATTTATTTATTTTCCAAACTTATATATTATACCTTATATTTTATACTTATATCTTAGTCACTTTATTTAGAAACAATGTAAACAGATAACTTATCGGAAATCTTGAATCAATCTGACCATGAATGTTTTTCTGTCATTTCTTCTTCTCTTCTAATTTCAAATCTGTTCTAAATGACAAAAACACATACGGAGGTCTTAACCTCAATCACTACCAGTCGTTCTACTCGGGCTCCCTCTGGGTCAGCTATACGCAAAAGGCACTTAAAGAGCCATTCAATAATGCCTTTAGAATGCTAAAGTACAAAGGCTTCTTGCTTATACAGATTGCGGGGGAGGAACCAACAGTATTTTGATTTCCATTGAATCTATAGGTAATGGGGCAGTCATATTTTTCATTAATCAGATCGTTAATATACAGGGTGTCCCAAAAACGAAGGATAATCCTGTAACTGCAAATAGGTCACACTATGGCCTATTATATGCCAAATTTTTTTTCAAAAAAGTCTCACCATTTTCGAGATACCCTCACTTTTAATATTTTTTTGAAAATTTCGACTTTGCTCATTAAATTCCTAATCATGCCAATTCCTAAAATGACAACTTTTTTAAGACCTGTTACATTTTTTAAGCTCACAAATAATTGTAAATCAATGGCCATGTAAATCAATGGCCTTTTTGACAATAATATTTTAGGGTACCCCGAAAAATGAATTGTTTTGCAATATTTATGTAAAATCTAATTCAAACATGAAACTTTCATAGCCTGTAGTGTAAAATAAAACTGGCCAAGTGCGAGTCGGACTCGCGCACTGAGGGTTCCGTACCAACTTTAACTGAATTAGGGATTCTTACTTCTACTTAGCCAAAATACTACAATATTTTGTTGACCGCAAACATAACTTTGTTTTTTATAGTGTTTGTATGAAAGACAAAGTTATATTTGCGGTTAGTAAAAATGTGCTATATCTCAAAAACTACTAGTTCGATTTCGTTCAAACCAATTTTCATTGAAAGTTTTTGTTAAGATCTACATCATATATCTACATATACATTTTCCATAATTTTCACTACCTTGATAAAACTGTATGATAATAGAGTCCGAAAACACGACCTTTGTGCATTAGTGCATTAGAATTAGTAGTACCTTTGTGACCAAAGAAGAGATGGATGGACTGTGTTAAAAATGATATGAGTGTGAAAGGAGTAGATGATTCAGTGACGAGTGATAGAATAGTGTGGAAGCGCAAAACATACTGCGCCGACCCCAGATAACTGAGAACAGGGCAAGAGAATGATGATGATGATGATGATGTGCATTAGAATTGCCATAAAAATATTTTAAAAAGTAATTGCTACATAATAGTTACCATTTCAAAATTGGCATTAACTAAATAATGGTTTAGAATGTTATTGAACACTCACAGTGTCATAATTATATTCTTAAAGATGAAATAAGAAATCAAAAATTGCGCACGGGCGGGATTTGAACCAGCATCTTTCTGGCTTACCGGGCCAACTGCTCTTCCAATTGAGCTACCGTGCTGTCGGTCCGACCGCGCGAAATTCTTGGTCTCTTAGTATACGTCATTGCGTGACGTTAGCGCCATCTACCCGTCTGTTTATGCAACAGCCCGTGCGCAATTTTTGGTTTCTTATTGCATCTTTAAGAATTAACTAAACAAGTTATTCGATTTAGATTTATTTATTTGCATAAGAACACGGTATAAAAGGTGTTACATAGGTTAAAGTGAGCACATACAAGTCTTGCCAAATTATTAAGTAACTGGCACTTTCCCCTTGGTATATTTTTTACACCACAGGCTATGAAAGTCTCATGTTTGAATTAGATTTTACATTATTTTACATTTTTTGGGGTACCCTAAAATATTATTGTCAAAAAGGCCATTGATTTACATGTCTCAATCATTTATGAGCTGAAAAAATGTAACAGGTCTTAAAAAAGTTATCATTTTAGGCATGATATTTAATCAGCGAAGACGAAATGAAACGATAAGAAACGAGATGAAAAATTTTTTGGCTTATTATAGGCCATAACGTGACCTTTTTTCAGTTACAGGATTATCCTTCGCTTTT